>OY728122.1:1707834734-1708459734 GCA_963277665.1 Viscum album
TTATGATATTTCATATCATTCCGATTGATTATTTTTTTCAATGATGACTCTTGATAACCATTTGATAGGTATATTAGAGAGTTCAAGATGATATATATAATTCCCAATAATATTGGTGGTTATGTTTAGAATGGTCCATATTTTTCTTGAGATGATCAGATTTGATGTTGTTCTCCAGACTGTATTGTAATAACCACATCCGAGTATTTTTAATTTATATCACCAAAGGATGTATTCCAAATCACCTAAGTTTGTAATTATATTCTCATGTAAGAATATGATTTATAGGATTGTGATGTAGAACATGAGAATCCTAGGATAATCAAAGAGATAAAATGCAATGAAAAAAAAATAATGGAGATCAGTGAGCAATTCAGAAAACATTTCCCTCTTGTAGAGGATCATTTTGGGGACATTTTCCAAAATAATTTTTTTGGGTTACCTCCAAAGATAATTTTGGGTTTTTTCTATTGTGATTATTGTCGGATAAGAAATTGTTTATTTCACCCTTAATATGATCCTCCATAATGACCATATGGAAATCAAACGGAATTTTTAGGATCTCAAATACAAATGGCATATCAATCCAAATAAATATCCTAGTGGTTCACTAATCCATTACACCAAGAAAATGGATGATACCCTCATTATCAATGTGGATTTCCACCAGTTGAATCTGGTTTTGGTTAAGAACCTCTATCCACTAACTCAAGTATATGACAACTATGATCAGCTCCAATGAGAATAGTTTTTATCAATTACAGATTTGAGCTCATCCATTCACCAAGTAGGAGTTATACCCTTTGATATACCATTTATAATATTCCATTATAGATGTGTCTTTTATGAGTATTTGGTAATGTCTTTTTGTCTCACGAACACATTGAACATTTTCAAGGCCATGATCAGTTTAGTTTTTCATCCATGCCTCTTTTAATTAATTGATTTTTTTAGTGAATTATATCTTAGCCATGCTCAACACGGTCATGCCAAACACCACGAAATCTTACTGCAGACACTGAGATAACATAGGTAAAATTCCAAGAACAAAATATTACACTTTTTTATTGATAAGTTTCACTTCCCAGGTCACTCAATATCAGAATAATGTGTGTATTTAGATCCATATAAATAATGAGCAATATTATTAGGGGAGATTCTGAAATAAATCACTAACTGTCATATTTTCAAGGGGATAAATTGATATTATAGGAGTCTTATTCCCTAATTTTCACACTATGTATCACATATGATAGGATTGTCTTAATAGGTTGTTATTTTTACATGGTATGGATATTATAACAAATCCAATCAAGAGATGAAATTATGATTGAAATTATCACTGAAACTGATTCTAATAGAGTGGGGAAGAAGCTATATAGATTATTGTGTTGCATCCATCATCCTACTGGGAGAAGTTGTGATAGATGATGAGCGAGTCGTGGCATACAAGTCTCATCAATTTAGACCTAAAAAATGAAATTTTCAGATTCATGATATCAAGATAGAAGTTGTTGATCCAATATTATATTTTTTGAGAAATTATCTTCATGGGGAACCATTTTCTTGTATGAAAACCAAAACAATCTATAAAAACATATTCAATCAGCATGACTATAATCACAGTAATTGAATGTTACATGAATATATGTCGTTTTATACTTTCAGATTTCTTATATGCCGGGGAAAGGAAATGAAGTGGAAGATACTATGACCAGCATCACTCAAATACAAGTAGTTCTAAAATCCATAAGTGAATATCAGTTTTTATCCTTGTTTTCTGAAATTCATTTATAGTGAAGTAACATCATGGGAAGACTGAAATTGCTTCTTTATATGTGACTTCATAAATTTTGGATAGATTGAAGATGAGGTATATTTCAGTTCCGAAGGGATTGGCCCTATGAGAGATCATTTCAAGTGAGTATACAACACCTAGTTGGTTCATTGGTAAAGATGGGATATGTTATATTCATATAAAGGTGTCGGTACCTATCAATATGAGAGAGGAATTGACATGAGAAACAAATTCCTATAGATTAAAAGTACATCCCTATTTTAAAAATAAGTATTCTACCATTATCCTCATGTAATAGTTTATCTAAATGAAATAGGAGATATATGTTAACATTCAAGAGGTGAAACTAGATGATATCAGTCTTGATTTATTCAATGTATTAATGAATTCACCACAAGGTGGTGAAACTATATAGATTATCATGGATAGTGTAACATTTATCAAAATTTTCCCACTTATTAGGGACACATTATTAGTGTACAAGAATAAGATGATCATTGTCTAAAAGATTATACACCATCATATAGTTCCAAATACCACCGTCTCATACATCGAATATCCTTTTACATCATAGTAATTCAAGTGGTTTCATAGAGCCCTTGTTTTATTTGTGCATAAGAGAACATCATCTCCCCATTAGGATGTTGATTAGACTAATCATACAATTCAGATATTAGGTATAGTATCTAAGGAGTCCTTAATTTTTGATGTTCATCATAGAACCACCTAGATGATTCTGATTTCACTTAAAATAAAAGTACATAATATATAATAAAATAGATACATATAATGTCTTATATTGTAGCTCATACTGTTCACCCTTGTGATTGTTAGAGTATGTAGAGGAAACATTAGGTGGGACACATATTATTCAACATACTCTAGAGTAAGTACAACATATTATGAAACATATGGCTATAACTCAGTCTAGGTTGACATCTTACTCTTTTCATGACCAGTATCCTATGGAGTTAGTGGTGGAAGATCTACTCTTCATGGTTGATTCACCAAGAGTTGGTCATCGATGAATTTTTTTTATGGATTTTTATTTCCTTTATTAATTATACAATCATTGTTTTTAGAGAGCGATATACTAGTGTCTTATCAATTATAACTCCTTCAGAGACATAAGGATATATATAAAATCAATCATGTTTGTTAGTTACTTTATTATCATCCAAACCTAGGTCATTTCCTTTATCCTAATGAGGTTGAGTAAGATTTTGATGATTCATTTGGAGAGTATCAAATATATAATTGAATAGAGAATAAAGGATCTATCCGGAATATCATTTCCACTACTCTGGTTGATAAGGAATCACGATTGTTTACAGAATGAGACATCGTGTAAATATTTTTATGCACATGATTAGTGGATGATTTTTTTGGATTTTAATCGACCACCATAATTTGGGAAAGTCATGGATGAGTTTTTTATATACTTGTGTTGTATATTAATGTAACGCCCCTACCCTAGTTACACAGAGTCAGTGCCATATTATGTATCATTGGCATGATCACAAATGATCATGTCTCAAAAGACTGGTTAGTTTAGTAGCCTAAGAAGTACTAGATTAATTCATAACGTTTACATTACATCATAAAATGGAAAACTACAACAACACTGTTTCCATACAAAACACCGTGATCCCATAGACTATCACTACAGGTCAGTCATAATATACTTCTTCGCATCCTGGAAAAAATAAAACATAGAAAGGGGTGAGCTCAGATTCTTAGTAAGGATAACAATATAGAAGAAGCTTTCATAAATAAGCATAACCATTTAAGGTATTGTATAAAACTAAGACAAAATCATTTTCAACATAAAATTCAGAAAAATATGGAATTTATAAATCAAAATAATGAAATTTACTTACTCACATGGATATTCTACTAGTCTAATAATGACATACAATATCAATAGCCACTTTCATAATGATGGAATGCATAAGCCAGACTTTCATAACCACATAGTCAAGGCCTTGTGCCAAGACTACAAATAATATTTTGTCAAGGCCTTGTTCCAAGGCACTAGTTTGTCTCATGAGACATACCGGTGCCTCGAAAAGCTATACCGGTCTCCACCCATCACTTACTATGTCCAATGCATTCCTCATATGAAAAGGTTTAAACATAACCTAAACATTCGTATTAAAACTAGCATACGAAATGTCAATAGTTTATCCATAAACCATGAATGGTATGAAATAACACATCCACAGTCAAGCATATCACAAAACTATTAATACAATTTGGAAGTTTTGTATCATAATAAATCAACTTCAAACAAACTTAAAATCCATTAAAGGATGTTGAGATAGATGAAATCGAAACCATTTTAGAGGAATATCTCTTTCTATTTTGAAAACATTTAAAAGTCACATAATTATAAAAAAACATTTATATTTGAAAATATTCGTATAATCTTGTAAGGGAATTTTTTTATGATTTTATTACGGAAGAAACTAGCTGCACCCGCCGTATAAGTTAAAAAAATAGTCTTACCTTAATTTTGTCGAAAAGGACATAAAGTGCCTTGTTTGGAAAAAGACAGAATGATTTATTTATAAACATATTATAAAAGTAAAACAAGGGAATAGATGACTTTAACCCCTAGTATATGATATATTAAGATTGTTTTGAAATACATTTTTAAGAAACATGGATTTAGGTGATAAAGAGGTCCCAATAGATAATTACTTATAAATAACCTCGGATAATGAAGAGATTGTGAAACTAACCATTACCATGTACTTTTCATTGGTCAAGGTTAGGTTAAACTCTATTATAATGGGGAAATAATTGATATTAAATTATACAAGAATCATATATATTAATAAGATATCATATATGATCTTTTAACATTCCTTTATTCATAATATCCTAATATTATCGTCGTTTCGGGTGTTAACTGATTCGTTTTCCCTTATATGATTTATTATGTAAGTAATGTTTGTTATGGATAGTATGTATCATATTAATATTGAGAATAATATTAAGTCTTTAAACATTATTTTTAATCATATAATGAAAATTAGTCTTGAATGGATACAATGAGGAATGAATCTCATCGTGTTCATGGAGACGGTAATCCGAACGTACGCACGAACGACAATATCATTCTTTTGATAATAAAATAATATATAATTGGATGGTATATAATATATACGTAATCATTATCATGTTATATTTATTATATACATCACTTAAACATCATTATTATACCCATCCAAATAATAATGTATTGAATAACAATTACACCATGACGTCGAGACAGTAAGTCGTACGTACACAACTATGGTGAATTGTCATTCAAAGGATGGATAAAATAATGAATATGGTTGTACCATATTTATAATAACATGACATTATATACAAGATACCGGAGTTATTATTTTTGAATGGAAACAAAAAAGAAATAGGAAGTGGAAGAAGAAATGAACTTAAAAGAGGTGATGAAATATTTACCTCCTCTTCGGGTTCTTCCTTTTGATTTGATCAACGGGGGTCCTTAGGATGGATTTATGACTAAATGAAGGCATATAGGATGAAGGGAGCAAATTTGAGCGGGTATTTGGTCAGGGGTTGGATGATCCAGAATATTTTATGGTGTGAATTAGAGAGAAGGGGAAGTTCCCTTTTTATAAGAGGGGTGAGGGGCACCTTTGGAAAAGCTAGAAATATTATTTCATAATAAAATCATTTTCGGTTTATAGTTTCTCCAAAATGAATTATTTGAAGTAAAATGTGGGTATGGGTCCAAAAACACTCAACCAATTGGTTTTAGATAGGTTTGGGACACTATATTAACCTAATATTTTAGATTTAACTCTTAGTTAAATAGTTTGAGATTTACACTGTCTCTTTTTATTTTTATATTATATGGTTAATAAACATACTATATACATCCAAGAGAACACAAAGTGGTTCACTAATGATAAAGTTATCATTATTTAAGTCTTTTTTCTGAACCATATATTTTTATAAATTATATATCAGTTATTAATATAATATTTGTTTTAAACACTCTTTTATGTCAATTTTGACACTATTTGGTATTTTGTTTTTTATAAATTCATAAAATCATTATTACATCAAAAACATTTAATATGACCAACCATAACATGTAATATAAACCTATAAATTTATTGGAATTCATAAAAAGTCTCAAATTAAATTTATTTGGATATTTATAATATCAATTATTTTAATATTTCATTAATTAGGTAATTACTGGATCATCATTGTGTCAAAAATAAATTAAATTATTTAAAGTCTAAAAATAATAACTAAAATACCATTATGTAGTAAATCTTTTTATCTTTATAATGAATATTTATAGTCTAATTTATCTTATGTGTAACCCTATATTAAAAATGGTTTAGTTATAAAACATTGAATTTAACACTTTTAACTATACTTTGAATTAAATAATAATAAATTTCCTAGTCTAATAAAAGTGGAAAAAGAGGTTAATATTTTATTCATATGGTTTTTTAGTCAAATAATAATTATCCAATAGAATTAGGACATGTTTTAGGGAAATAAAAATGTCATTTTTACCCTTAAATACCCTATTCACTTTTAACCGTGGTAAATAAAAGTAAAAAGTTATTGTTGACCAAAAATTATTTTCATCATATTGAACCAAATTTTACTTACTAATATCAACTGTGTCTCTCAAAAATTTGAAATTCAACTCACAGAAGAGGTAAAATTACGTTTTCTGTAAATTGGTAAATGCTTTTAAGAGGTGGGTAAAAGACGATAAAAAGTTCATTAAAATATAAATATATCTAAAATTATTATTAAATGACTCCAATGATTTAAATTGAACTTATATAGGTATTATGTATCTATTTTTACCAAAAATAAATTTAAATAAAAATAATTATTTAAAAATTTTGGTTTTAAACTATAACTCATTGTTTTTCTGTATTCATAAAAAATTGTATGTTTTCAGAAAAATACCAAAAATTCACCCGAAGCTAATTTTGATATTACGAATCCAAAAATGAAGTCAATTTTGAAAGATAAAATTTATAAAATTTCAGAAAGTGGGTATTACTAATAATAATGGCTAGTTTGATTCGTTGTGGTGTCTTAGAAATCGAAGTTACGTACAACACACGCTACTATATTATTCAAAGAGAAGCGTACAGTGGAAGCATATGGTGTTATGTTCTCCCCTCCTTCAAATAATTTTGTCCTTGAAATTTCTAGAGTATTACTATGTAAAAAGTCTTGGGAGGTTCTTTATCATAAGTTCCTCTGGTTCCCACGTTGCCTCTTCCATCTTATGGTTTCTCTATTGAACTTTTACCAGATGAGTCATTTGGTTTCTCAACACTTGTTCTCTTGTATCAAGAACCTTGATGGGATCTTCGCAATAAGACTTATCGGGTTCCAGTTCTAATTCCACATTGGTATGTACATGCATTGGGTCTAGCATGAATTTTATCAATAGTGATACATGGATCACATCATAAACTTTGTAGAGACTAGACGGAATTGCCAAACAGTAAGCTATAGCCCCAATTCGATCTTGAATTTAGAATGTTCTGATGTACTTGGGACTCAATTTTCCCTTCTTACTGAAACATATAACACCCTCACATGGATATAACTTCAATAAAACATGATCTCCTACATGGAATTACAAATCCTTCCTTCGGTTATCAGCACAGATCTTCTTCCTACTTTGAGCTTCTTTGATGTTGGTTTGGATTACCTTCACCTTTTCCATTGTTTCCTCCACAAGTTCTGTGCCTACGAGTTTTCTTTCATAAACATCATCCAAACAGGTTGGTGTGCGACATCTCTTTCCGTATAACGCTTAATATGGTGACATTTGAATACTTGAATGGAAGATATTGTTATAGGAAAATTCAACCAGAGGTAAATATTGATCCCACATACCTTTAAAGTCAATTGTGCATGATCTCAACATATCTTCTAAGGTTTGAATAGTCCGTTCTGATTGTCCATCAGTTTGGGGCTGGTAGGAAGTGCTCAAACGATGTTCAATATCTAGGGATTTCTGAAGACTTTTCCAGAATCTCGATGTAAAACGGGGATCACGATAAGATACAATCGATAATGGTACTCCATGAAGTCTTGAAACTTCATTAATATATAGTTTTGCTAAACATTAAAGTGATAATTCATCCCTTATAGCATGAAAATGTGTTGACTTGGTAAGACGATCTACAATGACCCATATTGCATCATTCCATCTAGGAGTATTCGGTAACCCCATGACAAAGTCCATCGTGATATCATCTCTTTTCCACTCAGGTATGGGAAGAGGTTTCATGACTCCTCCAGGCCATTTCCTTCCAGCTTTTAGTTGTTGAAAAACCATACATCTTGACAAAAAATCAGCAATCTCCCTCTTCATGTTTTCCCACCAAAAATTTTCTTTCAAATCAATATAAATTTTGGTTCTACCTGGGTGTATAGGGAAATTGAAACTTTGAGCATTATCCTACAATTCTCTTTTTAGATCAGGTATATCGAGAACACAAAGTATCTTCCCAAATTTTAAAATTCCATCATCATATACGAGGTCACTCAATCTCCTACCATTCACAGCTTTAATATTCTTTTGAAACTCCTCATCATCAACCATAGAATTTTGTATCCTTTCTATTAATGATGTTTTGGCATCCATTTGAAAAATAATAATGTTTCACCTTCCATGTCTATTCCCAAATCCATCTTTACTATATCCATGAATATAGGATCCCATTCAACTCTCATATTGTTCAAAACTCCATGATCCTTTCTGTTCAAAGCATCTGCCACCTTATTTTCCTTCCCTAGGTGGTAGTGTATAGTGAAATCATAATCCTTGATTAGTTCAAGCCATCATCTTTGCCTCATGTTGAGTTCCTTTTGTGAGATAATATACTTTAAACTCTTGTAATCAGTATAAATCTCACACATTGTACCATATAGATAGTGTCTCGATATCTTTAAATCGAAGATTACTGCTGCTAACTCAAGATCGTGAGAAATATAGTTTTGCTCTTGAATTTATAGTTGTCGTGATGCATAGGCAATAACACCATCATTCTTCATAAGGACACAACCAAGTCCTTTCATTGATTCATCACTATAAATAACAAAACCATCATTCCATGATGGTAGTGTCAATATAGGGGCATTGACTAATATTTTCTTTAGTTCTTCATAAAATTCATCACACTCTTTGTCCAAACAAATTTAACCCCTTTACGTGTGATATTTGTTAATGGGTTATCCAATCAAGAAAAATTATGGATGAAAGGTCGATAATAACCTTCTAAACCAATAAAACTTCATACCTCTGTAATACTCATCGGTGCGGGCCTTTCAGGAATTTCCATGGTCTTAGAAGGATTAACAAAGATTCCATCTATAGAGGCAATATGCGCTAGAAAAGAAATCTCCTAAAACCAGAATTCTTACATGCTAAACTTTCCATATAATTTGTGTCTTCTAAGAGTCTTTAAGACAATACGCAAGTGATTTTCATGATCTTCATAGATTTTGGAGTATACCAAGATATTATCAATAAATACCACTACAATGTGATCAAGATATTTGTTGAAAACTTTTTTCATTAGATCCATGAGGACAGAGGGTGTATTAATCAATCCAAAAGGCATTACTGTAAACTCATAATGGCCATACCTGGTTTGAAATACTATTTTCGGAATGTCTCCCTTCATCACACACAACATATGATATCCAGATTGAATTTCAATGTATGAAAAGTATTGATCTCCATGAAGTTGGTCAAATAAATCATCAATGCGAGGTAGTGGATACTTATTCTTTATTTTTATATAATTGATCTACCTGTAGTCAATGCACAACCTCATAGACCAATCTTTATTCTTAAGAAAAAGGAAAGGGGATCCCCATGGAGAAACGCTAGGGAAAATAAATCCCTTATTACTCAACTCCTCTAGTTGTTTCTTTAATTACAATAATTCCATAGTGTCAATTCTATAAGGGGTCTTTTATATGGGCCTTGATCTAGGAATTAAATCAATGGAAAATCCAATTTCTCATTCTAGAGGTTTTCCCGGTAAATCTTCTGGAAACACATCAACATATTCTTTCACAATTGGTAAATCCTATATTTGAGCATTATTTTCCTCACCCACAATTATTTAATTCTCTTCCTCACCAATAATGTATTTAGTTGAGCTATTGGGGGTGGATCTAGATAATAATTAGGTTGTGACGAGTTTGCTCCAATGAAAAGGTGTTCTTTATCATCATCATAAAAAAGAGTAACCACCTTCTTCTTACAATAAATTACTGAATCATGTTCTAAAAGACAATCCATAATGAGGATTATATCAAATTCAATCATGGGTATGACGATGAGATTAGCATATAAAGAACATTTAAATGCCCAAATGCGGACTGATTCAAAAAAACTTATTTGTAATGATACTTCCCTTAGGTGTTTTGACTTAAAACTTCCTTGATAAATCAAATTAGAAATATGTAATTTTCTTAGAAAACTGGGAAAATATGAAATAATGCGATGATCCAGAATCAAATAAAGCATTGGCTAAACATGATGAAACCATTAAATAACTTTCCACTATGTCTTTCAGAGATTTAACCTCAGCAGTAGTGATATCATAAGCATGGACTTGATCCCTTGGCCTTTTCTAAGGTAAGTTCCCCTGACACTTAGGAAATTCATTTTCATAAGGACCCCTTTCTCTACAATTGTAGAATTCAACATTGACAACCTCTTTCTTCCCCTTGCAATGACAATATTTGTGGCCTTTTTCACCACACATGTATCAGACTCCCATTCCCATCAGGCGTGTACCATGGTGTTTCTTCCCACATTTTCTGCAGGATAGATATTCAACTTTTCCCTTTATCACCTTATTTTCATTTAAAGAGTTTTCAGAAGATCTCTTCTTCTCTTTCTTGGCTTTAAAGTCATAAGACATGGAGATTTCTTTTTCTATCTTGATAGCACATGAGAAAATATCTTTGTTCGATGAGAATGATTTTGAGACTAATGCTCAGTGGAGAAATAGTTTTAACAAATCAAAGAAATGATCAATCTTAATTCTTGGGTTACGTATATAATCTGCAGCATGCCTCGCTAACCTTGTAAAGTTTTCTCTATATTTTGCAACATTATCATCATTCTTTTGCCTCAGACTTAGAAATTGTCTTCCCATATCTGCACGATGGTCATGAGGAAAGTATTTTTCTAAGAAAATTTCTTTACACTCCCTCCATTACATATTTGATACTTAATCATCTTCCTTTGTGTTTTGAATCAATGACCACCATTGATTAGCATATCCAGTGAGGCAGTAAACTACCTTAAAAACTTATTCCCTTTCGCTACTCCCCAAGGCGTGGAATATTTTCTCTAAGGAATTTATCCATTGCTCGACTACTAGTGGATTTGTACCCCCAATTAATGTTGGTGGTTGTTTCTTCATGAAGAACTCTAACATTGATCCTCCACGCTGCAGATCAAGGTGCTCCATATGGGTAAGGTTATTATTCATAATCCGAGTGAGTTATCCTAGTATGGTGATTAGCTGATCAACACCAGTTGCATCACCAACTCCCTTATAATTAACTTGATTAGGAGGAAAATCCCTATATGGAGTGTCTTCATTGATACAATTTCAATTCCTTCGACTATGTGCCATTTATAAACAATTGAATAAACTAGATTAGTTTATGAATCACAATACATAAATCCAATCTTGTAAAACACTTATCATAAATTGAACAATTTATGGATATAATCCATAATCATAAAAAAAATTCCTTGAGAGAGTATATACTCATAATCCCTTCAGAATGGTTTGTAAAGAAAATGAGATTTATCCTAAGCATATCCCTCTGGAGTGTCGTAACCAAGAGTGCATCAAGGACCATTGTCGTGCACTAGTTCCCGTTTGAGTCTAGCTCAAAGTTGCGTTTTCAGGTCTTACTCCTAGTTACATATGTGCCAGAGCAGTCTCTACCTGCTCATATCCAGACAGGGATGTATTTCATTGAAAACTCACAAAATTTCTACAACACTAAAATTCTAGGAAGTACTTCTATACTAATCCTCAAAGACTATATTAGGGATATTTTCTCGAATCAGTGTTTATCTAAATCTAGTTTCCAATGTTTTTACTAAACCTATATCTAATTCTAATAGCAATAACGAGGCTATAGTTACCCAAATTCAGTGCATTATTACGTATCATTGGTATGATCACAAAAGATCAAGTCTTGGAAGACCGATTAGTTTAATAGCCTTGGAAGTATTAGATACATTCATAACATTTACATTACATCATAAAATGGAAAACTACAACAACATTGTTTCCATAGAAAACATGGAGATCTCATAGACTATCCCTGCAGGTCAATCATAATATAATTCTTCGCATCCTATGAAAAACAAAACATAGAAAGGGGTGAGATCAAATGCTCAGTAAAGATAAAAATATAGCGGATGATTTCCTAAATAATCATAAACATTTAACACAATGTATAAAACTAGAAAAATCCTTTTCAACATAAACATCATCATAATATGGAAAATATAAATCAAAATAATTCCATTTACATACTCACATGGGTATTATACTGGTCGAATAATCACATGCATTATCAATAGCCACTTTCATAATGACGGAATGTATAATGCCAGACTTTCATAACCACATAGTCAAGTCCTTGTTCCAAGAGTACAAATAAGATTTTTTCAAGTACTTTTTCCAAGACAGTAGTTTGTCTCATGAGACCTACCGATTCATTGAGAAGATATAGCAGGCTCCACCCATCACTTACTAAGTCTAATGCATTCCTCGTATGAAAAGGTTTAAACATAACATAAACATTCGTATTAAAACTGGCATAAGAAATGTCAATAAATTATCCATAAACAATGAATGGTATGAAATAACACATCCACAGTCAGTCATACCATAAAACCTTAAATACAATATGGATGTTTTGTATCATAATAAATCAACTTGAAACAAACGTAAAATCCATCAAAGGATTTTGACATAGATGAAATCAAAACCTTTTTAGTGAAATTTATCTTTCTATTTTGAAATAATTTAAAAGCCAAGTAATTATAAAAGAAAACATTTATATTTGAAAATATTATTATAATATTGTAATGGATGCTTCGATGATTTTATAATGGCGGAAAATAGGTGCACCCGCCTTATAAGTTAAAAAACATTCTCCCCTTAATTTTTTCAAAAAGATCATAAAGTACCTTGTTTGGAAAACGATGGAAATATTCCTTTACAAACATCTTATAAAAGTCAAAAAAAGGTATAACTGACTTTAACCCATAGTCTCTAAAATATTAAGAGTGTTTTGAAATACATTTTTATGAAACATGGATGTGTATGATAAAGAGGTCCTAGTAGATAATTAAGTATAAACAATCTCAGATAATGAAGAGATTGTGAAATTAACCCTTACCTTGAACTTTTCATTGGTTTAGGGTAGGTTAATATCATATATAATGGTGAAATAATTTTTATTAAATTATAAAAGAATCATATATATTAATATGATATAATATATGATCTTTCAACGTTGCATTATTAATAATATCTTAGTATTATCGTTGTTTCTGGTGTTAACTGATTTGTTTTCATTTATATGATTTGTTACATAAGTAATGTTTATTATGGATAGGATGTATCATATTCATATCTAAAATCATGTTATGTCTTTAAAAATTAGTTTTAATCATCTAATTAAAATTAGTCTTGAATGGATACGATGGGGAATGAATCTCATCAAGTTCGTGGAGACGGTAATTCATACGTAAGCACAAGTGAGAATATCATTCTTTTGATATTAAAATAATATATAATTGTATGGTATATCATATATACAGAATCATTATCATGTTATATTTATTATTTAAATCAATTACACATCATTATTATACCCATCCAAATAATAATGTATTGAATAACAGTTACACCATGACGTGGATACGATAAGTTGTACGTACACACTTATGGTGACATTCCATTCAAAGGATGGATAGAATACTGAATATGGTTGTACCATATTTAAAATAACATCACAATATATAGAATATATTGGAGTTATTATTTTTGAATGGAAACAAAAATGAAAGAAGAAGTGGAAGAAGAAAGTAACTTGAAATCACGGATGACATGTTTACCTATTTTTCGTGTTCTTCCTTTTGATTTGATCAAAAAAGCTCCTTAGGTTGGATTTCTGACTAAAGGAAGGCATCTAGGACAAATTTCGGACAGTTTAGAGGCTATTTGAGTAGGGTTTGGCAGATCCAAAAGGCATTGAATGTGTGAATTACAGAGAAGGGTACGTTCCATTTTATAAGATGGGTGAAGGGCACCTTAGGAAAAGGTAGATATTTTTTATAATAAAATAATTTTGGGATTATAATTGCTCTAAAATAAATTATTCAAAAGATTACGTGAGTATGGGTTAAAAACCACTCAAAAATAGGTTTTAGAGTGTTTTGGGTCACTATATTAACCTATTCTTTTAGATTTAACTGTTAGTTAAATAGTTTGACATTTACCATGTTTCTTTGTATTTTTATAGTATATGGTTCATAAACTAACTATATACTTCCAATATGACCCCAAGTGGTTCTTTAATAATACACATATCATTATATAAGTCTTTGGACTGATCATTAGATTTTTAAGAATATTATATCTATTAATAATATAATATTTTTTAAGAACACTTTTATGTCAATTTTGACACTATTTGGTATTTTGTTTTTCCTAAATTCATAACATCATAATTTCATAGAAAAAAATAATCAAACCCACCATATCATGTAATATGAACTTAGAAGATTATTTTAATTCATAAAAATTCCCAAATTACATTTATTTGGATATTTATAATATCAATTATGGTATTATCTCATTAATTAGTTAATTACTGCATCATCATTGTGTCATAAATAAATTTAATTATTTAATATCTAAAAATTATAAATAAAATGCAATTATGTAGGAACTATTTTTATATTTCTAATTAATATTTATATTTGAATTTATCTTATGTGTAACCCAATATTAAAAATGGTTTAGTTATTAAACATTAAATTTAATACTTTTAACTCTTCTTTGAATTAAATAATAATAAATGTCCTAATATTTTTCAAGTGGACCAAAGAGGTTCATATTTTTTTTCTAAAGTGGTTTTTGGTCGAATTATACTTATCCAATAGAATTAGGACATGTGTTAGGGTAATAATAATATCGTTACTACCCTTAATTACCCTATTTACTTTTAACGATAGTAAATAAAAGTAAAAAGTTATTGTTCACCAAAAATTATTTTCATATTATTTAACCACATTTTAATTTATGATATAAACTGTGTCTCTCGGATTTTTGAAATTCAACTTAAAGAAGCGGTAAAATTATGCTTTATGTAAATTTTCAAATTCTCTTAAGAGGTGGGTAAAGGATAGTAAAAAGTTTATTAAAATTTTCATATATCTAAAATTATTATAAACTAGCTCCAATGAATTTCATTGAACTTATATAGGTATTATGTATCTATTTTTACCTAAAATAAATTTAAATAAAATAAATAATTATTTAAAAAATTCGGTTTTAAACTATAACTCAGTGTTTTTCCTTATTCATCAAAAATTAAAGTTTTTAAAAAATACCAAAAATTTACCCTAAGATAATTTCGATAATCTGAATCCAAAAATGAAGTCCATTTTAAAAGATAAAATTTATAAAATTTCAAAAAGTGGTTATTATTATTCATTATGCCTATTTTGATTGTTTGTGGTGTGTTAGAACTCGAAGTTGCGTATAACACACCCTACTATATTATTCAAAGAGAAGCATGTCATGGAATCTTGGGGAGTTAAAATTAAAATGACTTTATAGATATAAATATTAATTTTACTTCAGTTAAATGTATATTCTAATTTAATTACATGATTATAAGATCATATTAATGGTGAAAGAGGATTTTGTTCTCATTCAGAGCCTAATGTTTTTAAATTTTGAATTTCATGGTCTGGAAGACATTTATTGAATGGTTGGTTTTAACCATTATCCTCAACCATGTGGGATGTATGTGGTTTCTCACGGATATTTTAACCATGTCAGAGAGGTATCATGGTCATGTGATGTAGAAAAATAATTTTAGTGTGCATGGATTTCATAATCTTGAACCTAAATCTCTATGGGTATGTGACTTATGGTAAGTGGGAAGGAATGTGATGCACATGGTTTTTCAAACTATAGAATAATCGATGTGAGGTTGTGTTGAACATTCATAGCGGTGGTACATGGTTGGAAAATGGTTTGGGATACTATGAAGCTAAACCATGTGCCCATTAAAAATGTGTGAGATTAATATTTTTCCCCCTATGCATTTAACCTCCATTCCTCCAATTTATTTTCTCTAAGATGAACAAAAGGACACTACTTTATTTCCCTCCTCCCTCACTTACTCTGATTTGGAATATCTCTTTAATTTTGGATTAGAAATAACCAGCATTAGTCTCATTAAATCACTCTTGGTATGACGATCAATCATCCACATTAATTATACATTTCATTTTCTTGTTGGAATTATATTTTCATCTGATATAATATTTCCTACTATTAGTGAATGTTTTTATATCATCTAATTTATAAAATTATAAACCAAATATGAGTCCAATACCAGACATGTATACTACTACCCATTTAAAGTGGATGGAGTAGTTCTTTTCCATAAATATTTTGATGATTATATTATTCTATGTCATTCTACATGTCATTAAATCTGTTAATCGCCTCATTACTATAAAATAAATTAGAAAAATTGGAAATCCCAACTTCTAGTCAATTCATGAGACTGAACTCAATAATAACAGGTTTTCTACATTTACACTAACTAATAATTATGGTGTTTTATAAATGTTTTAATAAATACTATTATGTAATATGTATTTAACCCCCATTTTAGTCATGCTGAAGTATCAATCATAAATAAAATGATTAATTTGAATTTGTTGAATTAGTGTGACAACATAAGAGTCCCTTATATTTTTATATTGATCTCAACCAACTTATATTGTCTATATAAATTGTCTATCACAAATGAAATACTATTTCAATTGATTGATTTATATATTGAATTATATAATATCTGATTATTATTATTGATTGCATGTAAAAAATCATGATGGGGACTTAAAATTATCTTCCTTTTCAAAATAAAGTTGGAAATGGTGTTTAATCATCTTATATATAAATACTGGTAATGAAAAGGAGTACATTTTAAATGGAGGTTGATTATAGTTGTTCCTCTACCTGGTTTATAATATTGGACATGATATTCTTTCACATAGAAAATGACATTGAACATTGTGATCAAAATACATGAATTGGGGGGTCAAGATGATCTAGGAACCATATAAATTAACAAGATATGGATCCAGTAATGGAAAAAATGGTGTACACATGGAACATTCTTCCAGGGATCATATAGAACACCTAACATTGATATGGAAGAATACATCCCTTTAGACATATAAATGAATGATAAGGTTATACATGATAGGGAACCTCATAGTTCCCTTATAACATTATTTTACATGGACACCTCATATATATACCATATTTCCATGGATTCCATAAACATAATCACAAACTTATATAGTATTATGATGTCAATTGTTTAGAGACATTATAAAATAGAACTAAATATCTTCTGTGGGATGGTTGTCCCATGAGAGACCCATACCAACATTTTTTATTTATATATTATCCCTTCGTTATGCATATACACTGCTCATTATAAATTTATAGAATGTATTCTGTTACACACTAATGGTGGTGGACAATAGAGATTGTATCAAACCTTTTTGGGATAAAAATAGGTTCCTAGAAAGACTACATGGATATATGTTGGGAAAAGGCGAAGCACCCATATTTGGATGAATTTTTCTATACCAAGTTAGATTATTCTATCAAAGGACCGAGATATTCTAGTGATGTTATTGGAGATACAATTATTAATTATTTTTAATTTTTGTGCTGCATGTTATATATGAATGCTTCTCTAATTCCTCTTTTATCCCCCATTTTTTATAAAATCATCATATGGACACATTTTGAGTCTTTTATTGGATATGGATCTATTTAATTTTTACGAAACTATCATACTGATTAATATTATATAAAATTTTTACATCCACAGTTTCTAATATTACAACTTCTATTGGTTTATTCTTATATATCACTACTGAATTTTTATCCTTATACTGAGAGTATAGTCTTCCTACTATATCACTTTATACCATCATGGGTACTTGGTAGCCTTTTGTGTATTGGGAATTGTGAATAACGCCATGTCTCTGACCAGGATTGATTAAATATTGCTGAACCATGTAAGGGATGTTATATATTTGTTTCTTTAAAATAAACATCACTAAGGGTGGTGAAATGATGTTAATACAAAACATGTGATATATAATATGTATGATAGGACAATACTAAATTATCTAATTTACGGTTTTGGGTAACCAAATGTTAATTAAAAATTTATTCATCTTTGATTGTTGTTTTCATGTTCTTCCTTTATCCTAGGATCTTAGATGTCACTTATTCACGAAATCTTCCTCAAATCATGGATTCGATAAAGGACATGGATAACACTCGATCTCTCCACATATAAGAGTTTGAGTTATTAGGGGTTCCATTGGATGAGTTATATCTTTTATCCTAGTGTTAACTAAAATATTCATTTTCCATTAGATGTTTGATTCTCAATGACAAAATTTTTCATAAGTAAGTTATCTTGTTTTCCACTTTATGAAAATACCATGGTTCTTAATCAGACATTTTTTACATAATAGAAATTTATTATTTTTCCCTTTATCAAACTCTTCACATGATCCTTATTGATAATCCATCCTTTTATATTAGTGTTTTTGTGTATTTGAATATTCTCAAATTTGATTTCATACTTCTTGATACCTTTTTTGTTGAGATATATTGGTTTCTAACTTGATTTTCCATTAAGAATTGATGTTTTTTGACGTATTATCAAAATTGTTCTTTTCCCAAATTTTTCCCTCTATTACAATCCATTAATAAAACCAAATGGACTGACATGAGTGATGGAACATTAAAAATATGGGGTAATTATCTTAGTCATAAATATAATACAACCTCAATTCATACTTTTCATTTAAAATTTCTCCTTGGTATATAGTTTCCCTAGTTCAACGTATATAAATCATTTTTTAATCTTGTTATATTTAAGTTGTGTCATATTAACCTCCTCAATGTATATGTATAAATATGTGTAACTATTTTTTAAGATAATTTTATCAACCAATAAAAATCTACAATGATTGTAAAAATAGGTTTGTAGTTAGGCCTCTTTTTCAGGGACTAGGTGATAGTTGTGTTCAAACACTACACAACCATTTTTCCGTCATTACCCCTAGGAACAATTTTTACAAATCCTATATACACATGTAGAATACAAATGGGGATATATTTTTTTATGGAACATAATCTACAAAAAACATTAACAAAATTATAGGATATAATCCAATGCCTACACTAAACTATATATGTTTTTTTAATGTCCTCTAACTCTAACACCATTGGTAATTACTAATATTTTTAAAATTAAAAAAAAATAAAAAAAAAATAAAACTATATTTAATAAAAAAAATAAACACATAGTGATCATGGAATAAATAATACATTAATTTCATGATTTAAATTATACATCTCACGAATAGTCACTGAACCGAAAGACTGAAAGAATCAGTGTCATTTATATTATAACCACATACCTCATAATTTATTAAAAATGAGAAAATTTCTCCATATTCATGATCATATATAAATCTTACTATATATCTTTCAAAATATAAATATCTACATAATATGAGGAATATAAATATTATAAAGGGGTTCTGTGTGAAAAACAGTAAGGGAAAAGCATATCATAATGTTTTATTAGGTCAAAATAATACAAAGATATAGAAGGGGTTGAATTGTGCCTCTTCAATAATCATCAAACATTCTGTCATTTAACCATGTTTGCAATTTATGCAGATATGCAGCGTTATCTTTGGTATGTAATACGAGTGGAATATTAATAGTGAAGACAGACATAACAATTTTTATATTTGTTTGGGAAAGAAATATCCCCCTTTCCACTTTACTAAAGATATATCTGAGATCTTGATGATTTTTACTTGAAATGGCCATCTTATCACCAAACCTTCAAATCCATTACTATGTGATGGTAGTTGAATCCTTTATAGAAAGGATAAGAAGATCCTTCTGGTTCTTTTACATGGAACCAATTTTTACATATAATAGGGCAAGAAGCTAACACATAATCCATAACTAAGTAGAAGAATCCAAAACATAATAAAATCAAAAGAGTTTCATTTAATAAATTTTACATGTTGAAATTCTTAGTTAAAACAATAACAGACATAATATGTATCTTCTTCTTTAATGATTAATTTCATCAAGAAATAGTATTTTTGAAAAGATCCTTGTTGTAAAGGATATTCAAAAAAATATCAATGAATAAAAAGAATTAGTTACAGTAGAATGATTTTAAAATATGTATCTTATAACCATTTAATATTCATTAAATAACATATTCATTAATTCTATACAAAAAATATATAGAAATATATTAAAAAATATACAGTTTTATATATCTTATCTATTTAGAAAATACTTTTATCATATATATATATATATATAATAGTAAGCTGGCTTTGGAATTTTATATCCAATAAAGCCTCCTGATAGATCATAGAAAAAAAGAATTCTAGCAATCAAGGATAAACATAACTTCCCTTAGAAATGGTAATGATTTACACTGGTGGATAAAATTATATGAATCCATCATAATGATCATTTCAATCGATCAAAAAATTGTTTTCAATGGATACTTACATCTATCAATACCATTTCATAAATCAAGGATAAAATTGCGGATTTAAAACTCCATTGTTGAACAGTAAAATATAGGCTTTTCTATGTATGAAAAAAATATCAATTGTGGGATTGATCACATTATTAAGGTTGAAGTACAATAGAATTTATTCCAAGGATCCCTTACTTATGTAGGATTTATTAATAATACATTACTTTTTACAAATGTAAGGGTCTGACTAATGTAGGGTTCCTTCACCTTACATTCCCAACAACCTAAAGATGATGATCCATATGTTCTATTCCAACCATAGGGTTGCTTCCATAAATTAAATTTACTAATTGATGTTAAGAATAGTGTTTCTAGAATATGATTAATAAATTTTTAACACTTCATTATATATTACATTCGTATTAATAAGATAAATATAATTCTAGAATAAATATTTTTACAAATATTGTTATCAAAAATTAACTTAAAGTAATATCCCCACTAAAAAAATGGTATTTTTGGGCATCAAAATCAATAAGACATATAGTGTATTGTTGATACTATACATGAAAAAAATATACCCCTTTTAAATCATCACAAAACCCAAAAATTAATTTATAGAAATTAGAGGATTTTTGAATACTAATGAAATAATTTTTTAATGAAATATATTTTTTTTGTTTTTAAAATTAAGATTTTAACGTATTATTTCATTAAAAATAGTTACTATTAATTTGAAAATGTTGAGTTTACCTAATTTTCACCCGCTTTATGTGATATGAAAAAGAAATTTTGTGAAAATGGATAAAAACATATTCAATGTAGCACAAAAATGAAACTAAATGGTAAAATCTATGATTAAGGAAAAATAAGACATGTGTTCTTGATATTTATATTAACAAACAATAAAACATAGAAATTATACATAGAATATTAATATTAAATGTAATTTTTATTCTAATGTGTTTATAAATAAAATATTGGTTTCATCTTGAGGAAAATGGATTAATAAGAAGGTATGGTAGATAACGAACCATTTTGTTCTAGAATGGTTTCTGGTTCTAGTGATGCCTGAGTAGCCTGAAAAAGAAATTTAACTCTACCATCTATCATTTTAAACATTTTGTAATATTTTAATCTGGATTCCTTTTCAATTTCCATGAATTGTAACCCACTTTCAAACTATAAATCAAGATGAAATATATAAATTCATAAATATTTTCTACAGTTTTCTGAAATAGAATCAGTTTATCACTAAACTGATAAAGAAGAAGTCTGATGCTAGGTTCAATTAAAGTCAGCTTCTCAATAATATATTTTCGATTATCCAATAGAACATGATGATGTGAACTATTTCACTGAATATAATTAATTCTTTCATTTATACGATCAACTAATTATGTTTTTTCTCTAAATATTCTAATTATGTATGCTTATGTAGGTGGTGTAGAAGTGAATTCATTGGATTGACTACTGCAACATTTTTTATTCAAAATTACTTCAAAAATACCATTTCAAATCAGAAAAATATGTTATTTAAATAAGTTAACATTTTAGTTTTCCAAAATGATCTAATATTTCTATTTGAAAAGCATTGAAATATCTTCTGGAAACAAAAATTTCTCTTGAACTGGGTAGCTGAGCCAGAAGAGATTCAAATTAATCCCTAAAAATAGTTGAATTTTTCAAATCTTGAATTTTTTTACTAATTCTAGATCATTATTTAATATTGTGATATCTTCCTTCATTCAATTAAATTGAATAATCTAATTATATATATAATCATATGGTTCTTCTTCTTGAAGCCCTGATTGCTGAGCTTCTTAATCTCAAGGTAGTGTTTTTTCTATATTGATCTCATTAGAAATAAATGCGACATTTCTAATAAATTTTTTTCTCTCCAAATATGAAGAATATATTCTTTCCCGGGATTTTGCAATAGAAGATAAAACCCGATTTTTATTGATTTCAGTTACTGATATCTGAGATTTCTCATCAACAAGATAAGTTTCATTAAGATGATCTGGTTGAGGGGTAACATGTTTTTATTAAACTTGGAATTTCATCGTGTTCTTACTTAGGATGATAATTTACTTCAAAAGGTATTGATGGAGTTGTATATCTAGTTCCAAATGTTTCTTCTTATGGTATCACGTTCTGAGGATATTATTTAATTATGGGCCCATTGATAAGTTATTTATTGGAAACTACTGCAGTTATTTCCTCATCTCAATCTATAGTATCATAATGAATTTTTCATTTAGTCGTTTTGGAAAAATATTCTCTTCTAGATTCTCTAACTTCTTCATTTCTAAAATAAAATAATCCTACTGATTTGATATTGCATTGCTCCACCTAAGAAAAAGCTTCTAATTCTTGTTGGCCAATTGAACTAATTCGAAAAATTATTCCTTTAACAATACTACAAAAGAAACCAAATTTTATTAAAGTACCAGCATTACTAAAATTACTATGATTACATTTTTATCGAGCATCGATATATCAAATATTATTCATTCTATAGTAAAGAAGATAAATAATCATCCCATAGGGAGAGAAAGAAATTCTAGCCTTTGATTGGAAACTATTATTCAGATTTTTTATCATGTATTTGGGGTAGTTCAATTTAATATCACTGATAAAAAAATAAGATATACATGTTAAGGTATAATGTATTTTCCAATTCTATAATTATTGGAATTATGGATGTCTAAATAAATTTGATTAGAACCTTTTGTTCATCTTCATGATCATTTACAAATATTTTCTTAATATTGGATGAACCAAAAATGAAATGATATGATATCTTCAGACTTATGGTTCTTATTTCAAAATGATAGAATATTAATGTGGAAAAATACTTCATGGGGGAGTTTTAATATTTGTTCTATTTCTATAGAGGAGACAGAAAACTCTTTATCTTTTACTCACTAAAATATTATATACTCAGTTTCTCAAAAGATAAACCAAACATTCTTGTAAAACATTTTCAGTTATATCAAAAAATGAAATTCTATATTTTCAAGAATAATGTAACTAAAAACATTGAAATATATGATCTTGTTTGAAAAGAAAATTTTCCTGATACATCCATTAAAAAATGACCATTACTTAAATAATCTTCATGAATGGAATATGATAATGCTTCAGATCATGTGCTTCACCTTCATATAATTTCTTTGTTTTCATCAGTTCTTATAATCTGAAGGATGAAATTTTTTGTATTCTAGGGTTTTAGAAGAAGATAGAAGATCTAGTATATAAAGTGGTTTTAAATCGAATGGAACAGAGAGAGGAAGATTTTTTGATAGGTTGGTGATGCGATCTTGTTTTTGGTGCTGATTACATAGGCTAATCCTTAAATATTAATTTTTAAAATTAAGTTATTAAAAAAATTGAAATTAATATATTTTATATAAACAATAAAAAGATGGATAAAAATTGAATTAATAAAATTTATTAAAAAAGAAAAAAACTTAATAACCAATTATTTAAAATTAAATATTCCAAACACCCCCTTAATAAATTTAAAACATGTAGTGAGAAGTTTTTTACTAACAATTACTTCTTGTTGATATTTAGTAATCAAATAATCCAAAGATATATCCTTTTTAAGTACACAATCTTTGAGAAAATGATGCCTTGTATCTATATTATTAGTCCTAGAATGACATATAAGTTATTTAAAAAATTTAATTTGACAAGTATTATCACATGAAATAAGTATATATTTAAAATTATGTTCATAGTATACTAAGGTGTGTTTCATCCAAAATAGGTGTGCATAGAAAATACCTTCATATATATATTCTACATAGACTATTGATAGAGAAACTAAATGTTGTTTCTTACATAATCATGATACTAATGATTTTCCAAAAATGTGAATGGACCCAGATGTTATTTTTATATCTAATCAACATCCTCCAAATTCATCATCTGATTATCAAATTAAATTAAAATCAATTTTTTTTGGGAAATGTAGAGATTGGAAAAGAGAACCATTTAAATATCTAAAAATCCTTTTAATTATAGTAACATGATATTAGTTTGGTTTTGACCAAATTATATAACATATACTTACATAAAACATTATTTCTGGTCTTCTAGAAGTAGGATATAGTAAACTGGAAATCATACCTCTATATAACATATTGTTAACTGGTTTGCTAGCTTCATCCAAATCAAGATTTATATTTATAAATATGGGAGTTTTATGTGTCTTCCTACTTTATTGTCCAAACTTCTTTAATAAATAAATAATATATTTACATTGATTTAATACATTCCCATAATATTTTTGAAAAATATGGAATCTTAAAATAAATTCAATTCTACCATCATACTCATTTTAAATTATTATTCCATAAGATTTGAAAAATAATGAAAAGGATTTTTATTTTTTGATCCAATAATAACATCATCAACATAAATTTTCATTGATAAAATATTATAGGAAATATTTTTCTTATAAATATAAGGATCATATAATCACACAAAAAATCCATTTTCTAATAAAAATGATCTTGTTAATTTATACTAATCTCTAGGTTCTTATTTAATTCCATAAAGTTCTTTGGTAAAATTAAAAATAGAATTTGGTAAATGAGGATTCTCATAACCTAGTGGTTGTTCAATATAAATATCCTTTATTAAATGTTAATTTAAAAAAGAAAAACTTAGCATTCATATGATATTATTTAAATTTCAAATTATAGGCATAAGCTAGGAGAATTATAATGGGAACTAATGTAGAAACCATTGAAAAGTATTTATCATAATATATTCCTTCTTCATTTTTGTAATCTTTATATAAAAATCAATATTTTTATGGTTATGTTCCAATGATCATCGGGTTTACGTCTAAAGACCCATTCTTTTCCTATCACTGGATAATTGGTTGGTTTTTCTACTAATTCAGATATTTTATTTCATTTGAATTTCTCTAGTTCTTTATGCATGGATAATAACAAAGCCTTATCTTGTAAAGCTTCTTTAATAGAATAAGGTTTCAAATCAGATATAATGTAATAAAATTCATCTAGGTTTCAACAATTTTTTCTAGTTCAACCCCCCTCTAAATTTCCTACTACTATTTCCAAATGATCATCCATTAAGGTTATAGAAAGTATAGTTAAGATACTTCAAGTTATTTAGTTTCATTTTATTTGGAATTGGACTGAATTTAAATATATTTTGTTCAATTTTTTTTAAGAGTTTCAATTCTCATGTTTTATAAAGAGTTAGTTATTTAATATATTTAATCATTATATTTAATAAATTGGTCAGTTTCATCAAACATTACATGAACTTATTCTTCAACAATATGTGACTTATTTTTAAACACTCTATAGGCTATAGAAGTAGCAGAATATCCTATAAATATTTATTCACATTCTTTTGGTTAAAATTTACCTACTTTATCCTTATTATTCAAGATATATGTCTTGAATCCCAAAACATTAAAGTACATCGCTTATGGTTTTCTATTATTCCAATCATTATTGTGTCTGTTTTTAATAAGGGGTCTTATTAAAACTCAATTCATGATAAATCAAGATGTTCTTATAGATTATTCCCAAAACTAGGCATGAATCTTGGATTCATTCTACATAGTCATTCCCATTTCATGAATTTATATTCTTATTCTGTCAAAAATTCCATTTTGTTGAGGTCTTCTATGTGCAGAGAAGGAGTGTTTAATTACCAGATTTGAGAAAAAATAATTAAGTTCATAATTCTCAAATTCTCTACCACGAACACATCTTATTTAAATTATTTTAAAGTATTTCTCAATTTTATTTATTTTACAAAAAGTTTCAATCACATTGAAAACAATTTTTTGTGTTTTTGAAAATAAAGTGAAGAAAATCATGAAAAAATAACAACTATAGCATAAACATATAATTTTCCACCCCATAATTTTATTTAAGATGTTCCAAAAAATCTATATGCATAAGTTCAAATAGAATAGATGTAGAAATTTTGTTAATTTATTTGAATGATGGTTTTTGTTGCATGATTATTTTCCATGCATCACATAATATATTATTTTCAAACTTTAGACTAGTAAAATTAAAAACTAATTATTTCATAGAAAAATAATTTAATATAAACATTTTAATATTTCCATGTATCTTATTAAATGTCCATGACTCATTCATCTCAACAGTTAAACAATTCACTTTCTATTTATACAAGTTATTAAGATCCAAAGTATAACTTTTTTTAGTTCTCATTTCTCTAAATTTAATAAGTTTACATTTCAAAACTAAGTAGGTATTTTAATAAAATTCAATATAAAATCCATCATCACAAAGCTGAGAAATACATACTAGGTTTTTCATTATCACTTGTTCCTATAGTACATTATTGATTGAGATTTTCTTTTAATATAAAAATTTTCCTACTCCAGATATATTATCATTTCCATTATCAGTAAAGGTGACTATACCTCCATATGTTTGTGTTAGTGTATAGAAATTTGTAGACTCCCTTCTCATGTGTCTCGAAAATCCAATATTCATATACCATATATCATTTTTTAGTGTTGTATTTTATCTAAAAAATCATCTAAACACATGTTTGATTTGGTGCCCTTATTTTAGTAGGTCTACCTTTGTCAAAAATAAATGATCTGGGATTCCAGATATTCCATATTTTTTCAAAATTTATATTATTTACATAAAAAATGTTTTCTAGAAATGATTTTTTTAATACCACTTATTTAAGGATTTATTAAATAATAATTGATATAATAATATACTTTTATTCCATAATAAAATATGTTTGTTTTTATTGAACTAGGAAAAAATATATTTTTATAACTTTTTTTCTCTTTTGTTTTCTATTCCATATTTTTCTTATTTAATAACCTTCATTCAAAAAAATTCATTTAATGTGTTTTATTCTTTATTTAAAATACTATAATCACTTTTATAAGATTCTACTTAATCCTATAATTATTTTATCCTTCAGTCGTGATTAATACAATTTCATATAGTTGAATTGAGTTTATAAATTAGTTCATCATGTTGTTTTGTCATTGTGTCTCTTTGACCTTAAACAACAATGAAAATATTTTTTAATGATTTATTTTTCCTTATTATGGAATCATATATCTCTACTAGAATTTAATATCATATATCCAATTTATTATATAAGAAACTATTAGGGTAGAAGTAGAAGAGTGATAGTATTGTACATCTTCATCTTCATTATCCAAAAAGAACTTGTTGTTATTGAGATATTGTGCATCTTTTTCTGAATCATATTTGGACAAGATGGAAGAGTCTCCAAACAAAATCCATGTGACTTTCTTGTCTCATTTTCTATTATGCTCATAATCATCTTTCCTCATATTTTTATTTTCAATTTTTCTTCCCCATACCTAAAGTTGGGGGAAATCAGATCTGATATGTCCCATCAACTTACTTTCATAGAATTTGAATTCATTGGATCCATTTTCATATTTTTTATAATATATCTTAATTCCTATTTTCTTTTGTATAATTATCTCATGTTTCTAGCTAGATGAGAAAGTTCCATATTAGAATCTGACCAGTCTAAATCTTTCATATTTTTACATCTTCTCTCAATTTCATTTCATTAGTCAAGGATTTAACATTAAGGGAATTATATTTCCATTTTAATATTATATTATGATATTCACCATTATATTTTATTTCTAATCGATATGTCACCAGTGTTCAAATTAATCCCTTCATAGTGAAATTTTGGATAGGTGATGATTGTCAAATAGCTATAGATATGCCATTTCATTATTCTGAATGTACTCTTAATACATTCAGAGCTTGATCTAATTGAGTAATTGGATATCATATTAGAGTAATATAGTTGAGAATTTTGGTCAATCATCCCTTCATATGTGTGATTCTTTCTCCAACATACATCCTAAAGATGTTAAATTTTAATTTTTCTTTATCATAACATTTTTTTATAATGTTATTTGTTCCTTCATATGAAATGGTGATTCTTTTCCATATTTCATAAGGAGTAGGTCATTGTAATAATCTATTGAATTCATTATCTCTGATCCTAAAGATAATTTCATTAATTTAATTTCATTTGATGTCATATTTAGCTTCTTGTGCAACATTCCTAGTTTATAACTTCTTTTGAATTTCAAACGTATTGATGATATTTAAATAGACATTGAGTACAAAATTATTTAGGTAAATGACCATGCATGATTTCAAAAATCCATAGTTGTCACTATTAAAATATGGAGAAAGAATCTGAGAAATAAATATTCTTGGTTCATCCTTTTGAAATCAATGCTATATATTCCTTTTCTTTTATTCTTTATAGAGCATTATTTTCTTGATAAAAAAGCTTGCCTATGATGCCAATTTTCTGTTTCGAATGATATAAATATATATAAGAGGAGGGTGACATGCACCTATTCAAAAATCATCATAGATTCTAGCATTTAACTATCTTTTCAATTTATAAATATAAAAAAATTTATCTTCTATCATTAATATGAGTAGAATATTAATAGTAAAGAAGAACATAACAATTTTTATATTGGTTTGGGGAACAAATATCTCCTGGTACACTCCATCAACACTCTCTTCATGAGCTAGGGGATTTTTTATAGAATGCTTCCTCTATTCAAAAGTCCTTAAAATCCATAACTGAGTATAGGTAGTTGAAACCATTATAAAATAGATAAAAAGTGACTTATAGTTCTTTTATACGTAACAGTTTTTCTACAACATAGATAAAAAAGATGAAACTTAATGCATAACTGAGTCCACGTAGTTGAAACTCCATGAAATAAAAATAGTATGATTTGTAGAATGGTATTAGATGAACTTCATAGTTGTTGTAGAAACTGATGGAATTAAGACCACCATCTTCAAAGATTAAAGTCTTCATGAAATGATAGCTAGGAAAATATCATGGTTTCAAATTATAAAAAAAATTAGCAATGAATAAATAGTTATTATTATTGTAGAACAAGGTTTATGTATGTATCATGAAATCATAACCTCCTTAATAAATAAAAAGACATTAATTATTTTCTACAATTATATGGAATGATATTCACAAATATTAATTTTTAAATGTTTAATATATTATGAAAATACTATGATCATATATATATTGAAAAATATTCTTTCTTTAGCTTTTAAGAATGAATAAACCCGCCTGAGATATTTTAGAAAATCAAATTCAAATCATTTAGAAGAGTCTTAAATTCCATTAGAAATATTAATTATTTACTATAGTGAATAAAAATTATTTAATCAATCACATTGATCCTTTTAATTGAACCTAAAATTATTTTTAATAGATCCTTACATACATTATAACCATTTCAAAAATCTTTTAAAAATCACATATTTATTACTCTATCATTGAATAGTCAAATATATGGTTCCTCTATATAACAAAAAATATCAAAAATAGGGTTGATACCAAATTTAGTGTTAATGTAACATACATTTGTTTCCACAAACCAAGGGTACCTTATTTACATATGGTTTCGTAACAATACATTCCCATTTTACAAATGTAAAGATCCATAATAACATAGGGTTCCAATACCATTATTTCCTAGCAGTGTAGAGTTAAAAGTCCATAGGAACTATTCTAAATTTAGGGTTGATTATTTATCTTATGTTTATAAATGTTGTGTGTGGAAAGTGTTTTCAGAATATTTTATAATATTTTCCAATAACTTTGAAGAAAGTACCATTTGGATTAATTACTTGAATATAAATCAAGAATAAATATTGAAATGAATTTTTTTCTAAAATTTACTTAATTTGGTATAGTAAATAAAAAAAGGGTATTAGTGAGCATAAAAATCCATAATATTTGTTGTGTATTGTAGATTCAATGCATGTAGAATAGGATTTAGATCATTAAGAAATTGGAGAACATTATAAGGGCCTAAATATCATAATAAAAGATAATAAGACTATTGATCATAATCATAAAATATCGTATTGAAACATAAGATCATAACTAGGACATTTTTTACTTTTAAATATTATAAATTGGCTCAAAATTCATATATATAATAAAAAACATTCAAGAAAGACTTAAAAATGCAGAATACTATTAATATACGTAGTAATCATGAATACATGGTAGAACTTGAAAAACAAATTGAAAATGTGGTGAAATAACCCAAATTTTATTTATTATCATTGATAACCTAGAAAACCACAAAAATATTCACTTATAAATAATTTAGAAGATTAAAACTCATTCACAATCACCAGTTGTGAACCTAGGTACCCACCAACCTATTCAAAAATAAAATTATGAATAATGCTAAATTTCATCATACTCAACCTTTATGAACCAAGAAAGTATATAGACAATTAATATAAAATTTCTATTTTATGATATATAAAATTACTGATTTCATTGTAGGGTGATATAAGTTCTACCTATATTACAATCCTTACATTTTGTTTCACCTCCAAATCAAGCATTTATTATCTCATAGTGAACCAATGGAAATGAATGGGGTTAATAGCCCTTTAAAAAACATAACACAACATGAAAATGGAAATAATAAAATTAAAATAATCTCATTTAAAGTAAATCCCTTCATAATGAAATATATTATTGATGATCAAAAGATCATCTCTAATGACATATGTTCCCGAGGAAAAAAAGCCATGAGAATATTGATGTTTCCAAAAAAACTATATAAGGTTCCAAATCCATCTAGTCAAATAAATTGAGTGTTTTCAATACCATTTGTTCTCTAAAGAGTCTTATATTAGGTCTAAATATGTTTGGATTCTAAAATATAGGAGTATGGAGAATTCTTATTGAGTAATAGATTGACATCATGAATACAAGGATAATGACATGGGTGAGAGCTCGATTCACAACTTAAATGTCATTCATGGATTGTGTATGTATAGTTCATGGGGTGCCTCATGAAATGAAATAAATCATTATTGTATTGTATAAAGTGGTCCATTATTAATTTTGATATTAAAACCAGATACTTTCACAATGTGAAAGGTTTTATCACCATAAAAAACCGTTATACAATACACCTTTATAAATTGTAGTTCCTCTAATTTTCTCAACCCCTATGGTTTTTTCTTAAAACTTGTAGGTAATTTATGGTTCTCTATTCATTATTGTGGTAATACCTTAAATGGTAATCACTTATTGGCTTCTTGAGTTTAGTTCATTTTGATTCATGTTTTGTTTTTACTTTTCTCACTTTATTCTTCGATATAGATTCTGTCACTTCTTTATTCACGGAGATAGCGGGTCCTATATATTATTTTAACAATGTTTTTTTGGATATTTTTTGGTTTTGTTATACTATGGAATCCCTAGAGTGGTGAATCATCCTATGGTAGTGGTTATCAAGATCTATGATGTTGGTTTTTTCTCTTTTGAAGAACGTTGACTCATTTGAGATAGGTAACTCATTTATTCTCTTATTTATTTAAATTCAATAATAATGTTGTCATGGTTTTCCAAATTTCATGTAAATGGAAGTAACCTAATAATTGTAAAATCTAATAATTAATAAGTTTTTTGTAGTTATATCATGTTTTTTCTATCTATTATGATAATTTTATAACTTATTTGTTTCATGATAGCGTGTTATCTATCTTCTGATTATTATCATGTAACATGATTATATGGATTAGATTATTGTTCATGGTGGAAAATGATAAATAAAATAATTTTTGTAATTGATAATTGGTTGTTCAAATAACTATTTATTAGGAATGTTAAATTAATCTAGCATTTCTCATAATTTTATGGTAATTCAAGTTGGTGCTAAATTCACATTTATTTGAATATTATTTTCAATTTTTTAAAAGAATTGAAAAAAATGTGAACCAAGATAATTGTTTTTATCATAATTATTAAATGAGAGATATTGAGAATGTTAGATCACATTATCTGTTGAAAGTGGTGTTTATTACATGAGCATGTTGAAAGCACAATAGCTTATTATATGACGACCTGAAAATCTGTTGTAGGAATATTGTATTTGAAAGCGTGTCTGAAACACAACACCATGCATATATCGGAATATAATAACATGATAATTAAAATTAAAAGTATTGTTTAAAATAAATTCAATATATTATATATCTTTCAATGCCTGATAAACTGAGTTAGCATACATCACATGCAACAACAACTCTTTTTGATGTCTTGGGAAACACGCAAAACTGAGTTTTACTGAACAAGAATAATTTACGAAAACATGAATAAGATATAACTGATCTATTAAATTATCTGTTAGGAATAGGATTGATAAAATTATGAATATATTTTTCTTACACCAATATAATGTAAATTAATGGTATACAAATTAATTAAAAATAAATATAAGGAAAAATTGAAAATAAAGGGTATATTTTTTTAGAAAACTATTTTTTTCTCACAATATTGCTTTATCCAAATAAATTAAATTAATTACAATTAGTGAGTGGTATTAAGGTAATATACATATATATATATACTAAATTTAATCCAATATTTTTTATATTCATATAATCAATTTCATAAGTATAAGAAAAGAAAAAAACCCAATAGTATATACAAAATATAATATTTTTATTAAGGCACATTTACCGTCATTTAATGGAAAACTTATTTTAAAATCAAAATTAGAACTTTTAAAAATCTTATATTTCGAAATAAACATAATAATTAAAATAAAACATAAAGAATTAGGTTGGGTTGTATTTTTCGCATTTTTGATATCATGTTTAATTTTTTAATAAATATTGAAAAATAATGAATTTTAGGTCAAAAATACTTTTTCATTTATCTTTTTATTTTATTAAATAATATTTAAAATTTATTTTATGGACAAATTAGAAAATATTTTTATAAATTAATCCAATTTATTTCATTATAATCAATTTAACTTTTATATTGACTATAAAAACTTATAAAACTTTTGGATGTTTTTACATTACAAACCTAAATTGTCATCCCATCAGCATGATTAAATATAAATTAATTTATACAACATATGTGATTTGAATTTGGAAAAATGGAATCCATATTTTTAATAAGAATCTAATAAGTTCAACATTGTTTTTCTCTAATAGTAATAGTGGATATAATAAAAATTAATTGCAACGATTAAGGTGAAACTAAGATTAACACGAGACTAATCCTCAAACATAATGGCCACAATGATCTATAAAATTCTCCAAAATCCATTAGATGGACATATTTTGACCCTATCCTCCATGTTATAGGATTTTTTACTTTATTTGAACCACATTAAATTGAAAAAACGTGGGTGTAATTCCCTTTCCCAAAATTTACAAGAGTACCACTCCTCCTCGACTATAAAAAGGTCTCCTCTACTTCCACTTCCTCACACATATCAATCCCCTTTTTATAGAAAAATATATTCCCAAATATCTCTTAATAATCCCTCTCGTAATCCAATAAGCCTTTATTTGGGAATATAGCTTTCCAAAGGAATCACTTTGATGAAAACCAAAAGAAGATACCCAATTAAAAAGTTACATCTTTCCTCACACTCTATAGTTTTATTTCCATTCTTCACCAACTAAATTCTACTAATTCTTGGATTACATTAAAAAATGTATGCTAAATATACGTTTATTTTTTTATGTTATGTATTCTACCTATAATTACAGAAAATTCCATCTAATGGGTAATAAATTTACTGCATATGTTTACAGTGAACTACTGCCTCAGAAAACAAAGTTGTTCATTTTTTCATTAACCTCATTCCGAGTTCGGAACTATTATGAAAACGATATTTATATATGTTATATATGAAATATATTATATATTTATGTTTATGTAATTAATTTATAACAAATAAATTTATACTCTAAATTTTTGTAAATATGTTCACATCGTTTGGGGAAGTGTGCATTACCACCACTTAAAAGTAATGTGATTCAATCCCACAATACATGGAAGGTGATAAGGATGGTTTTAATTAAACATGTGTTACATAAAAAAGTATATTATATTCATTAGATAATTAAATTACTATATATATATATATATTATCACTTTCTATATTCCAATTTCACAAACTTAAAAACTAGTAAATATGTTCGGGGATATGTGGACTACCGCCTCCCCAACATAATGTGATTCCTTTTACATTAATATAATTATATATATATGTCTATATATAATTAAATATGATTAAATAGCATTATTTTTATTATTTAATTATCATTTTGGAAATATATAGTGTTACATCCCTTTTTTCCATAATGATTTTGAAAAATGGGAACGTTAGTCATGTGTATGTATGACCCATCGTCTCCATGATTGTAATAGTGGTTCAATTTGTATAATCATATTTAATTATTTCTTTTAAAAGAATAACATTGGTATAAATATTATAATTATTTCATGATTATTAATCAATATATATTTTTAATGAACCCTTTGACTATAGGTGACCTACCAATGTTTTTTGACACATAAACCAAATTTGGTCAAAACACCCAATATAACGGCAATTGTTTATGTACATGTATACAACATGGTAATAAGAGAAATAATGGTAATTATAAACAAGAAAATGGTTATCAATCATGAAAATAATTAAAGAGGTTTTTTATTGTATAATATAAAGACAAATTAGAGAATTTAAATTCAAGGTAAGGGATTTTCATCTCACTTTTTACATATATGAGACAAATGTCATCTTCCTCGTTTATTTTTTTTTGTTTAGTGTATCTACATCCTATTTTGATATATTATATAAAGAATGAATTAAAATATTTGTATTTAAAATGTAAATTTTTTTTATTCTTTCATGAGGCTTATGATTTAAAATGTTTCAAAGAGGTATCAGACACTTTGGGATGTTTAAATATTGTTTTCCTTGAGATTAATACTAATGATCTATCAATGGATTTTCCATCAGATGAAATTATATTACCATTGTTTAAAAAAACATTTCATTTTATTATTCTTTGGTTATTTAATACCATTTTTATGTATTGGAACTATTCTTCCATTATCCAGTACACAAAATGTTTTAGAAAAATGTTTTAAAGAAACCCCACATTCATTTAACTCTTTAGTTTGATAAAAAAATTTCTTCTAAAAGATTGGTTTATTAAAAAAATTACTCTTTTACAAATTATTTAGTAATGAAATTTTAACCCTTTTTGAAATTTACCAATGTTTGGAAAGGAATATTCTTTTTTCTTTCTGAAAAAGTAAATTGTTTACATTTTTGACCATGAAAAAAATAATTTTATTTTAACTCATTTGATATGTATGTATTTACCTACTTTAATTTCATTGATGCTTAATATTCAATATTAAAAGAATAATTTTTAAATAAAATTCATTCAAAAGTTATATCCAATGAAAACATTTTTGAAAAGGATAAAAAAAATTCCTGGAGAATTTTTTTAAATACCTATTAATTCACAACTACATAAACCCTTTATTTTACTCCAATTTAGGTATTTTGTATTGATATCATCCTTAATCATTCACTTGATAGATTTTGATTTTTTTTCAAATGATAAAATTCAAATTAAATTCTTTGATTCCTTTTAGTCCCCTTAAACTATATTATTATATTTTTTTACCATTTTCCATTGATTATCCATTAAATATCCATACCATTTTCCATGGATATAATTATTTCCTAAATTGAATACCATATTCCATAAGGTGTTATCATTTATAATTATTTTATTATTTGGGGAATTATTGATAAACTTTTATCCTATATAAAATACATATATTTGATATGGTATATTTTATATTAGATTTGTGTGATTCTTAGGACATGTAAGATACTGGTTGAGGACAGTTTAAAGAAATCACTACATGTTGGATACCAGATAATGCATGATATATGGGTTGGGGACCAGTTATTGAAATCCCTTTTATGAATTAGTTGTCTCATGGAAAAACATTAGTTGGGTCAGACCCTTCATGTTTGTAACCAGTATATTATAAACAATCATGTGAAAGGTATTGATAGTATAGATATGTTTAGCAGACACAAATATGTTTATACCAAGTACATTTTAAACTGTATTGTGAAAGGTGATGATGGTAATGGTTCTGTTTACCAAGTAAAAATGTAATCCAATAATTAATAATTTCCCTCATTTAGTTTTAGTTATTATTCATCCATATGATTTAACATCAACAAATAAATGGATAAACTTCATTTTCAGTTCATTGATTAAATGGAATGTGTTTTTGTTTCTTAATATTCTATATAGATTTTTTCTTTATCTTGTTATTTTAGTTGAATGTGTTTATATTTATTTACATTGTTATATTATTCACTAACTTTCTTCTCAATTATTGACTACATGGTATGTGAGGTCAATTATTTACTATACCATGATTAATATTATCATTGATTAATTATTGCTTCTATTATACTTTACCCTTACTAAGTATTTCATCTCACTATTATTATATTTCTATTCCCCATCAATCAAAATAGTATGTTTATTAATATATGAAATGACATTCTAGATGGAGTATTGTTATCCTCAAAAGAAAACTATTATGTTGTAATTAGTTTATTTATTTATAATGTAACACTTATGTATATATCAACTTTAACAAAACTAAAAATATATAAGTTCCTCATGATTTTATTCCCCATAATCATGAAAATATAATTGTATTAGACACTGGCTCTGGGCTTGCTGGGGTTAGGTTGTTAAAGTTGGTATTAAAGGATGTTTAGTAGAAACCTTGGAACTATATTTTAGGAAACATAGTTCAAAAAACATAACCTGAAAATATAATTTGAGGATATGTTTACGAGAACATCCAAATTATTTTGTTAGTTAGATATTATATTTCTTTCCTGTAAATACATCCCTATCTAGATACTACATATAGAGTGGTCCTAGAAAATATGTTACTAAGAGTAACAACTCTAAAAAATTTGTTTTGAGCCTAACAGGATATACCCTAGTGTAAGATAATAAACCATACTATTCACCTAGTTTGATACTCATAAGAGTTACTCTTAGGATAATTCACATTTTATTTAGAAACCAATTTGAATTTTTTGGGAAATTAATATCCTAGGTTAAACATAAGGTGTCATAAATTGAAAATAATGTTTCAATATTTAGAAATTCTAAAAATGATTATAGGTTTTTCCAATATGATTATTATTTCTCACACTATGGTTTTTGGTTTTAGGAAATACCATACTCTATACTATAAACTCCAAACCTAATTATAAATTATGTGGAAATAAATGGATGACGTATTTGTGAATTGGGGTTGTATTGAAAACCATAATTAAAATTTTATTAACTGATTAACCTTTATTTCAAAGATGTACATGAGATCTATCTGGAATATTATATTAATATTGGTTTAGAAAAGGAAAAAATCAATTCTTGGTGATAACCAATCAATTTGGGAATGGTCATGGGTCATTATACAGTGACTAAAGTATAATAAGATTTTGATTCCAAGCGCAAACGTATGCAATGACCTTGTTAATATGTCATTGTTTTTAGTTGAAGATTTTTTTTTGAAAAACTATTATTGATGAACTATTTGTGTAAACTTTTAGGTATAGTGATTAATTTATTAACCGTGTTTTACTTGGAGAATATTTAGAGCCAAATGTAAATACGTTTCACTCTTTTATGGTCCTTAAGTTCCGCTAAAATTTTATTTTTGTACTTTAGGAATCAGTGTTAATTTTGGGATACCCATTATATGAAGTAATGGATAAATTATAATTTTATCATAGCATAAAAAAGAAGGAATTTTTCACATACAATTTAAATGTATCATGTGAGTATATTTTTTGATATTATTATTCAGTAAAATAACTACTCATCATTAGAAAAATGATAAAAAAATTTGTCCATGTACCTTAATTTTTGTTGAACCTGTGGTATATTAAATTATTGCATAGTTATAGCCTTCAGGCCCTAATCATTATATTGGTTATTCACTTGTTTTTTATTTATGACCTCAATAACTTAATATAATTATTTACTCTTTTCCCCCAAGTATGTATCTCCGATTTACAATAATTATTTTCTACATAGAGCAATTGTTATGTGTTACTCAATATAACCATTTTCATTCCCATTCTCTCTTTTATAGAGAGATTCTTATGAAAACTTCTCAAGATTTGTAATTTCAAACCTAGGAAATATCAAATAATCTACCTCCAAAATCGATTTAAAAACGGTATGATGAAATTTAATTAATATTGGGAGAATATGATTCCTCAAAAATATGAAGTCGTAATATTTTATTTGATAGTTTGTATGACATGAAACACCAAGCATGTATGGGAATATATTATCCTTATAATATAAAATATATTTACTATTTTAAAAATATTCAATATATTTTTTATCTTGTAATGAACACGTAATTTATTTAGTATACATCACACACAACAATGAGTATCTTCAATAACTTGAATTAAATGCAAGATGGAGTTTTACCAAACAACAATATATTATTAAAATATTATTATTTATTATAACAAGACATAACCTTTATGTTAAATTAGATGTTATGAATAAGATTATATAACCAGTGAAAATATATATTTTACATTAATATAAAATGAGTTCATGGGTTAAAAATTAATAAGAAATGAATATATGAACCAATTGAAAGTAATAAGAATATTTTAATAAAATAATATATTTATGCTCAAAAAGTAATTTCATCCAAATAAATTAAATAAATTAAATTTATTTTGTGATATTAATGTAATAAATATATAGAACATTAAATCAAGTATTTTCTATATTCATCCGATATATTGGATAAGAATAAGTTGAGGAAAAATCCAATATTACACATAAAATACTATATTTTTATTCAAGAAATTTTACAGTATTTTGATGGAGAACCTATTTTATATATATGGTTTGGGAGATTTTTTGGTATTTTTCTATGGAGTTTCATTTTTTAATGAATAGTTAAAAAATTATTAGTATTTGTTCAAAATTCCTCTTCCATCAAATTTTTTTATAAGGATCAAAAATATTTTTAAAATTTTAAATGTAAAATTAGACAAATATTTTAATAATTAATCCAATTTAGGTTATTTTAATCAATTTATCTTTTAGATAAACTATAAAAACCTATCAAAATATTGACATTTTTACTTTAAAACCCCACAAAGTTAACTCGTATGCGATATTAAATTAAAATAAATTTATAACACTTATGTGATTGGGATTTGGAAAAATTGATTCCATATAGAGAATCATAATAATTTATATTTTAAAATAAGATAAACATAGTTTTTTACCAAAATTATTAGTGGAAGTATTAAAAATTCATTGCAATTATTAAGGTGTAATTATGATTAAAATCAGACTAATCCTTAAACATAACTGCCCAAATGACCTATAAAATTTTTGAAAATCAATTTTCTGTCCATATTTAGACCCTATCATGGCTTTTATGGGATTTTTACCACAATTGGATCCACATTAAATTGTAAAAATGTCGGTGGAATTCTTGTTCCCAAAATTTACATGAGTGTCACTCCTCCTCAACTATAAAAAGGCCTCCTCTCCCCCCATCTTCCTCACACCTCTGAAATTGATTTGGATCGACCAATATCTATCCAAATAGAACCTAAAAATCCCTAACCATATGAAATAATCTCCAATATGGTCATATAGATATCCAAGGAATCTCTTTGGGGAAAACCAAAAGGAGTAACCTGATTAAGACGAAACATCTTTCATCACGATCTATAGTTTTATATCCATTATCCACCCCCTAAAATCTAATTATTCCATGATTATATAAAAAATAAACCTCAATATACTTTTATTGTTTATGTTATATGTTCAACCTACAATTACACAGTGTTCCATTTAATGGGTTACAAACTTACCATTTATGAGTACGGTGAATAATCACCTCACAAAATGATGTTGTTCGTTATTACATTAACACATTTCATGGTTTGGAATTATGATAGAAAATATTTTTATATTTTTAAAATATGATATGTATTATTTATTTATTCTTCTATAAATTTTTTATAACACAAACCTTTATACATTCCAATTTTTGTAAATATGATAACATCGTTTGTGGAAGTTTGCACAACCACCTCCTAAAATTATGTGATCCAAACACAAGACACATGTAATGTAAAAACATATAATTTTAATTATAAATATTTGAAATAATATAAATATATATTATATTCATGAAATAATTTCCCTTATGGAAATATAATATATATATATATATATATATTTCATTTTCTTTATTACACTTTTATGCAGTTAAAAGGTGATAATGTCATTCATGGACGTGTGGACTACTGCCTCCTCAACATGATGTGATTCCTTTTGAATCTAAAGGATTCATATATATATATAATAATATATGATTTAATAAAATTGTATTTATGATATAATGATCATTCTATAATGACATTGTTTTACTTACCTTCTTATCCATAACGATCATTGAAAAAAGGGAACGTTACTCATGCGTATATATAGCCTACCATCTCCATGATTGAATTGTTGTTTTATGTTTCATAACCTCATATAATTAATTGTTTTAAAAGTATAATTTTTGTTTAAAATTTTTAATTATTTCAGGATTTTTATTCTTTTGATGTTATGTAATGACCCATTTGACCATAGTTGACCAACCAATTTGTTTTGACATGTAGACCAAATTTGGTCAAAACACCCAACACAAATAATTATTTAAGTAGTTGTATACAATATAGTAATAAATGAAATAAAGGAAATTATTAACATGGACATGTTTTCCAAAAATGTAAATATTTAATAGAATTTTGCTATTTAGGAATATAAATACACACGAGTCATATCGGATGCAAGGTAAGGGATTTTCCTCTGACTTCTTTCATTCGTGAGATAAATGTAATGTCCCCCATTTACTTTTTTTGTCTCATATATATAATTCCCATTTTGATATATTATATCATAATTATTTTATTTTCATGGTATTTAAAACATTCATTTATTATTATTCCTTCATAGTTCTTATGATTTAAAAGGTTTCAAATTGTTATGGGACACTTTTGGATTTTTACAGATTATTTTCCTCCAGAATAATACTATTTAACTTTCAATTGTATTTTCATTTCAAAAAATTATATTTTCACTGTTCTATAAAGCCTTTCATTTTATTCTTCTATGGTTTTTCACAACCATTTTCATGTATTAGATCCATTTTTCACTCTTTGGTACTCAAATAGTTTTAGAAAATATTATTATGAAGACATGACTACCTTTGTATCTTTAGTCACAGAACCAGTTTTCTTTTAAAAAACATGTTTTACTAAAATTATTTAAATTTTATTTTAATCTATTCGAAATTATTTGGAAAATTCATTTTTACTAATTTAATATTTTACCAATTTTTTTAAAGGAAGTTTCTTGTTTCTTTATTAAAAAATAATTTTTTTAAAAAAATTTACTGTGGAAAAGAAATATTATTTTGCCTCATAAGACATGTTAATATCTACCCACCACCATTTATTTGATGATTCTATTAAATGATTAAACTTATAATTTTTAATGAAATGGTTTTAAAAAGTTATTTTCAAAGAAAACGTTTTCCAAAAGGATTTTCCAAACAAAAAAAGAAAGTTTCATAGATTATTTTAGTAAAATATTAATTAATTTATCAATCGAAACAACCCTTTATTTTAATACATAAGGGGTATGATTTATTGACACCATCATTGATCTTCCACTCAATGGATTCAGACTGATTTGGCTAAGGAAAATATTGACATTCACTTCCATGATTCCTTTATGTCCCATTGAAATATTCAATTTCCTATGACCATTTGACATGGAATTTCTCATATATATCCATATCGTTTTTCATGTATATAATTATTTCATTAAAAATATACCATTTTCCATAAGGTGTAAACATTGATAGTTATTGGATTATTTGGGGAAATATTGATAAATTCCAATCCTTTATTCAATACAGAGATTTGATAAACCATATTTTATATTCGATACGAGGAATTCTTAGGCCATGTAAGATAAAGGTTGGGGACCTTTTAAGGTAATACCTATTGGTTGGAGATCAGTTAATACAGGTTCTACAGGATGGGGACTAGTTAATTCCAGCCCATAGATGCATCAGGAGTCTTATAGGACGAAATTATGTTAGAAAAACCCATTAGAGTTTGTAACTACTTTTTTATAAATTATATTGTTAAATGTCTTGATAGTATAGTTATGTTTTGCCAATCCAAGGCGATTTTTACTGTGTATGTTTCAAACCATCATTAGAAAGTCCATTAATGTAATTTTTACATGTATTTAGGAAATATTAAATCCAATAATTTATAATTTCCTTCATTTAGTTTTAGTTATTAACCATCCATTTGATTTTTCATCAACATTTCTACGGATACATTTCATTTTCCGATAAATGATTTATTGGAATGTATTTTATTTTTCTTAACATTCTGAATTGATTTTTACATATCTAGTTATTTGAATGGAATGTGTTTATAAATATTTACCATTATTTATTTTTTACTCACATTCTTCTCAGTTATTGATTTCATGAAATTTTTTGTCAGTTATTTACCGTTCTATTATATTCTCATTTATTCGTTATTTCTTTCATTAAACATTACCTATCTCATAATTTGATCTCACAATTACTATTTTTTCTTTCCCCATGCATCCAAGAAGTATACTATGAAATATATGAGATGATAAAGTAGATGGAATATTGTTATCTGAGAAAGAAAAAAATAAGTTGTTATTAGTGTATTCATTTTTAATAATATACTTATGTATGTATCTTTTTTACCACGAATTCAAAACTCTAGGTCATTTGGAATTTTATTCATATTAATCATTCCTATGTAATGGTAGTAGGCACTGGCTCTGGGATTTCTATGGTCGGGGTTCTATAGTTGGTATCATAATAAGTTTAGTAGAAACATCAAAAACTATATTTAAGAAAATGTGCTATAGAGAACAGAAATCTAAAATTGAATTTGAGGATGAGTATATAATAATATCCTAATGTTTAGGTTATATAGAGATTATTTTCTCTTCCAAGAAATATATCCTTTCATGGATACTATAGGTGGGTGTACTTTTGGAACATATGTACATTGGAGTAACAAATTTGACAAGGTGTGTTGAGCCTGGCCTGGTGTAACCTAGTATATAAAACTTGTCTTATTATGCACTCAGTTTGACAGTACCAAGGGATATGCTTAGGATAACCCACATTTTCAACAGTACGCATTATGAAGAATTTTGACAATGAATAACCAAGGTGTAACGACCCATGTATTTATAGAATAATTCTTTTTAATTAGTAATAATATTAATTAATAAGCTATTAATTTTTCGTTAAAGTGTATTCTTTTGACAATAGAGTACTCTACGCACAACAACATGTTTTTCTGATATCTTACGTTTTAAGTAACATTGAGTTATACCAAGAAAATTATAGTAATATTATTAATATTTTAAATGGTAGATATAGCCTAGCTGTTGGAATGAAATGAATTAATAGTATCAACCAAATTTCTAAATATGATTTACACATGTTTAAATAATTATTTAGTTTTAACAAAATTTATTATAAGTGGAAATTAAAACCGATTAAATATAAAGGATGTGTTTTTATAAAAACCTATTTCTAAGAAAATAATTGTGTTTATAAAATCTTATCAGAATTTATGGATTTTTATTTAATTAAAAATATATTTTATATATTCAATGAAATGTTTTGAATTCATCTTATATGTTTTCTAGATAAGATATAAGAACAAATTAAATTTTTCATATAAAAAAATTATTTCACTAAAAATATTGTTTTAAAGCCGTTTAATAGAGAAAAATTATAATATATATATTCTTCACATTCATATATTATATTTTACAAAATAAAATTCTTATATATAATAGGGACATTAAATTTTACTTTGGTTAATTTTTTGGAAATTTTTTGATAAAATTTATTTTTTAATGAATAGTGAAAAATATTGAAGTTTAATTCCAAAATTCCTTTTCATAAAATTTATTTATATAGTTATATTTTCATTTTAATAGTATTTAAAGTGTAATTGGAATATATTATTATCATTTCATATAATTTTGTTCATTGAAAGTAATTTTACTTTTAAATCGTACATAAACTCATGTCGAACTTTTGATAGTCTTAACTTCAAAAAAATCGTTTTTGGTTTTGACAAAAAGATTTAATTTCAAATTAGTTTCTTCCAAATCAATTTTTTAATTTGGAAAAATTTATTCCATATTTTTATTCATAAGGTCCTAATTTTTTTAAATACTTTCTTTTATTTTTGGGACATTATGAATACTAACTTCAGTAATTAGTTTTTATTTTCCATGTTTAAAGGAAAAAATCAGGTAAGTAACAGTAAAACATAATATTATAATATTATAAAAGTACTCTGAAACGTGTCCTAATCCTATTTTATGAGTTATAACCGACCATTCGAGTCCTTGAGTCGACTATAGGACCCCATGGATCCCCTTGGCAGTCATAATGACATGTTAGAATAATTAATTTTAAGAAAAGAGAAATATAACATAAACATGTATCTTTTACTATAACAATTATTATATGAAGTTATATAATTTATCACGTAGACTATAAATATTCATTATAAATTTAATAATATTTAATACAACATAATATTTTATTTATAATTTGTATAAATTTTATAAATAAATATAATTATGACATAATGATGATGTATTGATTACATCATTAATAGAGGATTCAAATAAATGATATTATAAATATTAAAAGAAATATTTTCTGAAATAATTAATTTAATCCACAAATTATTTAATTTTATATGAAATTTTATGATTTATTGATGGTTTTTGTAGAAGGAATCATGTTCTTATGAATTTTTTAAAAAAAAATTAAAGTGTGAATACAATCCAAAATTAATATAATTCATAACATAAAATATAAAATAGTTTATTAAATGATATTAAAATAAAAAAATATAATATTATTAAAAATGGTTAATTATGTCCAAATATGTCATAAATGACTTTTTGGGGTCGTTTACCATGATATGGTAATTACATTAACAAACATTATGTAAATAACCTGATATCATGGTAAGATTAAAAAGGGAAAAAGGTTAATCCAAAATGGTATGAATAAATAAATATTCAAAACCTTTCTGAAAATTATTGGATGATGGGTATTTGAAACAAAATCATCTTATCTTTAAAATAAATTCCTTTTGTATAATTCTTAATCTGAACTCAATTTATAAAAAATTAATATTTCATGAAATTCATAAAGTGACCATCCTACCACTTATAAAAGGGAACCAACTCTACCCACTTACTCACACCTCAAAATGACCTTTTATCATCCAAATTCTACTAAAAATAAGCTCCCAACATCTATCCCTTACTCCTAGAATCCTTAACTTGGGTATAATGCAATTTAATAAAGCCTTTTGTTTCAATCCAAAAGAGGTTACCAGATTTGGAGGTAATATCTTCTCTCAAGTTCTATTCCATTATTTTCCTTCTCCACTACCTATTATATTTTTATTTTTTAATTAAATAGAAAAACTAGTATCCTAAATATACTAGGCTATTTTTATGAAAATGATTCTATATACACTTACACACACCTCCATCTAATTGATATGAATACAGTGTTTCTGTGTTCAGTGAACTACTGCTTCACGAAATGATGATTGAAAGATTTTCCCCAACCACAACTCATGGTAGCCAATATGATGGCACTGTATTTATATATTATATATATTATATTTATTGTGTCTATATTTTTCTATAATTTTTATTTATAACATACCTTTATGCTTTCCATGATGTGTAAATATGATAATTTCATTTGAGGAAGTGTGGACTACCGCCCCCTCAATGTGACAAGAATCATTCATGCTATATGTAGAACATATAAAGAATGGTTTAAATAAATATATGAGACATATATGAAATAAATATAATATTTTTATTATAATATACAATTATATCATTTTATTAATGTTTTTTAAAATGAAAAATAAATGAAAGTGGTGTTCACGCATACGTACGACCAACCGTCTCCATGAATGGTTCATTTCATTTCATATCTCAAAACGTTATGGACTATTATAAATAAATAATACTAGATATATATGATATTTAAATCAGGAATAATATTTTGGAGATGATGGAATTTTGACTACATGTACAATTTACATCAAACACATTCATTTTCAACATCATTTCCAAATATCAAAAAACTGACTGATATGAACATAAATAATTATGTGACTTTTATAACATGATGATGTGTAAAATAAAATTAACAATAAACATGAAAATGGTTATGAATCAAGTATAAATTAACCTATTTTTATTATTACGGAATATAAATAATGAAAGAGACAAGTCATACTCAATGTAAGGGATTTAATCTCATTCTCCTTTCACTGAGGAATATCTAGTTGTCACACACATTCATTATAATATAATGTGTATATACAATCCATTTTACTATTTATATCATGAAATGGTATATTCTGATGATATTTAATGTATAGTTTCATTTTATTACATAATGAATTTTATTCAAGTTTTTTTAAAGTGGTAATGTACTTTTTAACTAAAATATTGTTTTAAATGTTTTTAATGATTTATTATTTTAAAAACATATATTTCATGACTATGTTTTCAAAAAAAAATTAAAAATTTATTTAGATAGAAAAAAATGTTATAAAATGATAATTATTTCAAAGGTTTAAAAGTTTTATGGGACACTTTGATTCGAAATTATCTTTATTAAATGTTTTAAATAGTTTTGGAGATTGGTTGAATATTTCTATATATTAATATGATCTCTTGTGGTTGAATTATGGAAATGTAATTTTCCATTATGATTTTTTATTACAGGTTGTTACGAGATAATCCAAGATGGGTGGTTATGTTATAAACCAAGTGATGAGTGATTCCATGATGAACCAAACATGGGTGGTCACATTATAACCCCCAATGCACTGTGTATGGAAGTTGGTCATATGGATATTATATTCAGTGATATGTATGGAAGTTGATCATATGGTTCTTCCATTTAAGTATGTTTATGTCCCATGCTACCTTTATATGTTATATGTGTCTTTATATGGGCTTTGTTGTAATCTTTTGGTTACAAAAAAGGGAATGAAAAGTGATTATATTCCGGGAAGTGCTTTTTCTACTTCATAAATTATAAATTATTATATTATGATAAAGTATTCTTGGTTTAAATGTTATCTCAAGACTAACCGTATTCATTATTTGTGTATCCCTTACTGAGTATTTTATTCCCATCCCATTTTTTGAAATGTTTTTCACATGAATTAATGAAGAATAGAGTTAAGTATGGGATCAAAGAAATGTTTTGTTTTTAAAACATGAAACTATTCCATGTTTCTTTTTAAAGAGTTATTGTTTAATGAGAAAAAAATTATAGTGAGTTGAAGTGTCTTCATGTAATATTCAAGTTGTTATAATGTGTTGTGACATAATTCTCTAAAGCCCAGTACTTGAAAAGATCCTCGATGTGAATTAAAGTCAAATTATTGACTTATCTCAAGATTAATTAATGTTTAATGTTGGGGCCTTATAGTTGGTATCAGGGGTAGGTTTAGATAACATTATAGGTAAGGGTGCTATTTAATCACAAGTGAGATGTTTTATATAACCAAATCAGTTAGCTTATTAGAACGAGTCATAGTTATTTTAGATAAATATAATGAGTTTAAGATAACATTAATAAGTATCTATTAATTTTTACCCTGCTCATAAGATAGTATATGATTATTTTAGTAATATACTCACACTGACCATTTTTGTTTTAGTAAATAGATGGATCTAGTAGGAACCAATGTAATAATGGATGTGAAGGAAACTGTAGTGGTTTTCTATATAATCTACCAAAATAAATAGGAGTTGCAATGAGAACTCTTGTTGTTATTATTAACCAACTATATGAAGTCATGATTGACCACTCAAACATTGGTGATTTTTCTAAGGCATTGTGTGAGAGAACAATCCATATGGATGTTCTGGTAATAATCATAAAGGTAAATATATTTAGAAACCTATGATTCAAGGATGCGTAAAGAAACACCTAGTAATATTTTTCAAAGGGATGTGGAGATGTTATATATGTTGTAATGAAGGTTATAAAGAAATTACCTACAATGAAAAAAGGATGCATTTATTGGGATCTAGGAAAGGGAATGAAGTTATTTCTTAGGGATCAATTGAATTTTTTAAATGTGATGTGCATGATCATTATGAAAATATATCTCCTAAGATGAAGGTTTGGGAATGGGATCAGTATGACCGTACAAATATATGTCTACCAATACCAAATACCATTCAAATTGAGGATAAGAAAACTAGAAATATAATATGAAAGGTATGTATTATATCACAGCTCATTTTTTGACATTATTTAATCATAAATCATTAAGGATGTTTTTTGTATGAAAATAGTATAAAATAATAAGATGGAAAAACATTGATAAACCATCCTAAAGAATGTTTGATTTTTAATATGTCTATATATTTTTAATTGAAGAGTTATTTTGGACCTATGGATGATAATGTGTTTTAATGTATTAATAATGAGATTACTTTGGAAGACCTCTAATATTTTTAAACCTAATATTGTTATATAAAACAGTTAATTGAGGAATAATTATCTTTTATTTTGTGTATATAATTATAATGATATATTAGGGTTTATATGATCGTTTAATTTCAGGGTTATTACATTTTTTGATACAAAATGATAGGTATGAGATAAACTTTAAAGTTAAAATATGTTATAGTTATTTTGGAAGAATTTATCTCATTTTGGAAATGATGTAAGAATTATATAGATTTTGAAAAAGGACAACACGCAGATTGTGTGACATCTCGTCACATCCAGCAAGGTCAGGGGAATCGAACCCACAACCAAAGGGTGAAAATAGAGCATCTCGTACCACTAGCCTACATCAATCACCTCTTTAGTATGGCTTATTATTTTTAGTAAACTGATTATATAGATAAAAAAAATTATTCTCGTAACTTCTGTTTTATAAAATGGATATCTTTATTACAGAAAAAACAAATTGGTGATTATGTGATAAACGTTATTTTGGAAGACATTCTCTCTTTTGGGAACAATATATGCCAAATGAAAATTTAATACTATGGGATTTATTTGAGGAGTAATGGTTGAATTTTATTTTGGAAGAATCTATGTTTTTTTGTGGACAAATGGTGAGTTGGGTTATTTATAGAAATGATTAACCTATCATGGAGAGTATGTGACTTGGTTAATTAATTTTAATTATTATACTTTAAGAGTAGTCAATGTTATTTGGAGATAAATGTTAAGATTTATTTTGGAAGACTAGCTGATCAAATCTTTAGAATTTTTTTGTTTCAATCTTAGTTTGGATTACATTGAATAATTTTAAGGAAAATTGTTTATTGAATATTTTTTTTCAACTTTGGGGTATTCTTTGTTAAATTTTTTGGATTAAGAGTAGTATTTATTTTTATAAATGATTATCCTTGTTAAGGATTACCTGATCATGTACTAAAAATGATGGATTGGTTAAATGCCTAAATACAAGGGAAATATATTGTTCTTCTTTTATGAATTATGTTATTCTCTTGAAGTTGATTCTATCGCTTTAGGTGTGACAAAGTCATATTGAATACTCTTCATTTGCAGAAAAGATGAATTCTGGTAGAAATTTATTAAAGTATGAAACTCTATTTGACAAGTAAGTATGTTCCCTTGTGATCTTAGTCAAGCTCAAAAATAAATTCCTCTAATTTATGAAAATGATCTTAAACCAAAAACATTTTTTGGATTACCTTTCCTTCTGTGAAATAAAATACCGTTTAACACATCACAAGTTTTTGGTTTTCTAGAGGTTAACGTTCTCGTGATCATGTCTTCTATCACTCTCAATTAGAACATGATGGTTAGTTATATCTTCTATATCCATATTTTCATTCATAGAATCCTAGTATGTGTTATCTCAAGTGAAATTTATAATTCTCTTTCTTTATTTTAAAGTTATTTTTTTATTGACTATTTTTTCAATGTGATATTTTCAATGATGTTTCCTAGAACAATTTTTAAAATTTCAAGGATGCAGTTTCCCAAAGGGGGGAATTATGTAATGACCTATGAATTGATCGAATAATAAATTTTCATTTCTATTAATATTTATAAATAAGATATTAATTTTACGTTAATGGGGATGCTTTTTCAGCTAGTGTACTCGAAACACAACAATCGGTTTCTTCGAAATCGTACGTTTCACACAACATTGAGTTATAACACAAAATAATACAATAATAATATTATTATTTTAAATGGCGATAAACACTGAACTATTGGAAAAGAGGGAATTAATAGTATAAATTTAATTTCTAATTATGGTTTATATAATTTTAAATAATGATTCACTTGTTACCAAATTTATTTTAAGTGGAAATAAAAACTAATTGAATATAAAGGATGTGTTTTTATGATAACCTATTTAAAAGAGAATAATTGGGTTAATAAAATCATATAAGTCTCTATAGATTTTGATTTAATGAAAAATATATGTTATATATTCAATTAATATTTTAAAATTCAACTTATATGTTTTATAGATATTATATAAGAACAAATTCAATTTTTCAGATATAAGAATTATTTTTCTAAAAATGCAGTTTTACCTCCTTTTAACAGAGAACCATTTTTAAATCTAGTTTTTTTCACTTTTATATGTTTTATATAAAAAAATAAAATTCTTATATAGAAGTGTAACATAAAAATTTACTTTGTTTATACTTTTTGTAATTTTCTGATATAGTTCATTTCATAATGAATATTGAAAAATAATGCATTTTAATTCAAAAATGTTATTTCATCAAATTTATTTATACCATTAAATTGTCATTTTAATTGGTTTTAATGTTTAATTGGATTATTATTTTATCATTTAGTCCAATTTTGGTCATTATAATTAAACTAACATTTAAATTGGACATAAACACATGTCAATTTTTGATAGTTTTTACTGCTTGAAAACCCGCTTTTTGGTTTTGAAAATGGGGATTAATATTAAATTAATTTCATAAAATTATGTGTTTTGAATTGGGAAAAAAGGATTCCATATTTGGAATCATAAGGTCAATTTCTTTTAAATAATAACCTTTTATTTTATGACATTATGAATAGTAACTTCAATAATTATTTTTATTTACAAGGGGTTAAATGGTAAATCCGATAAATAAGGGTAAAAATAATATTATAATTATATAAAACTACCCTAACCTATGTCCTTATAATATTTTATGAGTTATATCCGACCATGATCTTCCTTAGGTCGATTTAAGGACCCCATGGATCCAATTGGCTATGATATTTACTTGTTTGAAAATTTAATTTTAAGAAAAGAGAAATATAACATAAACATGTATCAATTCCTAAAAATATTTATATATGGGGTTATATAATTTATCACTATGACTATAAAATCTCATTAAAAATATAACGATATTTCCTATATAATGTTATTTTATTTATAATTTTTATAAATTAAATAAATAAATTTGATATTAACATAATGATGATGGTGTGATTTATTTATTAATAATGGATTCAAATAAATGATACTAAAAATATTAAAATAAATATTTAATGACATAATTATTTTCAACCATGATTTCTCTAGGTGAATATGACATGTTAGGAATTATTCAATGTTTTTTTCTAAGTAATAATGTTCTTATGAATTTTTAAAAAATTCAAGTACGAATAGAGTCCAAAATTCACATAATTCATAACATAAAATATAAAATAGTTTATTAAATGATATTAAATTAATAAAAAGTATATGATTCAGAAAAATGGTTAAGATAAGTCCAAATATGTCAAAAATGACTTTTTTGGTCTTTTTACATGATATGGTGATTACATTAACCCACAACGTGTAAATAACATTATATAATGGTAAGATTAAAACGTTTAAAATAAGGGTTAAACCAAAAAGATAATGATAAAAAATATTGAAAACCTGTCTAAGAATTATTTGATTAAGGTTATTTGCACCAAAATCACGTTATATTCTTATTAAATGAGTTTTGGACCATTTTTAATCAAAATTTAATTTATAATAAATTAATACATCAAAACGTTCCTAAAGTTCCCCACCTCCCTCTTATAAAATGCCACCACCTCTAACCACATACTCACACCTCTCAATCCCTTTAGATAATCCAACTTCAGATCTAATAATCTCCCAATATCCCTCCCATATTTATATAATCCTTACTTTAGGAAGAAGGAAATTCAAGAATGGATTTTGGCTCAAATTAGAAGAAGTTACCTGATTTAGAGGTAATGTTTTCTCTCAAGTTCCTTTCCTTAATTTTACTTCTATACTCCCTATGCCTCTCTTATTATTTGATTACATAATTAAAATATTATACTCCATATACGATGATGTTTTTATGAGAATTATTCGAACTACACTTACACACACCTCCATCTAATGGAAACGATCATATTATTTCTATGTACGGTGAACTACTACCTCATGAAATGAGGATTGAACGATTTTACCCTACCATCTATTTGGTGGAAATTATTATAGAAATATATTATTATATGATATATATTATATTTATTTTACTTTTTTACTTCTGTAATTTTTACTTATAAGATATTTTTATGCTTCCCATGATATGTATATACGATAATTTCATTTGTGAAAGTGTGGACTACTGCCGCTCAAAGTGATATGACTTGTTCATGCTATACATGGAACATATAAATGATGGTTTTATTTAACCTATGAGACATACATGAAATTAATATAATACTGGTATTATAGTATACATTTATATAATTATATTATTATTCTTTTAATATGAAAATTATATGAAATTAGCGTTCTTGTGTACGTATGGCCTACCGTCTCCATGAACGGTGCCATTAATTTATTATATCTAAATGTTATAAACTATTATAAATACATATATACTGGATATATATTATATTTAAATCATGAATAATATTCACCAGATGTTGGACTTTTGACCACATGGACAATTTACATCAAATAAGTTCTTTATCGAATCAATTACCAAATATCGACAAACCGACAGATATGAAAATAAATAATTATGTAATCTTTATAACAAGATTATAAGTAATATAAAATGAATAATAAAATTTAAAAAGGTTCTTAATCAAGTATAAATTAAACTATGTTTATTATTCATGAATATAATAAATGAACGTGACAAGTCAGACTCATGGAATGGTATTTTGTCTTAATTTCCATTCATTGAGGAATATTTTATTATCATGCACATTTATTTAACTATAATGTGTATATACAACACTTTTGAATATTTATATCATGAGATAGTATATTCTCATGATATTTAAATTTATGTTTCATTTTATTGATTAATTATTTTTATTCAAGTGTTTCTAAAGAGGTAAGGGACTCTTTAAATAAAACATCGTTTTAATTGTTTTATATATTTATTCATTTAAAGCCTTCTATTTCAAGTCAATGTTTTAATAAAAAAAATTTAAGAATTTATTCATATGGACATTAATGTAATAAAAGGATAATTTATAGAAAAAAATTTCAATGTTTTATGGGACACTTTCATTCAAAATTATCTTTATCAAATGTTTTTAATGGTTTTTTAAATGGATTGAATATTTCTATATCTTAAAATGATCTATGGTGGCTGTAGTGTAGTAATTGTCTTTTCACTTGTTATTTTTTTATGTGTTATTATTATTAAATGGTACATGGACATTTGAAGGGTGGTTACATGATAGTCCATGTCGGGTGGTTGGGTGATAAACCAAATGACGAGTGGTTCCATGATAAACCAAGGATGGGTAGTTATGTTATAACTTCCAATCCATTGGGTATGGAAGTCGGTTGTATGGTTATTACATTTAATTATATGTGTGGAAGTGGATTGTATGGTTATTCCATTTATGTATGCTTATGTTCAAGTTACCTTTATATGTTTTTTTTCTATGGTCTTTATGGTAATATTATGGTTTCAAATGAGGTAAGAAAGGAACTTATAACATTGAAGTGTTTTTTTTCTACTTCATAAAGGTGGAATTATTAGTTTATGATAAATTATTATTTGATTACATGTTTTCTCAAAACTAATAGTTTTCATTATTGGTGTATCCCTTATTTATCCTTTTATTATCATCCCACGTTCTGAATTTTTTTTCAAAGCATAAATAATAATAGATTAAACTATGGGATCAAGGAAAATTTATGATGTTAAAACATGAGACTACACCATGTTTCATTTTAAGGATTTATTGTTTAATGATAAAAAAATTATTGAGTATAAGTTTCTACTGGTAATATTCATGTTTTTATGTATGAGTTATGACCTAATTCTCTAAATCTCTAAAGCTAAAAAGATCCTCAATATGAATTAAAGTCAAATTATTGTCCTATATCAAGATTAAGTAATGTTTAAGGATGGAGCCTTATAGTTGGTATCAGAGTTCAGCATTGATAACTTTAGGTTTATGGTGTTATTTAAGTATAAGTGACATGTTTTATATAACCACAATAGTTTGTAGCTTAGAAAAAGGCACAGTTATTTTAAATAAATTGAATGAGTTTAAGATAACATCAATAAGTATATTTTAGTGTTTACCCTCCTAATAAGATATTATATTATGAATTTACTAATATAATCCCACTGACCTTTTTGGTTATTGTAATTAGCTGGATCTTGCAGTCACCAATGTGACAATGAATGTGAAGGAAACTATGGTGGATTCATAAATAAGCAACTGAATGAAATGGTAAATGGAATGGGAACTCTTGTGGATAATCTTAACCAACTATTTGGAGTCATTATAGACCACTCAGAACTTGTTGATTTTTTAAGGCATCATATATGTGAGAAAAGAATCTCTATGGATGTTCTGGTATCAACCATAATGGAATGTATATTCCAAAACCTATGTTTCATTGATGCAGAAATAAACACCTAGGAAAATTTTTCCAAAGGATTTGAAGATGTCATATATGTGGTATTGAAGTTCATAAATAAATAACCTTCCATGGAAAAAAAGTGTTCTGTTGGCTCTAGTAATATTTAAGAAGTTATTTCTGAGGGATGAATGAAATGTTTTAAATGTGATGTGCATGGTTGTTACGCAATAGATTTCTTAATAGGATGGTTTGGGTATTTTATCAGTCGGAAAATACAAATATATGTTTAAAAATACCTAATACCATTCTAATTGAAGATGAGGAAACATAAAATGACCTTTGAATGGTATGTATTATTTATTAGTTCATGTTTTTACATTACAGAATCATAGGATATTATGAATGATTTTATTTCTAGGAAAGAAGTATAAAAGATTAATATGGAAAAACATTAATAAAGGATCATAAAGAATGTTTTATGATTAATATGACTACATATTTGGAAATAAAGTGTTTTTTTGACCTATGGATAATGATGTGTCTAAATTTATTAATAATCAGACTGATTTAGAATAATTATATTATTTTTAACCATTAATTTTGTTATATAAAAATGATAATTAAGGAAGAGTTATCTTTTACTTTTTAGATATAGTAAAAAAGAACCATTAGGGTTTATATGATAATTGAATTTCTGGGTTATTATTTTTTGGGATGCAAAATTTTAGGTGTAAGATAACCATTGAGGTTAAAATATGTTATGCTTAGTTTTGATGATTTTATCTCATTTAGGGAATGTATTATAAATTATATAGTATTTTAACAAGGACAACACATAGAACATGTGACAACCCGCCACGCCCATCAAGTCCATGGGAATCAAACCCACAACCAAAGGGCGATAAGGGCACATCACCTACCACTATAATACATGAATCCCCTAATTAGTATGAATTATTCTCTTTAGTTAACAGATTTTATCGATCATGAATATGTTGATTCTATAAAATTATGTTTTATTAAATAAATATTCTTAGTATAGAAAAATAATTTGGGATTAAGGGATAAATGTTATTTTGAAATATGTTGGCTCTTTTGGAAACACTATATGCCTAAAGAAAATAGAATATTATGGGATTTTATTTAAGGAGTAATAGTTGGATTTTATTTTCGAAGAATCTATGTATTTATTATAGACAAATGGATATTTGGATTATTTATGGAAATTATTAACTTATCCTGGAGAATATGTGATTAGGTTAATTACTTTTAGGTATGACACCTTAAGATTAGTCAATGTTATTTAGAGAAAACTATTATGATTTATTATGGAAGACTAGGTGATCAAATCCCTCTATATTTTTGGTTTTCAAGAATAGTTTATTAATTCATCTTTGTTGATCTTTGGGGTATTATATTTTTAATTTTTGAGATTAAGATTAATATTTTTTCCATAATGTATTATCCTTTTTGGAGATTAACTGACCTTGTACTAACCACTTCGGCTTTGGTTAATGTCTAAAGACAGTGAAAATATATAGTTCATATTATTTGGATTACGTGATTCTCTAGAAGTTGATTCTATAACTTCAGGTGTGACACACTCATCATTAATACAAATCATTTGGAGAAAATTTGATATTTTGGTAGAAATTTATTAAAATATGAAACTCTACTTGAAAATAAGTATGTTTTTGTATGTTCATAATCAAGATCATAAATAAATTCCTCAAAATAAGGAAAATAATCATAAAACAAAAACATTTTCTGTATTAATTTTTCATTTTTAGAAATAAAATATTGTTTAACCCATCACAAGTTTGTGGTTTTCTAGTGTTTAACTTTCTCCTGGTCAAGTTTTCTATCACTCTCTATAAAAAAATGCTGGTTAGTTTTCTCTTCCATATCCATACTTTCATACAATGAATCAAATTATGTGTTGTCTCAGGTGACCATTATACTCCTATTTCTTTCTTTAAATGTGATTATATTATTGTCTATTTTTTTAATGTGGGATTTTCAATTATTTTTCTAAGCCCAATTTTTAAAAATGGGAGGACGCAATTTCCAAAAGGGGGAATGATGTAACGACCCCTGTATTTATAGAATAATAATTTTTCATTTCAATTAATATTTATGAATAATATATTAATTTTAAATTAAGTGGGATTCTTTTTCCAATAGTGTAATCAACATGGAACAATGTGTTTCTCCGAAATCTTACGTTGCGCACAACATTGAGTTATACTGAAAAATAATACAATAATATTATTATTATTTTAATTTTTAGTTAACGCATAGCCATTAGAATATAGAGAATGAATATTATCAACTAAATTTTGAAATATGGTTTACACGTGTTTATATAATGATTCATTGGTTACCAAAATTATTATAAATGTAAATATTAACCAATTGAATATAAAGGATGTGTTTTTAGGAAAACCTATTTAAAAGAGGATAATTGTGTTTAAAACATCGTATCACTCTTTATGAATTTTTATCTAATGAAAATATATGTTTTATATTAAATTTTATGTTTTAAATTAAACTTATATGATTTCTATATTTGATATAAGAATAAATTTAATTTTTCAGATAAAAGAAATATTTTTCTAAAAATGCATTTTTACCACCTTTTGATGGAGAACAATATTTTATATAGTTTTCATCACATTTACATGTTATATTTGAAAAATTAAACTTATTATATAAAATTGGGGTATAAACATTTACTTTGGTTAAATTTTTCTTAATTTTATGATAAAGTTCATTTTTTAATGAATAGTGAAATATACAACATTTTAATTCAAAATTATTTTTTCATATAATTTATTTATAAAATTAGATTTTCTTTTTAATTGGTTTTAATGTGTTATTTTATTAATTATTTATCATTTAATCCAATTTTGGACATTTAATGTAAACTCACTTTTAAATTGGACGTAAACACATGTTAATCTTTTGATAGTTTTAAAAATTAAAACCCTACTTTTGGTTTCGATAACAAGAATTAATTTTAAATTAATTTCTTCTTATTTGGTATTTTGAATTTGAAAAAATGGATTCCATATTTGTAATCAGAAGGTATATATTATGTAAATAACTACCTTTTATTTTTTGACATTTTGAATAGTAACTTCAGTAACTATTTTTATTTACCATGGTGAAAGGGTAAATCAAATAAATACGTGAAACAATTATTATAATAATATAAAAATACTCTAAAATGTGTCCAAATCCTATTGGATGAGTTATATCCCATCATGATCAATATTGGGATGATTTTAGGACCCCATGGATCCCCATGGGAGTGATAATAACATTTTATAATAATTAATTTTAAGGAAAGAAAAATATAACATAAACATATATATTTTACTAAAACATACTTTATATGGGGTTATATAATTTAATACTTCTACATTAAATATTAATTATAAATCATAATATATTTCCTACCACTTGGTATTTTATTTATAATTTTTATTAATTAAATAAATAAATTTAATTATGACACAATGATGATGCAGTGATTGCTTCATTTATAAAATATTCAAATAAAGAATATTAGAAATACTAAAATAAATATTATTTGACATAATTAATGTCACACATGAATTTTATAGGTTAATATGACATGTTATATCTGACTCAATGTTTTTTTTATGGAATCAATTAGTTAGGAATTTTTAAAAAAATAAAGTATTAATATTGTCCAAAATTAACATTATTCATTACATAAAAGATAAAATAGTTTATTAAATGATATTAAATTTCTAAAATTCTATGATTTTTCCAAATGGTTAAGATAAGTTCAGATATGTTACAACTAACTTTTATTTGGTTCTTTTTACATGATATGGTAATTACATTAACTCACAATGTGTAAATAACTTCATATTACAGTAAAATTAAAAAGGTGAAAAAATGGATAAACCAAAATGATAAGTATAAAAACAATATTAAAAACCAATCTAAAAATTATTGGATAATTTGAATTCAAACCCATATCTTATTATCTCATAATTAAAAAAAATGCAACATTTTTAATTGAAATTTAATTTATAATAAATTTGTGTTTCAAGACATTCCTATAGTGCCCCTCCTCCCTGTTATAAAAGGACATCACCTATACCAATATAATCACACCTCTCATGCCCCTTGTATCATCCTCATTCTTATTAAATAACATACCAACATCCCTCTCTTACTCCTAGAATCCTTACATTGTGCATAATGTAATTCAAGAAAGCATTTTGGCTCAAATCAAATGATGTTACCCGATTTTTAGGTAACCTCTTATCTCAATTTCCTTTCCTTTATTGTCCATCTCCACTCCCTATGATGTTCTTGTTGCTTGATTAAAAAATACTTCCAGTATCCACAATATACTAGGATTTTCTTTCTGAGATTTATTTGAACTACACTTACACACACATCCATCTAATGGATATGAATATACTGTTTCTATGTTCGGCGAACTACAGCCTCACGAAACGCTTGTTGTTAAATTTTCCCTTACCACCTCTCATGCTGTATGTTATGATGGAACAAAATTTTTATATAATATATAATATATTTATTTTTTATCTATTCTTATATAATTTTTATTTACAACAAACCTTTATTCTTTCAATTTGTTTAAATATGATAATTTCATTTGAGGATGTGTGGATTACCACCCCCTCAAATTGATATGACTTCTTCATGCTATACATGGAATATACAATGGATAGTTTTTTAAACCAATGAGACATACATGACATAAATATAATACTTTTATTATAATATAAATTTATATTATTTTATTATTATTCTTTTACTATGACAATGAAATTAAAGTAGCGTTTATGCGTGCGTATGACCTACCATCTCCATGAATAGTTCATTTCATTTAATATACCAAATATTTATGGACTATTATAGAAATATATATACTAGATATTTATGATATTTATGTCATGAATTATATTCTGGAGATGATGGAATTTTTAACACATGGATAATTTACATCAAACAAGTTCATTTTTGACTTAATTACTGAATATCGACAAATTGATCGATGTGAACTAAAATAATTATTTAATTTTTATGACATGATGATAAGTAATATAAAATGAATAATAAACCTGAATTTTTTTTAAGGAAAGTATAAATTAACCTATTTTTATTATTCATGAATATTGAGAATGAAGGTGACATGTAGGACTCAAGGTAATGGATTTCATATCAATCTCCATTCATTGCGGCATATCTAGTTGTCATGCACATTTATTATCCGATAATGTGTATTTACAATCCGTTTGACTCATTTTATCATGAAATATTATATTCTCATGATATTTAATGTTATGTCTCATTTTATTCCTTAATTATTTTTATTCAAGTGTTTTTCAAGTGGTAAGGGACTCTTTAACTAAAATATTTATTTAAATATTTTAAAGTGTTATTCATTTAAAACCTTATATTTATTGTCTATTTCTTAAAAATGGGTTTTAAGAATTTATTCATATGGAAATTAATGTTATAAAATTATAATTTCTTTCAGAAGTTTCAATGTTTTATGGGACACTTTGATTTAAAATTATCTTTATTAAATGTTTTAAATGGTTTTAGAAATGGGTTGAATATTTCTATATCTTTAAATGATCTCTTGTGGTTGCAGTTTGGAAATGTTGTTTTCCGTTATGATTATTTTATGTGTTATGATTAATAAATTGTATGTAGACATTTTATGGGTGTTTATGTGATAATGCTAGATGGGTGGTTACGTGATAAACCAAATGGTAGTTGGTTCCATGATAAACCAAGGACAGGTGGTTACGTTATAACCTCCAATGCATTGGGTATGGACGTAGGCTATATAGATGTCAAATTTAGTGCTATGTGTGGAAGTCGAAATTATGTTCATTCCATTTAAGTATGTTTATGTTCCAAGTTACCTTTATATGTTATATGTTGTTTTCTATGGACATTGTGGTAATAGTTTGGTTACTAATAGGGTAAGAAATGAGCTTATATTCAATAAAGTGTTTTTTCAACTTCATAATGATGAAATTATTAAATTATGATAGAGTATAGTTGGTGTACATGTTTTTGCAAGTCTAAGAATTTTCATTCTTGGTGTATCCCTTAATGAGGTTTTCATGCTCATCCCATGTTTTGAAATGTTTTTCAATGGACTTAAAGAATAATTGATTCAATGATGGGATCAATTAAATGTTATGCTGATAAAACATAAAACTATACAATGTTTCCTTTTAATGATTTTGTGTTTAATGAGAAAAAATAATTGTGAGTAGAAGTGTCTACTTATAATATTCATGTTTTTATTTATGATTTTTGAATTAATTCTCTAAATATCTAAACCTGAAAAGATATTCAATGTAAATTGATGTCAAATTATTGACATATCTCAATATTAAGTAATGTTTAAGGCAAGGACATTATAGTTATTATCAGAGGTCGATTTAGATAACTTTATAAGTTTTTGTGTTATTTAAGCATATGTGACATGTTTTATATAACTATAGCGGTTAACATATTAGAAAGAGTCATATTAATTTAAAATAAATTTACTGAGTTGAAGATAACATGAATAAGTATATCTTAGGGTTTACCCTCCTCATAAGATATTATATGATGATTTTACTGATATAATCACACTAAATTATTTTTTCTTAGTAAATATTTGAATCTATCAGGCACAAAATTAAAAATGGATGTACCAGAAACTATGGTGGTTTTCTTAATAAGAAATAATATTAAATGGAATATGTAATGAGAACTCTTTTGGTTATTCTTAACCAGATATATGGAGTCATGATTGACCACTCGATCATTGGTGATTTTTCTAAGGAATCATATATGCGAGAAATGAATCCCTACAAAAGTTCATGAAATGAACGTAATGGTAGGTGTATTAAAAAACCTATGTGTTGAAGATGTGGAAATTAACCCCAAGGAAATTTTTTTAAAGGGATATGAAGATGTTATAGATGTGGTAATCAAGGTTATAATGCAATAACTAGCCATGGAAAAAGGAATCATCTTGTAGGCTCTAGGAAATGGAAAGAATTTATTTAGTAGGGATCAATTAAATTTTTTAAATGTGATTTTCATGGCTATTAAGAAAATGGATTTCCTAAGAATAAGGATAGTTAATAGAATCAGAAGGACCGTACAAATATATGTTTACCAAAACAATATGTTATTTCAATTGAAGATGAGGAAACTGAAAAAGTCCTAAGAAAAGTATGGATTTTTTCATAGCTCATGTTTTTACATTATTGAATGATAGGACATTATAGAGGATTTTCTTGTGGGAATGAATTATTAAAGAATAAGATGGAAAACATGGATAAAGTATCATGAAGAATTTTCAATGATGAAGATATATACATTATTTGAATTGAATAATTATGTTGGACAAATGGATGATGATATGTTTAAATGTATTAATGATGGGATTAAATTAGAGGAGTTCAAGTATTTTTAACCCATACCTTTTTTACATAAATATTTTAATTTTGGAATAATTAACTTTTCATTTGTGTATAATGTTATAAAGAACAATTAGGGTTTATACGATCCTTGAATTTGAGGTTTATTACTTTTTGGGATGAAAAATGTGAGGTATGAGATAACATTTGAGGTTAAAATATTTGATGGTTATTTTGGAATATTGTATCTCATATTTGGAATTTTTTATGAATTATATAGATTTATAAAAAGGACAACACACGGACTGTGTGAAAACCTGCCGCGTCCAGTAAGGTTGTGGGAATTGAACCGACAACAGAAGGGAAATAAGGGTGTATTTTCTACCACTGGCCTACTTGAGTCCCCTGGTTAGTATGAATTATTATCATTAGTTAACTAAATTTATGGATCAAGAAGAAGTTGATTCTGGGAAATTATGTTTTATCAAATGTATATCCTTAGTATAAAAAATCAATTTGGGGACTAAGTGAAAAATGTTATTTTGGAAGACGTTCACTCTTTTGGAAACACTATTTGCCTATGTAAAATAGAATAATATGGTATTTTATATGAGGAGTAATGGTTGAATTTTATTTTGGAAGAATTTAATTTTTTATTGTGGAAAAATGGAAATTTGGGGGTTTATGGAAATGATTATCCAATCATGAAGAATATGTGATTGGGTTAATTATTTTTAGTATGATACTTTACGAGTAGTCAATGTTATTTGGAGATAAATGTAGTGATTTTTTATGGTAGTCTAAGTGATCAAATCATTCTATATTTTTCAGTTTCAATATTAGTTTGGATTACATTGAATAATTTTAAGGGCCATTGTTTATTGAATGGTCTTCGATGAACATTGGGGTATTGTTTGTTGAATTTTTTTGATCAAGAGTAGTATTTCATTTTATAATATATTACACATTTTTGGGATTATATTATCTTGTACTAATCATTTTTTCTTTGGTTAATGTATAAAGATAGGGGAAATATATAGTTCATATTTTCCGGATTATATGATCCTCTATAAGTTTATTCTAGAACATCAGGTGTGACAAATTCTTATCGAGTACTGAACATTTTGAGAAAAGATGATTTTGTGGTAGAAATTTGTTAAAGGATGAAACTCTACATGACAAGTAAGTATTTATCATTATTTTCATAGTCAGGATCATAAATAAATTCCTCATATTTATGAAAAGGATATTAACCAAACAAATGGTTTAGGTAATACTTTTACTACTATGAAATCAAAGACCATTTAACCCATCACAAGTTATTGGGTTTCTGGTGGTTGAATTTCTCCTCATCATGTTTTCTATCACTCTCTATCAGATCATGATGGTTAGTTTTCTCTTCCATATCTAGGTTTTCCAAAATAGTATCCTGGTATGTGTTATCCCATGTGTCCATTTTACATCTCTTTAAATCTTTTAAATTGATATTTTTATTAACTATTTTTCTAATGTGCTATTTTCAATGAAGTTTCCAAGCACAATTTTTAAAATTTCATGGATGCAATTTCCAAATGGGTTAATGATGTAACAACCCATATTTTTTTTATAACAATACATTTTCATATCTATTAATATTTATGAATAAGATATTAAGTTTAAATTAAAGAGGATTATTTTACTGATAGCATACTCAGCACGCAACAACGGTTTCCTCCAAAATCATACATTCCACAGAACATTGAGTTATACCAAAAAATAATACAATAATATTATTATTATTTTAAATGGTAGTTCATGCCTAATTTTTGGAATGGAGAGAATGATTAGTATCAACTGAATTTTGAAATATTGTTTTCACATGATTAAATAATGATCCATTGGTTTCCAAATTTATTAGAAATTGAGATAAAAAAACATCGAATATAAAGGATGGGTTTTTATGAAAATGTATTTGAAATAGAATAATTATGTTTATAAAATCATATCACTATTTGTTTATTTTTATTTAATGAAAAATATATTCTATATATTCAATTTAATGTTTTACATTCATTTTATATGTTTTCTAGATATGATATACGAACAAATTCAATTTTTTAGATAAAATAAGTATTTTTCTAAAAATGTTGTTTTACACCCTTTTGATGGAGAACACTTTTTAAATCTTGTTTTTATTTATTTTATATGTTCTATATGAAAAATAAACTTATTTTATAGAATAGGGACATAAAAATTTACTTTGGGTAAATTTTTGGTAGTTTTCTGATAAAGTTCATTTTTTAATGAGTAGTTAAAAATACTTCATTTTATTTCAAAGCTCCCTTTTCATCTAATTTTTAAACACATTTTTATTTTCATTTTAATTGGTTTTAAAGTTTAAATGGATTATTTTTTTTATCATTTAATCCAATTTTTGACATTTTATATTAATTTACTTTTAAATTGGACATAAACACGTGTCAATCTTTTGATAGTTTTTACTTCTTAAAAACTCATTTTTTGATATTGACAACGAGAATTAATTTTAAATTAATTTCATAAATTTTTTTTTTATCTCATTTTGTAAAATGGATTCCATATTTTGAATCATAAGGTCAAAATTTAGTAAATAAGTAACTTTTACTTTTGGACATATGAATAGTAATTTCAGTAATTATTTTTATTTACCATGTTTAAAGGGAAAATCTATTAAATGAGGGTAAATATTAATATTATAATATTATAAAACTACCCTAACATGTGTCCTAATCCTATTTGATGAGTTATATCCAACCCTTATAATACTTTGGTCGATTTTAGGACCCCATGGATCCACTTGGGTGTGATAATTACTCGTTATAATAATTAATATTAAGAAAAGGTAAATATAACATAAACATGCCTCCTTTACTAAAACATTTTTTATATGGGGTTATATAATTTATCACTATTTATATAAATAGTAATTATAAATATAAAAACATTTCCTACATAATTTTATGTTAATTATAATTCTTACAAATTAAATAAATAAATTTATTTATAACAAAATTATGATGGGCTGATTGCTTCATTAATAAAAGATTTAAATAAATGATATTATAAATATTAAAATAAATATTAGTTGACATAATTAATTTCATCCACAATTTATATATTTTAATATGACCTATATGGATTTATTAAATGTTCTTTTATAAGTAATAAATTTGTTATGAATTTTTAAAAAAAGTCAAATATGAATATGGTCCAAAATTGAAATAATTAATATCTTAAAATATAAAATAGTTTAATAAATGATATTAAATTCCTAAATATATAATATTCATAAAAATGGTTAATATAAGTCCAAATATGTCATAAAATATTTTTTTGGTTCATTTTACATCATATGGTAATTACATTAACCCATAATGTGTAAAATACATGATACCACGCTAAGATGAAAAATGTTACAATAAGGGTTAAACAAAAAATAAAAGGATAAAACAAATCGTAAAAACATGTCTAAAAATTATTGGATTATTTGTATTATAAATAATATCATATTATCTTCTAATTACATTAGTTTTGGACCATTTTTAATCCAATTTGAATTTATTATAAATTAATATTTCAAGTCATTCCTAAAGTGCCCCTCCTCCCTCTTATAAAAGGCCTGCAACTCTACACACTTACTCACACCTCCAAATCCCCTTGGATCGTCCCAATTCTGCTCAAATAATCTCCTAACATCCCATTGATACTCTTATTATCCTTACCTTATGAATAAAGAAATTCAATAATTCATTTTGGCACAAATCAAAAGAAGTTACCCAATTTAGAGGTAACGTCTTCTCTCAAGTTCCTTTATTTTTTTTTCAATTATCTACAACCTATACCAATATTATTACTTGATTATATAAAAAACATTATCCCAAATTGACTAGTATTCTTTTATGATAATTATTAAAACTAAACATACACACACCTCCATCTAATAGACACAAGAATATTGTTTCTGTGTTCAATGAACTACTACCCCACGAAACGATGATTGTTCAATTTCCCCCTACCACCTTCAATAGTGGTAATTTTAATGGAAATGTATTTATATATGATATATATTATTTTTATTTTATCTCTATACTTTGGTAATTTTTACTTACAACATACCTTTATGCATTCCATGATTTGTAAATATGATAATTTCATTTGAGGAAGTGTGGACTACCACCCCATAAATCTGATATGAACTGTTCATGATATACATGGAACATATACAGGATGGTTTTATTAAACCTATGAGAAATATATGAAATAAATATAATTCTTGAATTATAATATACATTTATTTCATTTTTTTATTATTCTTTAGTATGATAAAAAATGAAAGTAGTTTTCACGCTTACGTACGACCTCCCGTTTCCATGAATAGTGCATTTCATTTTTTATCTCCAAATGTTATTCACTATTAAAAAAACAAATATAATGGGAATATATTATATTTAAATCATGAATAATATTTTGGAGATGATTTAATTTTGACCGTATAGCCAATTAACATAAAACAAGTTCATTTTAGACTCAATTACTGAATATCAAAAAACTGACCGATATGAAATTAAATAATTATGTAATTTTTATAACATGATGATATGTAATATAAAATGAATAATAAACATGAAAAATTTTCATAATCAATTATAAATTATCCTATGTATCATATTCATGAATATAAGTATTGAACGAGGCAAGTTGGATTCAAGGTAAGGGATTTGGTCTCGATCTCCTTTCGTTAAGGCATATTTTGTTTTGATGCACATTTATTCTCCTATAATGTTTATGTAAAACCATTTTGACTCTTTATATCATGAAATAGTATATTATCATGATATTTAATGTTCTATTTAATTTTATTCCATAATTATTTTTATTCATTTTATTCTCAAGCAGTAAGGGAATATTTATCAAAAACATCATTTTAAATGATTAAAATTTTTATTAATTTAAAACCTTATATTTCATGTATATGTTTTCAACATGGGTTTTAATAATTTATTTATATATAACTAAATGTTATATAATGATAATTTATTTCAAAAGTTTTAATGTTGTGTGTGAAAATTTCATTCAAAATTATCTTTATTAAATGAGTTCAATGGTTTTGGAAATGGGATGAATATTTCTACATCTTAAAAGGATGTCTTGTGGTAGTAGTGTGGAAATGTTATTTTCCTTTATGATTATTTTATGAGTTATTATTATTAACTGGTACTTTGACATTTTACGATTGGTTACATGATAAACTAAGATGGGTGGTTACGTTATAAGCCAAATGATGGGCAGTTTCATGATAAACCAAGGACGTGTGGTTATATTATAACCTCATGTTCATTTGGTATGGAATTCATCCATATGGATTTTCCATTTAGTGATATGTGAGGAAATCGATGGTATGATTGTTCATTTTATGTATGTTTATGTCCCAAGTTACTTTTATATGTATTATGTTGCTTTCTATGGGTTTTATGGTAATATTTTGGTTACAAAAAGGGTAAGAAATGAGTTTATATTTAGTGAAGTGTTTTTGCTACATAATTAAGGTGAAATTTTTTACTTTATAATAAATTATTCTTGGTTTACATGTTTTCACAAGACTAACAGTTTTCATTCATTGTGTATCCCTTACAAAGAGTTTTATGCTCAACCCATGTTTTGAAATGTTTTTATAGGACTTAAAGAATAATAGTGCAAATGATGGTATTAATTAAAAGTTATGTTGTTCAAACATGAAACGATACAATGTTTCTTTTTTAAGAGTTATTGTTTAATTATAAAAAAATGATAGTGAGTATATGTGTCTACAATTAATATTCAAGTTGTTATGTATGAGTTATGACCAAATTCTTTAAATCTATAAACCTGAAATGATCCTCAATGTGAATTAAAGTCAAATTATATAATTATATCAATATTATGTAATGTTTAAGGATGGGGCCTTATATTTGGTACCATAGGTTGGATTAGATAACATTATAGGTTAAGGTGTTATTTAAGCATAAGTGACATGATTTATATAACCATAATGGTTTTCATATTAGAAAGACTCATAATTATTTTAGATAAATTTAATGAGTTCAAGATAACATGAATAAGTATATCTTAGTGTTTAACATTTTCATAAGATATCATATGATTATTTTACTGATATAATCACACTAACCTTTCTGGTTTTAGTAAATAGCTGGATCTAGAAGGCACCAATGTAACAATGGATGTGAAGGAAACTGTGGTGTTTTTATGAATAAGAAAACAAATGTAAAGGGAGATACAACGAGATCTCATGTGGTTATTCTTAACCAACTATCTCGATTCAGGATTGACCACTCGAACCATGGTGATTTTTCTATGGCATCAAATATGTGAGAAAATAATCCCTATGGTAGTTCTGGTAATAGAAATAAAGGTAATTATCTTAAAAAACCTAAGTGTCAAGGATTTGGAATGAAACACCTAGTAAAATATTTTAAATCGATGGGAAGATGTTATAGATATGGTAGTGAAGGTCATAAAGAAATAACCTACCATGGAAAAAGGAAGCGTTCTCTTGGCTCTAATAAAGGGAAAGAAGTTATTTCCGAGGGATCAACTAAATGTTTTAAATGTGATGTTCAAGTTCATTACACAAATAGATGTCCTAAAAACAAAGATTAGGAATGGGATTATCAGGACCGTACAAATATATGTTATTTTATAATATTGGTAAATATTGGAAAATCTATATCATTTATTCAATATGGATATTTGATAAGGATATTTTATATTCAATATGAGGAATGATTAGGAAATGTATGATATGGTTTGTGGTCCATTTTATGTAAGACTTATGGGTCATAGAATTGTTAATGTAGGCTCTATGGGTTGGTGTTGATTAATCCAAGCCCCTTAAAACATTAGTAATCTCAGAGGATGAAATTATTTTTGAAACCCCCTTTGTTTTTGTAACCATTATTTATAAACTATCTTGTAAAAAGTCTTAATAATATAGATACGTATATCCAAACCAATTTTTTTTTACCTAGTATGTTTAAAACCATCTTGTGAATGGCCTTAGTGGTAATTACTCCATGTACCTAGGAAACTTGATATCCAATAATTAATAATTTCCTTCATTTATTATAATTTATTATTCATCCATGATATTTTTTTTCACATTTTTAGGGTCAAATTTCATTTTAATTTCATTGATTAAATAGAATGTGTTTTAGTTTCTTACCTTACCATGTTGATTTTTCCTTATCTAGTTAATTGATTTCATGTGTTTATAGTTATTCAAAATTCCATTTTTTTACTCAATTGCATCTCTGTTATTTTTTACATGGCATGTTTGGTCAGTTATTTACCATGATATGATTATTATTCTCATTGTTTCTGTTGGGAAAAAATCCCTCAAGGTATCATTGAAGCATTTTTGAGGTGATTGTGTTTGTTGACAAAGTGGACATCTGAGTTGTGATTGTTGACAAAGAGGATTTCATGGTGGAATGTCGAGTTCAAGAGCTGAGGTCAACGATCCATGTTTGATTCAAGAATTTCGATAAAAGGAATGGATGATCTGGAGGCGGTACAAAAGAACAGATACAAAGTGGCGCCGTTTTCCAGTGTTTGCCAAATTTTTGGGCCTGAAAATCGGCAAATGAAGAAAAGTGTTTTTGGCAAAGGGACTTGTGCGCCGTGGACTTGGAGTATAGGAAACTTGCGCGCCATATGTTTTTCAAGATCAGAAGATCAAAATATGGCTAAGGAAATAGGTTCGCACAAGTTTGGGAGTTGGTCGCGCAAGTGTCTAAAAGGAGAGAAGACTTGCGCGCTGAGACTGGGTCGCGCAGGTGACTTGCGCGCCATCGCGCAGGGTGGTCAGATTGCCTATAAATACTGGACCACCCCTCCTCATTTTTCACCGGAGTTCAAAACGAGAGCTCCCGTCGCGCAGGTGTGGTGGTCGCGCAAGTGGTGTGTGTGGTCGCGCAGGTGGGACTTGCATGCCAGTGGTTGATGTTGTGCGCCGATGTTAGAAGTTGCGCAATGGTTGGCAGTTACATACCAATATTGGTTTGGGCGTAAAAGGAAGAGAGTCGCTCAAGTTTGGAGTTGAGGAAGCTTGAGTCGCGCAAGTGTCTGAAGAAGACTTGCGCGCCCGTTGTGACTTGCGCGCCGATACTTGCGCGCTGAGGTTGACTTGCGCGACAAGTAAGGTCTGTTCCAGCAGTGTTTTTCGGGCTACGTGGAAGCTGGAAGTTTGCTCGATACCTTCGGTGCAAAGAGATATTCATCTACGGGTGAAAGTTGTACTTCAACAGAGCATATACACACAGAGGAAGATGCATTCATTCATGCAAATGAAGAGACCTACAAGTCTATAAACTGTGAGTGGATTCCTTCCAAGAGCAGTGAGCTTAGGAAGAGGAAGAAGGTGATCCTCTCCACCGGCAGTGATCCAGAGAGAGAGAAACAGGGAGTGACCCTTGGGAAAGTAGTGACCTGACCCTAAACATTGTAGAGGTAGTGAGCCTGTGCATAGAAGTGATCTAGCCCGAATCTTCTAATCCACAGCTAGTGAAGATTAGTGGAATTTGGTACGACCGGCAACCTATCGGCGTATGCTCCTTGGACGTAGCCCTTAGCGGTGAACCAAGTAAAATTGCTATGTCCTGTGCTTGCTTTACATTCTGTTTATATCGTGCAGCAGGAAAAAGAGAGAAGAGTGTTTTCCTTGACAGCGGAACAAGATCAGAACGGGCATTAATTTTTAATTAGTCATACCCTGATTCACCCCCCCCCCCTCTCAGGGTATCCAGCCTAGTGGACCTAACAAGTGGTATCAGAGGGAAGGTTGAAAGTTGTTCTTCTCTCAATGGAGGTAACCAATCATAAAGGGATTCCGATCTTCGACGGATATAATTTTCAGATATGGAAGAATCGGATGCAACACTATTTCCGATCCTTGGGAATGGATGTGTTTTCAGCAGCTATGCATGGTATCACAGCTGATATTAATAGTGGTACCTTATCAGAGGCTGAGCATAGAGAGTTGGATGCTGATTCCAAAGCAATCAAGGCCTTAGGGGGAGCCCTTTCCAATCCCATCTACACAAAGGTGATGTCATGCAAAACGTCACATTCCATGTGGGAAAAGCTTTTGAATATATATGAAGGGGACACAAAAGTCAGAGAGGCAAAGCTGCAGGTGTTGTGGAACAAATATGAAGATCTGAAAATGAACCCGAATGAGTCTGTTGACGCATTCTTTGATAGGGTAAACATTGTTGTGGAAGATATGTGAGGTCTTGGAGAAGTCATTGAAGACATAAAGATTTAAAGCACATATTGAGGAAACTTCCACCTCGGTTCAATCCGAAAGTTTCAGTACTAGAAGATAAAGATCCAAAAGAGCTGACATTGGACAATTTGCACAGTACCTTGGTTTCATATGAAATGAGGAACGATGATAATGAGGCTTTGGAAAAGGGGAAGTCTAAAGAGGTGGCATTTAAGGCCATAAAGAAGCTCACCATTGAAGATTCTAATGAAGAAGAAGAGACAGATGAGGTGATGTCATTCTTTTCTTCAAATCTACAAAGAGGAAGAGGAAAGTTTAAAGGTAAACTTCCACTAGCATGCTTTAGATGTGGAAAGGTTGGTCATCTTGCAGCAAGATGCCCCAAGAAGTTTCAAGATGATGATGATGATGATGACGTTGAAATTCCGAAAAAGAAGACATCAGCTTTTGTGAAAGGGAAGAAACAATTCAAGAGAAATTTCTTCAAGAAAAAGAATCTTCTTTCACAAGAATTTGAAAGTTCAGATGAGTCTGAGGATGAAGAAGTTGAGGAAATAGAAAATTGCAGAGATCATGGGGTAAATGCCTTGGTGGAAATTGCTGGTAGTTCTCAAAAGGGAGAAGAAGCTGATGCTAAAGAAGAAGAAGAAATTGAAGGGAGAATTGATATGGAAGCCGAATTGGAAGCAGCTCTTGAGGAGATAGATGTTTGGAGAGCCAAAACGAAGAAAGACAATAAAGTGGTTCGTGATGCCAAACTCTATATGCAACAACAGGATGAAGAAAGGTCTGAGCTGTTAGAAGAAATTGAAAGACTAAAATCCTCAACACCAGAGAGCTCAAAAAATATTGTTGAGTATAAGATTAAAATTGAGGAACAAAAGAAGGAAATTGATTGTTTGACTAACACAGGAAAGGAGCAGGTTAGATGTATCAAAGAGATTGAAGAATAAGTGGTCAGTCTGCGACAAAAACTTAAGAATCAAGATAAACTCTTGACCCCCAATGTGATATCCGAAAAGTAGGCTTTTCAGAAGACAGAGAAGATGAAAGCGGAGCCTAGCAGTTCAGTAGGGAAGAAACAACAATTGAGCTCAGATGTTAAGGTCGTTTCTGGGCTTAGTCAAGAACAAAAATTTGCGACAATTGCAGTCAGACCGCAAGCACTCATCCCAAAAGTGAAGGTTGATTTGGGAACAAAACAGAATCAGAATATTCAGAGATCCCAAAGGGGAAATCATAGTGCTGAAATATCACGAGGGAATGCATCCTATATCAGGTGTTATTGCTGTGGGAAAATGGGACATTCACAGTATGTGTGTTCCATAGCCAAGAGATACAGAAGGGAACATGAACAGAGATGGCAGCCAAACAGAGAACGGTTTTCCAGAACACATTTTGAAGGACACTGTTTTTGGTGCGGAGGATTTGGACACATGGCTAGGTATTGCACTTCACCCATTCAGAGAAATGTGTCAAAGAATAATCAAAATGTTCGCAAGAAGCAGATCAATAAACCAACAAGTGAGTTAAAAGTTCAGAACAGATTTCCAGCTCTGCAAGATGAGGGTGGTCCATCATACTCTGAGAGAGAACATAAGCCTCAATCCATGCCGAGTGTGAAAGAAAAAGTATAGACCAAGAAGAAGAAAAATGAGAAGGCTGTGGTGGCGCAGATTGCCCTTAAACCATCAGATCGATCTTGTGTTTGGATCCTTGATAGTGGTTGCACATCCCACATGGCAGGTAATAAGGATCTTGTTACAGGCATCAAATATGACAAAGAAGGAGTTGTCAAAATTAGAAATGATGAAGGCCTGAAGATTTTTGGCTCAGGGAAAGCCATGTTTGGGGGAAAAGAGATGAGACGTGCTGATGTCTTGGTATTTGAGGGTCTCAGTCATAACCTACTCAGTTTCAGTCAACTATGTGACTCTGGGCATTCTATCCAATTTACCAAGAAGATGTGTGTTGTGAAAGGAAAAGATGGAGCAACTGTTCTACAGGGAAAAAGGTCAAAGGGAAATCTCTATCTTGTAGGTGGGGAAGAAGATACTTGTCTTTTATCCAGAGAGGAAGAAAACCAGTTGTGGCATAAGCGACTTGGTCATCTCTGCCAACCATCTATGGAGGATCTTGTTAAATGTGATGCTGATAGAGACCTTCCCAAACTATCACGTTATCGCACTCATACGTGTGATGCTTGTCAACATGGGAAAATCATCAGAAAGACATACAGGCCAAAGGAACAGAAATCAACTAGAGTGCTCAAATTGGTGTATGCTGATGTATGTGGACCTATCTCACCATGAGCTATAAATGGGAAAAGGTACAATGTTCTTTTCATTGATGACTATAACAGAATGGCCTGGGTATTCATCATAACCCATAAGACAGAGGCGTTCAGTTGCATAAAGCAGTACAGGAGGGAATCAGAAAAGATTATGGGGCAGAAAATTCTGAAGTTTCGTACTGATAACGGTACGGAATTTACAAACAGTCAGGTTGAAAACTATCTCAAGAAACATGGGATAAGGCATCAAGTTTCATCAGTAAGAACTCCCCAACAGAATGGAGTAGTTGAAAGGAGAAATCGGATCATCAACAATATGGCTAGAACAATGCTTATTGATAAGGACCTACCAGATAAATTTTGGAAGGAAGCAGTTTTGACATCAGTCTATGTTTCAAACAGGTCCCTGTTATGTCCGAAGCAAGGGAAGACTCCGTATGAACTGTGGTACGGAAAGAAGCCAACGTTGAAGTACTTTCAAATCTTTGGAAGTAAGTGTTTCATTCTCAACGAAGAACATCATAGGAAGTTTGAGGCACGAGGAGATGAAGGGATATTCCTTGGATATTCCGGGAAAAGCAAAGCATATAAATGTTTCAATAAAAGGATGGGAAAAATCATTGAAAGCAATGATGTCACTATAGTTGAAAATGAGCAGAATACTCAACGATCCAGTGAATAGTTCCTGGATGAAAGTGATGATGAGGTAAGCAACCCAGGGGGAGCAGAAGTGGCAGAAGCTGACTCAGAAGAAGATACTGATGATGAAGAGGAAAGTGTCAAGTCGGTGTCTGTGAGAAAGCCAAAGAGTCGAGCTGAAATTGATAGGCAGAATATCATTGGTGATCAAACAGCTCCAGTTCAGACTCGAAGAATGAAATCATCACAGCAAGCATCGTTTTTGTCTCAAGTGGAGCCTAAATATTTTTCTGATGCAGCTGAAGATGAAAACTGGGTTCAGGCCATGAACGAAGAGCTTGATCAGATTGAGAAGAACCAGACATGGGAGATTGTTTTGAGGCCAGCAGACAAGAATGTCATCGGGACTAAATGGGTCTATCGCAACAAGATGAATGAAGATGGCACAGTGATTCAGAACAAAGCACAACTAGTGTGCAAGGGATACTCCCAGATAGAGGGAATAGATGTTGATGAGACATTTGCACCGGTTTCAAGGCTGGAGACAATTAGATTATTTTTGGCCATAGCAGTGCAAAGAAAGTTCAAAGTGTTCTAGATGGATGTCAAATCCGCATTCTTGAATGGGGTTCTAGAAGAAGAGGTGTGTATTGAGCAGCCAGATGGTTTTCTCATTCATGAGGATGAGAGCAAAGTTTGCAGGCTGAAGAAGGCGTTGTATGGGCTGAAACAAGCACCAAGGGCATGGTACTCAAGGCTTGATCAGTACTTGAAGAATCTTGGTTTCCAGCGTAGAGGAGTTGACTAAAACCTCTATTTCAGCAATTACAGTAATCAAAGGATGATGGTGCTAGTATATGTCGATGACATAATTTTTGGCGGATCAGATGAAGCTCAGTGCAGACAGTTTTCTGAATTCATGAAAAATGAGTTTTAAATGTCAATGATTGGAGAGCTAACGTTTTTCCTTGGTCTACAGGTGACACAAGGAAGGAGTGGAACATTCATTTCTCAATCCAAATATGCTAAGGAGGTTCTAAGAAGATTTGGAATAGATAATTCCAAGGAAATGAAGACTCCGGTTGCTACCCGGATGAAATTATCAAAAGATGAGGATGGCAAGGCAGTTAATATCACAGAATACAGGCAAATCATTGGAAGTCTGTTGTACTTAACCGCAACAAGGCCTGATATTGTTTTCGCCACATGCCAAGCAGCGAGATATCAGAGTAATCCCAAGGAAAGTCACATGCTTGCAGTGAAAAGAATACTTCGGTATATCAAGGGCACGGTGGACTTCGGCTTGACGTACAATGACAAATCTCAGACAGAGTTATTGGGATATACTGATGCAGACTGGGCCGGTTCAGCAGATGATATAAAATCAACGTCAGGTGGTGCATTCTATCTTTGTGGATTGTGTATTTCTTGGATAAGCAAGAAACAAGATTGCATTTCATTGAGCACTGCAGAAGCTGAGTATATTGCGGCCACTCAAGCATGCACACAGTTATTGTGGATGAAGCAGCAGCTTGAAGATATGGGAGTTGAAGTGAAGTCTCCGATCGGAATCCAGTGTGACAACTCAAGTGCTATAAATCTTAGCAAAAATCTTGTCCATCATTCCAGGACAAAGCACATTGAGATCAAGTATCATTTCATCAAGGAGAAGGTTGACCAGGGCATCGTGAAGTTGGAGTATGTGCCTACAGAGCTACAGGTTGAGACATTCTGACAAAGGCCTTACCTAAGGAAGATTTTTAGAGGCATCGACTGGCTCTGGGAGTTCAGTCGATTCCCCGCACTTGAAATAGTGTGGATGTGGAATCCCCCCCTCTCCCCGAGGTATGATGTGTTTTTCCCTCATATGATGATATGTGTTCTCTACTATGTTACCGACTACAAAGGTCTGTACTTTGGGTTCGTTGACAAAGGGGGAGAAAATAAGTGATTGTTCACGGGGGAGAAAATGTGGAGAGTTGATAAATTTTGAATGATATGGGGAGAAGCTGACAGGCGGAGCAGCCAGATAGGGGGAGTTGAAGCCAATTGAACGTGCTTAGCCAGAGCTTAGCTTGGATAACACAGGAAGTATGGCTAAAGAGGTGTTGAAGCTGTGAGCAGAAAGGGGGAGAATATTAAATTTGACGATGCTAGAAGTGATCGATCAAAGAATAGATATCACGACAGCTGAGGATCGTGATAAAAGCAGAAGAGTGGTGTTGGACAGTGTTTGGTGTCAACAGTGGATGTCAGAGACAAAGTGATTCATTGATGAACTTTTCATTTACTCTTGTTTCTCACGCCGAGCATTGCTCATGTGGGCTTAGAGTATGTGTTGAGTAAATCCTTGGTCGCTATCAGAATCGCAATGAGGCGAATGGAGGCTAAAGAATCAATGACGTATCTTTTCTTGGAAGAGTTGTCAACAAACCCAAAGGGGGAGATTGTTGGGAAAAAATCCCTCAAGGTATCATTGAAGCATTTTTGAGGTGATTGTGTTTGTTGAAAAAGTGGACATCTGAGTTGTGATTGTTGACAAAGAGGATTTCATGGTGGAATGTCGAGTTCAAGAGCTGAGGTCAACGATCCATGTTTGATTCAAGAACGTCGATAAAAAGAATGGATGATCTGGAGGCGGTACAAAAGAACAGATACAAGGTGGCGCCGTTTTCCAGTGTTTGCCAAATTTTTGGGCCTGAAAATCGGCAAATGAAGAAAAGTGTTTTTGGCAAAGGGACTTGCGCGCCGTGGACTTGGAGTATAGGAAACTTGCGCGCCATATGTTTTTCAAGATCAGAAGATCAAAATATGGCTATGGAAATAGGTTCGCGCAAGTTTGGGAGTTGGTCGCGCAAGTGTCTAAAAGGAGAGAAGACTTGCGCGCTGAGACTGGGTCGCGCAGGAGACTTGCGCATCGTCGCGCAGGGTGGTCAAATTGCCTATAAATACTGGACCACCCCTCCTCATTTTTCACCGGAGTTCAAAATGAGAGCTCCCGTCGCGCAGGTGTGGTGGTCGCGCAAGTGGTGTGTGTGGTCGCGCAGGTGGGACTTGCGCGCCAGTGGTTGAAGTTGTGCGCCAGTGTTAGAAGTTGCACGCCGGTTGGCAGTTACGCACCAATATTGGTTTGGGCGTAAAAGGAAGAGAGTCGCGCAAGTTTGGAGTTGAGGAAGCTTGAGTCGCGCAAGTGTCTGAAGAGGAATTGTGCACCGATACTTGCGCGCCGAGGTTGACTTGCGCGCCAAGTAAGGTCTGTTCCAGTAGTGTTTTTCGGGCTATGTGGAAGCTGTAAGTTTGCCCGATACCTTCGGTGCAAAGAAATATTCATCTACGGGTGAAAGTTGTACTTCAACAGAGCATCTACACACAGAGGAATATGCATTCATTCATGCAAATGAAGAGACCTACAGGTCTATAAACTGTGAGTGGATTCCTTCCAAGAGCAGTGAGCTTAGGAATAGGAAGAAGGTGATCCTCTCCACCGGCAGTGAGCCAGAGAGAGATAAACAGGGAGTGACCCTTGGGAAAGTAGTGAGTTGACCCTAAACTTTGTAAAGGCAGTGAGCCTGGGAATAGAAGTGATCTAGCCCGAATCTTGTAATCCATAGCTAGTGAAAATTAGTGGAATTTGGTACGACCGGCAACCTGTCAGCGTATGCTCCTTAGACGTAGCCCTTACGATGAACCAAGTAAAATTACTATGTCCTGTGCTTGCTTTACATTCTGTTTATATCGTGCAGCAGGAAAAAGAGAGAAGAGTGTTTTGCTTGACAGCGAAACAAGATCAGAACGGGCATTAATTTTTAATTAGTCATACCCTGATTCACCCCCCCTCTCAGGGTATCCAGCCTAGTGGACCTAACAGTTTCATTATTGCTTCCATTGTATATTACCCTTAATGAACATTTCATATCACCCTTATTATGTTTATTTTCCCCAGGAATCCAAGAAGTATACTATTTAGGATATGAAAGGAAAAGCTAGATCGAATAATGTTATCCCCAAAAGAAATAATATATTTTTTAATGAGTGTATTTAGTTGTAATAAAATACTTATATAGGTATCTAGTTTACCATGACTACTATAATCTTGGTCCTTTGGGATTTGATTCCTATTAATTAAGCTAATTTAATGGTATTTGACACCATCACCAAGCTTACTATGGATGGAGTTCCATATAGGGTATCAAGGATGGTTTAGTAGAAACCTTTGGAACAATATTTAGGAAAATATAGTTTAGAGAACATAACAATAAGATATAATTTGTGGATAACTATAGAGGAACATCCTAAAGCTTATGTTAGATAGAGATTTTTTGGTTTTCCTAACAATACATTCCATTCTAGATACTACAAGTATATGTGGTTCTAGAAAAGATGTTCCTAGGAGTAACGACTCTAAAAAGGTTTGTTAGGATTGAATTAGAATAACCTGGCACACATAAATGGGCCTCTTTGTGCACCTAGTTTGACAGTCACAAGGCATACACTTAGAATAATTCACATATTTTTAAATACCATTATGAATTATTTTTAAAATGAATAACCTAGGTTAATCCTAGGGTCTCTTAGATTGAATATAAAGTGTCGTGATTTAGAAATCATTAAATAGATTATATGTTTTTTTAAATATCATAATTGATTCTCACACTATGGTTTTGGGGTTTAGGAAATAGAGTCATGTATTGGATAAACTCCAAAAAATGTAATTATAAATGTGTAAATAAAAAGATTAAGTATTCTTAATGCCCAGACCCATGTTACCCAGAGTCGGTGCCTTACTACATAACATTGGCATGATCACAAAATATTATGTTTCGAAAGACTGACTAGTTTAATTTCCTTGGAAATAATAGATACATTCATAAGTTTTAAATTTCATTATAAAATGAAAAACCACAACAACATAGTCTCCAGAGGACACCCTCATATCCCTTAGACTATCCCTACAGGTCAGTCATAATATACTTCTTCGCATCCTGGGAAAAATAAAACATAGAAAGGGGTGAGCTCAGATGCTCAGTGAGGATAACAATATAATTGAAACATTCATAAATAAGCATAATACTTTAAGGAAATGTAAGAGTAGAACAAAAGACTTTTAAACTTGAACTTCATAATAATATGTTCAAGATAGAATCAAATAATGTAATTTACATATTCACATTGATATTCTACTAGTCGAATAATCACATTCAATATCAATAGCCACTTTCATAATGATGGAATGCATAATTATAGACTTCATAACCACATAGACATGGCCTTGTTCCAAGACTAAAAATAAGATATTGTCAAGGCCTTGTACCAAGACACTAGTTTGTCTCATGATACATACAGATGCATCAAGGAGCTATAGCGGGCTCCACTCATCACTTACTATGTCTAATGCATTCCTTATATGAAAAGGATCAAACATAACATAAACATTCATATTAAAACTAGCATATGAAATGTCAATACTTTCTCCATAAACTATGACTGGAGTGAAAATAACACATCCACAGTAAACATATCTCAAAAACTACAATAAAAAATAGAAGTTTTGTATCATAATAAATCAACTTTAATTAAGATTAAAATCCATCAAAGTATGTTGACATAGAAGAAATCAAAACATTTTTTTAGAGAAATATATATTTATATTTTTAAATCATTTAAAAGTCATATATTTATCAAAGAAAACATTTATTTTGAAAATATGTTTATAAGACTATAAGGGATGCTTCGATGATGTTATAACGGTAGAAAATAGCCACACCTACCGTATAAGTTAAAAAAGCATTCTTACCTTAATTTTTTCGAAAAGGTCATAAGGTACCTTGCTTGGAAAATGACAGAATGATTCCTTTCAAACAATTTTATAAAAATTCAAGCACGGGTATAAATGAAATTATCCCATAGTCTAGTAAATTGTAAAAATGTTTTGGAATACCTTTTTAAGAAACATGAATGTTAATGATAAAGAGGTCCCATTAGATACTTACATAAAAACAATCTCTAATAATAAAGAGATTGGGAAATTAAACCTTTCCTTTTACTTTTCCTTGGTCGAGGGTTTGTTAACCTCTTGTGTAATAGTTAAATAATTTTTATTAAATTATAGAATAAATATATACATAAATATGATATCATATATGTTCTTCTAATATTGCATTGTTAATGATATTTCTGTAGTATCAACGGTTTGGGTGTCAACCGATTCATTTTCCATTATATGAGTTGTTACATAAGTAATGTTAGTTATGTATAGGATGTATCTTATTCATATTAAGAATTATATTAAGTCTTTTAACATTATTTTTAATCATATAATGAAAATTAGTCTTGGATGGATAGAATGGGGAATGAATCTCATTGCGTTCGTGGAGAGGGTAATATGTACGCACGCCCGGGTGACAACACCATTCTTTTGAAATTAAAATCATATATAATTGGATGGTATATCATATATAAATAATTATTATCATATTATATTTATTATTTACATCATTTATACTCATTATTCTACCCATCCAAATTATGAAGTGTTTGAATAACAAACTACACTACGACGTGGATACGGTAATCCATACATATGCACGTATAGTGACTTTGTCATTTATAGGATGGATAGAATAATGAATATTTTTGTAATATTATCATAATAACATCAAAGTATATACAAGATTCTAGAGTTATAATATTAGAATGTAAACAAAAAAAAGAGGAAGTGGAAGAAGAAAAGAACATGAAAGAGGTGATGAAATATTTACCCCTTCTTCGGGTTCTTCCTTTTGATTCGATCAAAAGGGCTCTATAGGTCAGATTTATGACTAAGAAAAGGCCACTAGGTTGAAGGGAGTACACTTGGGAGGATATTTGGGCAGGGTATGGATGAGACAAATGGTATTGAGGTTGTGTATTTGATAGAAGGGGGAGTTCCCTTTTATAAGAAGGGTGAGGGGCACCTTAGGAAATGATTGAAATATTATTTTATAATAAAATCATTTTCGGTTTCTAATGGATCAAAAATGAATAATATATAGTATAAGGTTGGGACGGGTCTAATATATCTCAACAAATACGTTTTAGATAGGTTTGGGTTAGTATATTAACCCTATCATTTAGATTGTACTCTTAGTTAAATTGATTGACATTTACCATGTCTCTTTGTATTTTTATATTATATGGTTAATAAACATATTATAAACTTCCAAGATAACCCCAACTGTTTAATTAATTATACACCTATCATTATATAAGTCTTTTGGTAGAACTGTATATTTTTTGGATTATTATATCGACCAATATTATTGTATTTGTTTTAAAAACTCATTAATGGAAATTTTGACATTATATAATAATTGATTTTTGATAAAGTCCTAACAACTTTATTACATTGAAATAAATACATTTATTCAACCCTAGGATGTCCTATTAACATATAAAATTAGTTTAATTCATTAAAAGTCTCAAATTAGATATATTTTAACATTTATAATATCAATTATTTTAATCATTCGTTAATATGGTAATCACTGCAACATCATTGTTTCATAAATAAATTTAATTATATAATGTCTAAAAATTATAAATAAAATACCATTATGTAGGAAGTCGTTTTATCATTCTAATGAATATTTATAATCGAATTTATATTTTGTGTATCCCTATATTAGAAAATGATTTAGTTATTAACCAAAGAATTTAACTCTTTTAACTCTTGTTTAAGTAATATAATAATAAATGTCCTAATCTAATCCAAGTGGACCAAAGAGGTTCATATTTTATTCCTCAGTTTTTTTCATGGTTGAATTATACATCTCCAATAGAATTTGGACATGTCTTAAGGTAATAATAATATCATTATTACCCTTAATTACACTATTTACTTTTAACCATGGTAAATAAATGTAAAAAGTTACTATTACCCAAAAATTATTTTCATCTTATTGAACCCCATTTTACATACTGGTATCAACCATGTCTCTAGGATTTTTGAAATTCAACTGACAAAAGAGGTTAAATTTAGTTTCATACAAATTTGGAAATGCTCCTAGGATGTTGGTAAAATACGGTAAATATTTCGATAATCTTTTATATATCTGAACTCATTATAAAATGATCCCATTAATTATATTGAACATATATAGGTATTATGTATCTATTTTGACCTAAAATAAATAATTATTTAAATAAAAGGTTGGTTTTAAACAATAACTTAGTGTTTTTTACTATTCATCAAAAATTGAATGTTTTCAAAATAAATACCAAAACTTCACCCTAAGAAAATTTCGATATTCCGAATCAAAAAAGGAAGTTCATTTTGAAAGATAATATTTATATAATTTCAAAAAGTGGGTATTACTATTCATAACGGCAAGTTTTATTGGTCACGATGTGTTAGAATCTCGAAGTTTCAGGCAATGCAAGCTATTAAATTATTCAAAGGGAAACATACCATGGAAGCTTGGGGTTTTACATTATTCTCTCATTCAAATAATTTTGTCCCCCAAATTTCTAAAATATTACTGCATAAAAAGATTCGGGTGGTTCTTCATCATAAGTTCCTATGGTTCCCACGTTGCCTCTTCTATCATATGGTTTCTCAATAGAACATTTACCAGATGAGTCGTCCAGTTTATCAGAACTTGTTCTCTAGTATCAAGAATTTTGACAGGCTCTCCACAATAAGACAGATCAGGTTCTCATTAAATTTCCTCATAGGTGAGTACAAGCATTGGGTCAGGCATGTATTTCCACAATAGTGATACTTGGAATACATCGTGAACTTTGGAGAGACTTGGCAGCACTGCCAACCAGTAAGCTACAACCCCAATTTGTTCGAGAATATCAACAGTTCTGATGTAACTATGACTTAAATTACCCTTCATACTGATTGTGTAACTCCCTTCCATGGAGATCCCTTCAAGAAAACATCATCTCCTACCTAAAATTCTAAATCCTTCTTTCGGTTATCGGCATAGCTCTTCTGCCAACTTTTTGCTATTTTCATGTGGGTTTGGATAACATTAACATATTCTATTGTTTCCTCAACAAGTTTTGGGCCTACGAGTATTCTTTCACCAACATCATCCCAACAAGTTGGGGTGCGACATATCTATCCATATAACGCTTCATATGGTGCCATCTGAATACTTGAATGGAAGCTATTATTATAGGAAAATTCTACCAGAGGTAAATATTGATCCCACATACCTTCAAAGTCATGTGATAAAGATCTCAACAAGTCTTCTATGGATTGAATAGTCCGTTCTGATTGTCCATCATTTTGATGGTGGTAGGCAGTGCTCAAACTAAGTTCAGTATCCAGGGCTTTCTGGTGACTTTTCCAGAATCTTAATTTAAAATGGGGATCACGATCAGAAACAATCGATAGGGGTACACCTTGAAGTCTTAAAAATTCATTAATATATAGTCTTGCTAAACCATGAAGTGTTAAATCTTCTCTAATAGAAAAAAATGTGCTGACTTGGTAAGACGGTCATCAATGACCCATACTGCATCATTCTTTCTAGGTGTCTTTGGTAGCCCCATAACAATTTCCATCATAATATTATCCTATTTATACTCACATATGGGAAGAGGTTTCATGACTCCTCAAGGTTGTTTCTTTCCATCATTCACTGGTTGACAAACCATACATCGTGACACAAAATCAGAAATCTCCCTCTTCATGTTGTCCCACCAAAAATGTTCCCTCAAATCTATATACTTCTTAGTGCTACTAAGGTGTATGGAGAAATTAGAGCTATGAGAATCATCCAACAATTCAGTTTTTAGATCAGGTATTTTAGGAACACAAAGTCTCTTCCCAAATTTCAAAATTGCATTTTCATATATGAAGTCACTCAATCTCCCATCATTCACAACAATAATTTTCTTTTGAAACTCCTAATATTCAGCTTGAGAACTATTTATCCTTTCTATTAAAGATGTTTTGGAAACCATTTGAAAAATTATTGATGTTTCACCTTCCATGATTATTCCCATATCCATTTTCACTAGATCCATGAAAATAGGATCCCTTTAAACTCTCATCTTGTTCAAAACTCCATGATCCTTTTTGCTCAATGATTCTGCCACCTTATTTTCATTCCCCTGGTGGTAGTGTATTGTGAAATCATAATCCTTGAGTAGTTCAAGTCATCTCCTTTTCCTCATGTTGAGTAATTTCTGTGAGAAAATATACATCAAACTATTGGGATTGGTATATATCTCACATTATTCACCATATAGATAATGTATCCATATATTCAAAGAAAATATTACAGCTGCTAACTCAAGATCATGAGTAGGATAGTTTTTCTCATTAATTTTTAGCTGTCATGATGCATAGAAAGTAACTCTATCATTCTGCATAAGGACACAACTATTTCCTTTTATTGATCAATCACTATATATAACAAACTCATCATTCCTGAAAGTAGAGTCAAGATAGGATAATTGACTAATATATTCTTTAGTTTTCAAAACATTCTTCACACTCTTTTTTCCAAAAAAAATTAAGCCCTTTACATGTGAGCTTTTTAAATGGGTTAGCCAACGGGGAAACATTCTGGAAGAAACGTCGATAATAACCTACTAAACCAATAAAACTGTGTACCTTAGTTATACACGTTGGTGCAGGACAGTATTGGATTACCTTGGTCTTTGAAGGAACAATAGAGATTCCATCCTTAGAGAAAATATGGCCAAGAAAAGAAATCTCTTCAAGGTAGAATTCAAACTTTCTAAATTTCCCATATAATTCATTTCATCTAAGAGGCTTTAGAATAATGCGCAAGTGATATTCTTGATCATCATAGCTTTTGGAGTATACCAAGATATCATCAATAAATACCACTAAAATGTCATTAGGATATTCCTTTAAAACTCTATTAATTAGATCCATGAATACCGAGGGTGCATTAGTCAATCCAAAAGGCATTACTGTAAACTCGTAATGCTCGTACCTATTTTGAAATGCTGTTTTAAAAATGTTTTCCTTTTCCACACACAAATGATGATATCCAGATTGAAGGTAAATGATTGAAAAATATTGACCTCCATGAAGTTGGTCGAATAAATCAACAATGCGAGGTTGGGGATACTTGTTCATTGTTTTTATAGCATTAATCTACCTGTAGTCAATGAACAACCTCATGGATCCATAATTCTTCTTAACAAAAAAGATCAGGGGCCCCCCATAGAGAAACACTAGGTAGAATAAATCGCGTATTACTCAATTCCTCTAGATGTTTCTTTAGTTACACAAATTCTACAGTGGTCATTCTATAAGGGGTCTTCGATATGGGGCTTGAACCCGGAATTAAATCAATGGAAAACTCAATTTCTCATTCTGGAGGATGTCCAGGTAAATCTTCCGGAAACACATCAACATATTCTTGCACAATATGTACATCCTTTATTTGAACATTCCTTTCCTCACCCATAGTTATTTCATTCTCTTACCCCCAATAATTGAATTTAGTTGATCTACTAGGGTTAGATCTAGATAAGACTTAGGTGGTGACATTTCTGCTCTAATTATATGGTATTATTTATCATCATAAAGAATTGTAACATCCTTCTTCTTACAATACATTTTTGCATCATGGTCTGAAAGCCAATCCATACCAAGGATTATATCAAATTCAATCATGGTTATGATGATGAGATCAGTAGATAAAGAAAATTTATATGCCCTAATAGGAACTGATTCACAAAACATTGTTACAATGATACTTCCCTTAGATGTTTTGACTAACAACTCCCTTGTTATGTAAAATAGAAAATCTCTAATTTTCATAGCAAACTAAAAAGATATGAAACAATGTGATGATCTAGAATCGAATATAGCATTTTCTAAACATGAAGAAACCATTAAATTACCCACCACCAAGTCTTTTAGATCTTCCACCTTAGCAATAGTGATATCATAAGCTTGTCCTTGATCCCTTGGTCTATTATTAGGTCAGTATCCTTGATGCTTAGGAAATTGATTTTGATAATTCCCCCTTTATCTACAATTTTTGCATTCAACATTGACATCCTCTTTCTTCCCATTGCAATCACGAGATTGGTGGACTTTTTCACCACACTTGTAATAGACTCTCATTCCCTTAAAGAAAGTACCAAGGTTTTTCTTCCCACATTTACTGCATGATTGATATTCAAAATTTCCCTTCTTCCCCTTAATTCCAATTCATGACTGTTCAGCAGATCACTTCTTCTCTTTCTTTACTTTAAAGTCGTAAGACTTAGAGAATTCCTTTTCTGTCTTGATAGCACTTGAGACAACATCTTTATATGAAAAGAAGGATTGTGAGACTAATGGTCACTAGATAAATGGTTCAAAACCATCAAATAATTGATCAATATTACTCCTTGGGTAACGTATATAATATGTTGCATGCCTTTCTAACCTTGTAATTTTGGCCTCATACTTTGCGACATTCTCATCCTCCATTTCCCTCTGACTCAGAAATTGCCTTTCCATATCCGCTCAATGGTCATGAGGAATGTATTTTTCTATGAAAATATCTTTAAACTCCTTCCATTCCATATTTCATACTTCATAATCTTCCTTTGTTTTTTGAATCAATGACCACCATTGATCTGCATCTTCTGTGAGGGGATAAACTGCCATGAAAACTTTTTCGTTTTCGCTACTCCCCAAAGTAAGAAATATTTTCTCTAATGAATTTATCCATTTCTTAGCTACTAATTTATTTTTACTCCCATTTAATGTTGGAGGTTGTTTTCTCATGAAGTTTTCTAACATTGATCCTCCAAGATGTAGATCAGGGTGCTCCATACAAGTAAGGTTATTACTCATAACCTGAGTGAGTTTTCCCAGTATGGCGACAAGCTAATCAACACCAGTTGCTTCACCAGTTCCACTATAATTACCTTTAGTAGGAGGGAAATCCCTACATGGATTATGTGCATTGATAATTTTTCAATTTCTTCCACTAGGAAAAATTCTTATTCAATGGAATACACTATATTAGGTTATGAATCGTAATACATAATTCCCATCATCTAAACAAGTTAACATAAATTGATGAGTTTATGGATTTAATCCATAATTATAAAAATGTTTTCTATGATGGTGTATATTCTGATAAACCTATCATAATGGTTTTTAATGAAAATGAGAATTATCCTAAACATATCCCCCAAGAGTGTCGTAACCAAGAGTGTAGCAAGGCCCGTTGTCATGCACCAATTCTTGTTTGAGTCTAGCTCAAAGCAGTGTTTTTGGGTTTTACCCCTAGGTACATCTATGCTAGAGTTTCATCTACATGCTCGTATCCAGACAGAGATTTATTGCTTGGAAAGTCACAAAATATCTATAATACCAAAATTCTAGGAAGTACTTCTATACTAATCCTCAATTTCTATCTTATGATAGTGTCCTCTAATCAGAGTTTTTCTAAATATAGATTCCATGTTTTGTACTAAACTTCCTCTAATACCAACTGTAATTCCCCGACCATAGTTACCCAGAGTCGGTGCATTATTACATAACATTTTCATGATTACAAATGATCATGTCTCAAAAGACCTATTAGTGTAGTAGCCTTGGAAAAACTAGATAAATTCATAAGTTTTACATTACATTAAAAATGAAAAACTACAACAACATAGTCTCCATAGGCCACAATAATATCCCATAGTCAATCCCCACATGTCAGTAATAATATAATTCTTTGCATCCTTGGAAAAATAAAACATAAAAAGGGGTGAGCTCAACTGCTCAGTAAGGATAACAATACAGCAGAAACTTTCATAAATAAACATAAACATTTAAGGCAATGTAAGACTAGAACAAAATCCTTTTAAACATGAACTTCAGAATAATATGGAAAAGATAAAATCATATAATTTCATTTTCATATTCACATGGATATTCTACAAGTCTAATAATCACATGAAATATCAATAGCCACTTTCATAATGATGGAATGCATAATGCCAGACTTCATAACCACATAGTCAAGGCCTTGTGTCAAGACTAAAAATACGATTTTCTCAAGGCCTTGTGCGAAGACACTAGTTTGTCTAACGAGACCTACTGATGCATAGAAGATCTATAGTGGGCTCCCCTAGTCAATAACTACGTCCAATGCATTCCTCATATGAAATGTTTCAAACATAACCTAAACATTCATATTAAAACTAGCATAGAAAATGTCAATACTTTTTCCATAAACCATGAATGGTGTGAAAATAACACATCCATAGTCAAACATATCAAAAAACCTTCAATACAATATGGATGTTTTGAATCATAATAAATCAACTTTAATTAAGCTTAAAATCCGTCAAAGGATGTTGACATAGATCAAATCAAAACATTTGTTAGAGAAATTTCTCTTTCTATTTCAAAATCATTTAAAAGTCATATAATTATAAATGAAAACCATTATTTTGAAAATATTAGTATAAGTTTATAAGTAATTTTTTGACGATGTTATAATGGAAGAAAATTTCCGCACCCACCGTATAAGTTAAAAAAACATTCTTACCATAATTTTGTCGAAAAGGTCATAAGGTACCTTGTTTGGAAAATGACGGAAATATTCATTTAAAACCATTTTATAAAAAGTCAAACAAGGGTATAAATGACTTTAACCCATAATCCAGTAAATAGTAAAAATGTTTTGGAATACATTTTTAAGAAACATTGATGTGGATGATAAAGAGGTCCCAGTAGATACTTACGTAAAAACAGTCTCGGATAATAAAGAGATTGTGAAATTAACCCTTACCATGTACTTTTCCTTGGTCAAGGGTACGTTAACCTCATGTATAATTGTTAGATAATTTTTATAAAATTATACAAGAACTATATACATAAATATGTTATTATATATGTTCGTTTAATAATGCTGTGTAAATGATATTTCAGTAGTATCATCGTTTTGGGTGTTAACTGATTCGTTTTCCTTTATATGATTTGTTACGTATGTAATGTTTGTTATGGATAGGATGTATATTATTAATATTCAGAATGATATTAAATCTTTAAACATTATTGTTAATCATCAAATTAAAATTAGTCTTGAATAGATATGATGGGGAATGAATCTCATCGTGTTCGTGGTGACGGTAATCTGTATTTACGCACGAGCGAAAAGATCATTATTTTGATATTAAAATCATATATAGTTGGATGGTATATCATATGTACAGAATCATTATCATATTATATTTATTATTTAAATCATTTATAATCCTTATTATAACCATCCAAATGATGATGTGTTTGAAAAACAAACTACACCACGACGTGGAGACAGTAATCCCTACGGACGCATGTATGGTGACTTAGTCATTTATTGGATGGATAGAATTATGGATATGGTTGTAACATTTTTATAATAACATCAAAGTGTATATAATATATTTAAGTTGTTATTTTAGAATGAAAACAACGAAGAAATAGGAAGTGGAAGAAGAAAATAAATTGAAAGAGGTGATGAAATATTTACCTCTTCTTCGGGTTCTTCCATTTGATTTGATCAAAAGGGAACCATAGGTTGTCTTTATGAATAATGGAAGGAATCTAGAATGAAGGTAGGATAGTTGGGAGTATATTTGGGTAGGGTTTTTCCTAGCCAAATGGATTTGAAGGTGTGAATTTTAGATATGGGGAAGTGCCCTTTTATTAGAGGAGCGAGGGGCACCATAGGAAAAGATTGAAATATTATTTTATAATAAAATAATTTTCAGTTTCTATTGGCTAAAAAATGAATTACATAAATTATAATGTGGGGATGGGTCTAAAACCTCTCAACCAATAGGTTTTAGATAGGTCTGGGTCACTATATTAACCTTATCTTTTAGATTTAACTGTTAGTTAAACAGATTGACATTCACCATGTCTCTTTGTATTTTTATATTATATGGTTAATAAAATTACTATAAACTTCAAGAGAAACCCTAGTGGTTCATTAATGATACAAATATCATTATATAAGTCTTTGGGCCAATCCATATATTTTTAGTATTATTATATCAACCAATAATATTGTATTTGTTTGAAAAACTCATTTATGTAAATTTTGACATTATTTAATAATTGATTTTTGTTAAATTCCTAACAACATTATTACTTCAAACAAAATACATTCAATCAACCCTAACAAGAAATATTAACCAATAAAATTATATTAATTCATTAAAAGTCTCAAATTATATTTATATGTTTATTTATAAGATCAATTATTTTAATCTTTCATGAATATAGTAATTAGTACAACATAATTGTGTCATAAATAAATATAATTATTTAATGTATAAAAATTTGAAATAAAATACCATTATATAGGAAATATATTTATATTTATAAAGAATTTTTTTAGTCAAATTATTATTTTTTAACCCTATATTAAAAGATGGTTTAGTTATTAAACATTGAATTTAAATCTTTTAACTATTCTTTAAATAAAATAATAATAAATGTCCTAATCTAATCCAAGTGGACCAAATAGATTCATATTTTATTCCTAAGGTTCTTTTTGGTCGAATTATACTTATCCATTAGAATTAAGACTTGTGTTAGGGTAATAATAATATCATTTCAACCCTTAATTACCCTATTTACTTTTAACTGTGGTAAAAAATGTAAAAAGTTACTATTCACAAAAAATTACTTTCATCATAATGAAACATATTTTACTTACTGATATCAACCATGTCTCTTAGATTTTTGGAATTCCACTCACAGATGCTGTAAAATTAATTTTTATACAAATTTGGAAATGATCTTAGGAGGTGGGTAAAAGATGTTAAAAAGTTCGATAATATTTTATATATCTAAACTCATTATAAAATGAATCCAATTAATTATATTGAACTTATATAGGTATTATATATCTATTTTGAACTAAAATAATTTAAATAAAATAAATAATTATCTAAATAAAAATTTGGTTTTAAAAAATAACTTAGTGTTTTTAATTATTCATCAAAAATTGAATGTTTTCAGAAAAATACCAAAAATTATCCCTTAGCCAATTTCGATATTCTGAATCCAAAAATGATGTCCATTTTGAATGATAAAATTTATAAAATTTTTAAAAGTGGTTATTACTATTCATAAAGGCTATTTTTATTGGTCGCGGTGTGTTATAATCTCGATGTTGTCTACAATTCAAGATATCGCATTATTCAAAGGGAAACGTACTGTGGAAGCTTGGGGTGTTATAATATTTATGTATTGGGGATGTATTTAGAACCTTAGTTAGAAGGATATTTTGTGATTATCCGTATTCCAAGGTTTTAAATCATATTTAACTTGAAAATAATATTAATTTTGATTTAGAAAAGGACTACATGTTTGACAGTTGATAACCAATCAAATCTTCCTAGGATTCCAATCTCGAGCCCATGATTGAAGGATGATAAGGGTCTAATGATGACCACTGATCTACAGAATTTCTCAGTGAGTATGTCATTATTTTTAGTTCAAAAATTTCATGAGAAAAATAATAATGATGGACTAGTAGTGTATCATTTTATGTTTAGCGATTAATGTATTGACCATATTGTCTTTGAAGAATAGTTATAGAAAACATTACCGGGTTACAGTCCTTATGATCCATTAATGTTTATTTTTGGGATTCCGGAATCAAAGTAAATTTGTGGAAACCCATTTCATGATGTAACGGATAAATTAGAAATTCATCAAAGCACAACCAAATGAAGGAAATGTTCACGTGAAATTAAAATGTATCATGTTTGTATATTTATTTATATTCTTTTACATTAAAAGAATTACGAATCATTAGAAAAATGATAAAAAAATTAAAAATTCATTACTTTTTGTAGAACTGATAGTCTTCAAAATCGTCGTAGATTTATGGATTTTAGGCCCTCCACATTCTATTGATCATTAATTTGATAGTTATTGATGAACTAAATAACTCCATATATATATTTATTTTTTTCCTCTACGTACGTATCTATACATTCCACTAATGTTAAATTACTCAAAGGCCTTGTTATATGTTAGTCTATATGACCTTTATAATTCTTGTTCTCTCTTTTATAGAGTATTTATCATAAAAAACTTCTTCCGATGGGGGATTTCAAAAAATAAAAAAAATAAAAAAAAGCGATCCCCAACATAAATATTAAATTAAATGGATTCAATTTAATCAAGGTGGGAAGAATGTGACTCCCCAAAAATCTAAATTATGATTATTGTATATGATATCATGTATGGCACACTACACTAATATTTTAAGGGAATATAATATGAAAAGAATTTAAAATATATTTACTATTTTAAATAAATTCAATATATTTTATAGATTTTCATGCATGCAAAACTATGTTACAGTATGTTTTATGCAACAACAAGTCTCCTTGATGGCCCGCATTGCATGAAAGTCTGCGTTTTACCGAATCATAATATATTATTAAAATAATATTATTTAATAAAATAATGAATAACCTAGACACTAAATTATATGTTATGAATAATATTAACTAATTTATTGAAATTTATTCTTTACACCATGAAAATCTTAATTCATTGGTTAAAAATAAATTATAAATTAATATAATAACCAATTGAATATAAAGGAAATATTTTAATAGAAAACTATTTTAATGCTCAAAAAGCTATTTTATCCTAATAAATTAAATTAATTAAATTTAATGGGTAACATTAATGTATTATATATATTTACAAATATTATACATTAAATAAAATACTTTCATTATTCAACCAATATAATTTATTTGCATAAGATATGAACAAACCCAATATTACCCATAAAATAAAATATTTTTATTAGTGTAATTTTACTGCTTTTTAATAAAGAACCTAATTTAAATCCAGTTTTTAGAACATTTAAAAATATAATAATTAAATATAAACTTAGTCAATGAAATAGAAACATAAAAAATTATTTTATGTGAGTTTTTTGTATTTTTCAGTGAAGTTTCATTTTTAATGAATAGTGAAAAATATCGAAATTTATTTCAAAAAAATCTTTATGATATAATTTATTTATATTGTTAAATAATATTATTAATTGGTTTAGAAGTATATTTAGATCAAATTTTTATTAATTAATCCAATTCAGGTCCTCAGAATCAATTTCACTTTGAAATTTATTATAAAAACCTATTAAGATTCTGAATGTTTTTACTTTAAAAACCTTAATCATCAAAGGTAAATTTTCATAAAGACATGATGTGGGACCAACATACAAGAAAAGAAACAAAACACAAGACCTAAGGCGGTCTGAAGTAATGGAGGCCAAGAACGTCACCCCTAATCAAGTTCACTCCTTCTGGTTAAAAAATAGTACTGCTAGGAAAACAATTGACATTAATAGCCTGATCCACCACTGCTAGAGATGCAAAGTGGTCCGCCACCCTATTTCCCTACCACCAAGTATGGTTTATTTCAATATTCTAATCGATAAGACCTTTGCATCTCCTAATGATGTAGAAAATTGACAATGGAATGGTACCTTTGTTTCCCATGGAGTCGTGAATGATCTTGGAATCAGTCTCAACCTGAGAAAGAACCATGTTCACCTGTACACATAATTCCAGAACTGTAAGCAACCCTTTAGCTTTTTTAAACCCTTCATTATCTTCCTATTTTCAGGATTAAAATTAAACTAATTTCTCGTAATTTTGAAATTTGAATTTGGAAAAATGGATTAAATATTTATATTAATAAAAAAATTATTTTTTAATAAGTTATTCATATTTTATTTTTCCAACAATATCAGTGAAATTAATTAAAATTAATTACAAATATTAACATGAAATTGAGCTTATCGTGGGACTAAACCTTAAACATAAGGGCCAAAAAAACACTCTAACCTTGTCCAAAATCATTTTAATGGACATATATAGACCCTATACTACCTTTTATCTAATTTTGATCATTATTCGATCCAATTTAAAATTTAAAATCATGGGTGGAATTCCCTTTTCAAATATTTATAAAAGTGCCACTCCTCCACCACTATAAAATGCATCCTCTCCTCACACCTCTCAAGCCACATCAGATCAACCTAGATATTCCAATATATCTCCAAAAAACCCTAAAATAATCCTTGAAATCTCACCATGGGAATAAATCTATCCAAGGGATCCCTTTCATGCAAAACAATATGAGTTACCCGGTTAAGAGGTAACACTCGTCCTCCAGATATGTAGTTTTATTTCAATTCTTCACCCCATAAAATATTATGATTACCTGATTCTATAAAAAATAAAATCCCCAGTATATTAGTTTTTTTTTAATTTATGTTTTAAAAATATAACTACACACACTTCCATATAATGCGTAATGGTCTTACCATTTATTTGTACAACGAACTACCACCTGATAAAATGAAGATGTTTGTTTTTTCATTTACAACCATTAATGGTGGGGAATTATGATGTAAACCATATTTATATATGTTATATATTATAATATTATTTCATTAGGATTATTTAATTGTTTTATATTATATACCTTTATACTTTCCATTATTTATAAATACGATAACATCATTTGTGGAGGTGTGGACTATTCCCTCCTAAAAGCGATGTGATTTGATCACACTATACATGGAATGTATAAAGGATGGTTTAAATTTAAAATTTGTGACATACTAAACATATATATATATATATATGAAATTAATGAAATAGTTAACTTTCTATAAATAATATATATATATATATATATATCATTTTCTTCATTTCCATATTACACATTTAATAAGTGATAACGTCATTCGTGGATGTGTGGAATGCAACCTCCTCGACATGATAATATTACTTTTATACAATAATAATTTTATATATAAGTATATAAGATTAAATAAAATTTTATTGATCATTTAATTATAATTTTTTAATGATATACTGTCACTTACCTTCTTTCCATAACTGTCATTGAAATATGGTAATGTTACTCTTTCGTACATAAGACCGACAATCTCCATGATTGTAATGTTCGTTCATTTTTCATAACCATATTTAATTATTGGTATGAAAATTATAATTTATTTATAAATAAGTAAAATATTTAATGATTATTATTCTATAGATATCATGTAATGACCCATTTGACCATAGTCGACCTACCACAGTTTTTTTGACACATAATCCGAATTTTGTTAAAACACACAATATAAACATAATTGTTTAATTATTTGTATAAAAATGGTAATAATTGAAATATAAGTAAATATAAAAATGAAGAATGATCTAACAAGGGTAAATCATTAATTTATTTTAGTTATTTACTATTATATATATACATGAAGCATGTCAAATGAAAGATAATGGATTTTCACCTCACTTCTTACATCCAAGAGATAAATGTCATGTTCACTATTTACTTATTTTGTGTGGTGTATGTACGACCCATTTTGATATTTTAAATCATGAATTAAATTATCATAATTTTATTTAAAACATTAATTTAATATTATTATTTGATGAGGCTTGCGTTTGAAATTGTAAAAAAGTGGTATGTAAAACATTTTTATGTTTAAATGTTATTTTCCGCAAGAATATTACTAATGATATTTCAATGGTATTTACATTCAAGGAAATAATTCGACCATTTTTAAACAAAACCATTAATTTTATTCTCATCAAGCTATTTATGTTCATTTTCATGTAATATTACCATTTTCCCACTCTTTGGTAATCAAATTTTTTTGGAAAAAGTTTTTCAGAAAACCAGACTTCATTTCTCGATTTGTTCAGAGATCATGTTTTCTGTTAAAACCCATGTTTTATTAAATTAATTTCTAAAATGTATTTAATATTTTAAAAAAGATTTAGTAAAGACATTTTTAACATTTTTTTCTTTTACAAATTTTTTCAGCGTAATATTTTCGTTTCTTTCCAAACAATAAATTTTTCTAACTTTTGACTTTGAAAAAGGAATGTTATGTTACCTAATATAACAAGCAATGCCGTGCCCCTTCCTTAATGACTTCAGAAGGCACTAGGATGATACTATGACTTAAGAGATGTTCCCAATGCACTAAAGGCTAGAAATAAATGCCTATTAATTATAGAAAAAATTGGGGAATGATTTTCTCATTAGATAAACAACCAACCCAAAAATCAATTACCAATAAAACTACATGATGCAGGTTAACATAACATCCCAGCCCATGCAGTACCAAAAGATAACCAACTAATCCTAACTATTCTAAAAAACCAATACAACAAAACCATACTAAAACAAAGTCTGAGTACCAAATGGAAGACTAAACAAGAGACCCAAATTAAACAAATACACACTTCACTACTCTATAATAAGATCTATTCCTAAAGCACAACCAAACCACTTCGGCATCACGAAGAACCCCTAGAAAAATGAGATCATTTACTCTTACCTATGTCCCAGAATAGAACATATGAAAAAGAACTGTTGTTCCAAATTAGGGGTGAGTAATAATACTCAATAGGATTTCACAAATTTACTTCCCTACACACACCACTAGGATAAAACCGTTAAAAAGTTTATATAAAATAGTTTATAAAAAACATATAATAGTTCAACAATTTCTGATAAACCAAACACACCCTTACCAAGCCACCATACAAAAAACATACAACCCAAGGGGAAGAAAAACAACCATTCCATAATATATTTCACCATTTCACATTAACAAAAAAAATTCATCTTTCATAGAAACACCAAATAAGGAAAAAAAACCACAGTGGAACTTCTCATCCAATCATGTTTACAACTTTTCCAAACTAGTGTTACTTCCGAACCACTTATCCATATTGGTGGACATTCCATCAACTATCCATAACCTTTTATAGTGATACTTCTTTAGAACTTCAACACAATAAACACAAGAAATAATACATAACAACCCACAAACATAAAATTACTAGGCCACACATTAGGCACACAAACATTTCCAACACGTGTCAATCACATCAATAAATCACCCATTTATTGAAAACACCCTTTAACCATTTTCAATGACAAACTAAATTTAAATCAACCACATTCTAATTGGAAAAAATTTTCCCAAAACATATTCATAAACCAAACTAAGTAACCAATTTTAAAATCTACATTTTAAAATCACACAATATACCCCTTTTTGGAATAATATTCCATTCCACCCAAAATCCTTATAACCCAATTTTTAATGGGCCGAATGGTTAGCACTCAAGGGATGAAAAAATTTAAGCTTACTGTGAATATACTATTGTCCAAAAAGTGTAATATCACACCGTTACATGGGATTCTTTCATAGTTTCACCTGACCGGACTCAAATAGTGAGACCTTAAAATGGCCTCCAATATTTACCAAAACCTATCCAAACTCTACCAAACTCTCCCAAAACATTCCCATCTACATAATATGCATAAAAAGTCATAAAAAGGGTCACATAACTCCAACCGAGGGCTCTAAATTCTCCTCTCCATTGGAAATTCCATCCTAGGAAATTAGAGAAACACCATTTTGTTGAAATAGCTCAGGCCACTGGTCATCCATCTCTTTCTCCCGCTCCAAAGTATCCTCCTGAATCTGAATTCTTCCATAAAACCTAAACTAAACTGAAGCTTTTACGATGTAATACTTTCTCTTTCATATCTACAAATTGCACCGGTGTGCACACTAAAGAAGCATCTAGTTATCTCTCAACATGAACGAAATGAATAATTGGTCACGATCTGGCTGATACTATTTCAACTATGACACATGAAACACATTGTGTACCACCCTAAATTTTTGTGCCAATGTAGACTAATAATCCACCTCTCTAATCCACTGAATTATCTCAAAAGTCACAACATACCATGGACATACCATACACTTCATTCCAAACCGATGATGTCCCAACCTAGGAGAGATTCTCAAAAACACATGATTACCCACCTCGAACAAAAAAGGTCTTCAACGATGGTCTGCATACAATTTTAGATGACTTTGAGCCATCTCCATCCTCTTTCTTACCAACTTGTTAATCTCTATATTCTATTGGAAAAGTCATGGTCCAATCATTGATGTCTCACCCGTTTCGACCCAACATAGTGGAGAACAACATAGATGCTCATATAGTGCCTCAAACAGACCCATATGTATTGAATCCTGATAACTATTATTATATGATAACTCCAAAAATGATATGTTATCCTCCAATAAACTACAAAATTCCATCACACAATCCCATATAATATCCTCCAATTTTTTTATTATCCTCCCAGATTGGCTATATGTCTTAAGATGATGTGCAGGGCTCATTATCAACTATTTCCCAAGGGCTTGCTGTAAGTATTTCCATAATAAAGATGTATACCTTGGATCTATATCCAATACAATTGAAACTAGAACACCGTCCCTATTTATCACTTCCATGATATATATTTTGGACAAATCCTCCGCCATACGAGATTCACTAATCGGAATGAAATGCGCCTAATTTGTATGCTGATCCACTATCACCCATATGGAATTGTTCATTCTGACCATTATGGGAAGACCTGTAACAAAATCCATCACTATTTTTCCCCACTTCCACACTGTAATAGGAAAATATTGTAACATTCCTATTGGAAGGTGATGCTCTGCCTTGACTTGCTGATAATTCAAGCATCTCAAAACAAACACAACCACTATTCATTTCATACCATTCCCCCAAAACTACACATTCAATTCCTTATACATCTTTTGAATTCCAGGATGGGCAGCCCACTAAGAATGATGATAATATATGAGAAGTTCTTCTTGAAAATCCACTTGTACCACCATCGAATTCCATAAACCCAAAATTGTATTCCCATTCAGTTCCCAGCCCTTAATGGTCTCCCAACCATTGAGTTTCTGCCTCATCTCCATATACTCAGAATTCGATGCTTGTGCCTCTTTAACCAAACCAACTAAGTCAAGAACCAACGAAACCACAAATAAGATTTATTATTCACCCTGGTCCACACATTCCAACCATGTGTCAGATATGACCGACATCAACTTCCATTGATCTAATGCTTGATTCACCACCTAAGAATATGATTTTCTACTTAATGCATCTGCCACAAAATTTCCTTTACCTGGTGTGTACATTAATTAAAAATAAAAAATCTATAGATATTTCATCCATATCAATTTCCTCAATTTCAAATATCTTCTTTAGAAAATAAAATTTAAACTCTTGTGATCCGTAAACACCATGAATTTCTCACTGAAGAGATAATGATGCCACATTTTCGAAGCATGATCCACCACTGCCAACTCCTAATCATGTGTTTGTTAGTTCTTCCCACACAACCTCAACAGTCATGGGCCACATGTCACCACATGATCCACCTACATGAGAACACACCCCAACCCTAATCCCAATGTGTCACAAAATAACACATATCCATTCCCTGTTTCTAGAGAATCCATGATTGGTGCTGATATAAGGCACCCTTTAGCTCTTCAAAACATTTCAAAGAGTAGTAATCCCATTGAAATTGAACATTCTTCCTTGTAAAAATGTCTTTAGGGAGGCAAATCGTGATAAATCATGAACAAAAAGTTGATAATAGCTAGCTAGACCAAGGAAGCTATGTACATCAAAAATTATCTTTGGTGGTTGCTATAACGACTCATACTTTACATACATTGTTAGTACTTCAAAATTTAAGTACACTTATTACAACATATAACAAAACCATGAAAGGGCCGTATAGGTATTGTGTCTTTAGAAATTGGGAAACATAAACAACTGGTTCATAAAGCGTCTACATTTTCTCCCATTTATTTCATCATATCTGTAGTCCCTTTTGGCATATCTTAATTAATAACCTTCTTCCTGATCTGGGGAAAGAAAACATACAAAAGGGTGAGCTCAAATGCTCAGTAAGGGTAAACAAAAGAAATATCAATCACATCATATTCATAAGAACATAACATTTTGGAAATATTACCCTACAAAAGAGATCATAATTTCATAACATGGGATAAATCATGGTAGTGAAATGTAATCACAATAATCATTACATAAATCATGAAGCTTTGTATCATACACACATAATCATAGAGAATCATTTCTTATTAGTCAAGACTCATTTCCAAGACTATCTTAGTGGACAAAGTCCATTTGTGAACCGAGTTCATTCCTCGTTTCAGTCATGTTTCACTGAACCGGTTTAACCTGCCGTTCCAGCCATGTCTATCTCATGAGATATAAAATCATTACCCAATGCATTGGAGGGAGATATAGGTCCCACCCATCTCATAATGATACCATTCTTATGTGTGCCACAAAATCATAAATCATACATCATAGCATAACCCATGAAATAAAAATCGGAATCTTAAACATCATGACATCATAAAACAATTCATATAAGATAAAGGAATTCATAAAAATGATTCCATCACAACATAATCAAATCAATTTAATAATAGGGATAGAAACATAACCCTTTATTATCTTTGATGGAAAATAATTTTGATAAAACTCTTAAACTCCATTCTTGAGGAAAAAATCCGTTCTACTTCAAAAACACTTTTCCTTTCTTAACATGTCATACAATTCTAAACTAAAAGAAGTTGATTAAAAATAAACCTAAAAACATGTAAAGGAAGCTTCTTGGAAATAATGTTTTAAAAATCCATTCATGATGTATAAGTTAAAATAACATTCTTCTCGTACTTTTGTCGGAAAAGTCAAGAAGTACCTCGTACGAAAAACGACAAAAGTTTCCTTTCATATCTTTTACTAAAAACTCACCGAAGGGTAAAATTGGATTTAAAAAATTATAGGTGGATGTAAATAATATTACATATTGAGGAAACATGGATGTGGATGATAAAATACACCCCAGTATATTCCAAAGTATAAACAATCACGGATAAAAATGAGATTGTGATATTTCCCTTACCTTAGGTCTGATTTGCTTCGTAAATGTCCGAACCTCCTGTATAATGATTTAAATAATGACATTGACTTATTCCAGAATCATACTCATTTTTATGATATCATATATGGTCATATTCTTAGCTTATTGTTAGTAATATTTCATTGCTACTTGTTATTCGGGTGTTTATTACTTTTTGTTCTTATGCGTGTTTTTCCGAATAAATTCTTATTCTTCTTTTTAGGTTATAGACACCTCATTTACAGAATGGTATTAGTGTAATATATATCATATTTATTCACTCAATTCATTTATGTAATCATTATGCAATGAAAATCATGTAGAACGAGTCGCATCACATCGTGGAGACGGTATTCCGTACGTACGCACGAGCGATGATATCGTTCCCATGATCGAGGAATTGTATTGGAGTGTATGTATACTATTTATGAATCAATATCACTTTTAAATAATCATATATATTCAGTATTTACACCATTATACCCATCCAAGTAAGGTGGTGGTGGAAAATAGATTACACCACGGCGTGGAGACGGTATTCTGTACGTACGCACGCGCGGTGATTTCTTTTTTCGGAGGATGGATAGATGGTGAAATAGGGTTGTTTCATACTTATAATAACATATCAGTATATGAGTGATACTGATGTTATTAATTAATAATGAAAAAACTAAAGAAGAATAAGTTGAAGAAGAAATAAAGTTAAAAGATTCGGTAACAGACATTACCTCTTCTTTGAAGCGCTTATTTAATACCTCCTTTTAGGGCACTAAAATTGGTCTTTGAAGAAGACCAGGACCTCTATGATGTTTATATGGAAGTGGAGTGTAGAAATTGGAAGGGTTTGGCCGAGCATGAAGGCTCAAAGTGGTGTGAGGAAGATAGGGAGGAGGTGCCCTTTTATAAGGGAGGAGAGGGGCTCCTTTGGAAAAACTAAAAATTTTATTTTATTATAAAGCCATATTCGGTTGTAAATAGCTCCAAATTGATTTATTTTGAAGCTAAGGTGGGGATGGGTATAAATTCTCTCATCCAATAGAATTTTGACAAGTTTAGTTTACTATTTTAACCTTATCGTTTATATTTAACATTAAGTTAGATAATTTTACTTTTACCGTGTCTTTTTGTGTTCTTACACTATAAGGTCAATAAACATACTATAACAAGACGAAAGAACTCCAAGTTGTTTATTATTAATATATATAACCTTATCTAAGCCATTTGGCCGGACCATAGATTTTTTTGAATAAAATAACAATTAATAATATAATATTTTTTTAAAAACTATTTAATGTCAATTTTGAAACTATTTAGTAATTGATTTTTTTGAAAATCATAACAGAATTATTAGTTCGAAAAAAGTTAATTAAATCAATAATAAAATTTCATATAAACCAATAATATTAGTTTAATTCATAAAAGTTCTCAAATTACATTTATTTTGGTATTTATAACATCAATTATGTCAATACTTCATTAATAAGATAATTATTGCATCATCTTTGTGGCATAAATAAATTAAATTATTTAAAGTATAAAAATTACAAATAAAATACCATTATGTAGAAAATCTTTTTTTTCTTTCTAATGATAATTTATAGTCGAATTTGTCTTATGTATAACCCTATATAAAAAATTATTTACTTATTAAACTTTGATTTTATCTATTTTAACCCTTCTTTAAATAAATTAATAATAAATGTCCTAATCTAATCCAAGTGGGACTAAATGGTCATATTTTATTCCTAAGGTTGTTTCTGGTCGAATTAAACTTATATAATAGAATTAGGACATGTGTTAGGGTAATAATAATATCATTTTTACCCTTAATTACCCTATTTACTTTTAACCGTGGTAAATAAAAGTAAATAGTTACTATTCACAAAAAATTATTTTCATGTCATTGAACCACATTTTACTTACTGACATCAACCATGTCTCTCGGATTTTTGAAATTCCACTCACAGAAGCGGTAAAATTATGTTTTATGTAAATTTGCAAATTCTCCTAGGGGGTGGGTAAAAGACGGTGAAAAGTTCAATAAAATTTTTATATATCTAAAATTATTATAAAATTACTCCAATTAATTACATTAAACATATATAGGTATTATGTATCAATTTTGACCTAAAATAAATTTAAATAAAATAACTAATTATTTAAATAAAAAGTCGGTTTTTAAATAGTAACCTAGTGTTTTCACTATTCATCAAAAATTGAATGTTTCCAGAAAAATACCAAAATTTCACCCCAGGCTAATTTCGATATTCTGAATCCAAAAACGAAGTCCATTTTGAAAAATAAAATTTACAAAATTTCAAAAAATGGTTATTGCTATTCAAAACGGCTAGTTTTAATAATATTTTAATAGCATATCGTTGTTTAGTGAAAATCGGTATTGTGTAAGACGCAAGCTATCAAGGAAGGTCGTGATTGCCTGTAAAGCAAGCCAATATAATGTTGTGTGTAGTGAAAGATTCTGTTGATGATTTATATAAAATAAAAAATAATATTTCTTATAAAAGTCTCAGGTGTTACAGTTGCCATGAGATAACATCCTCTATTTTTTCTGGATCAACTGAAACACCCTTCTCAGATATGACATTGACATGGAAATGAACCTCTTATTTCCAAAATTCACACTTTGAAAAATATGAATACAACGAATGATCCCTCATGATCCCCAGCACTATCTCCATGTGTTGTTCATGCTCCACCCTTGATCTCGAATAAACCAATATATCATTAATAAATACCACCACCAAAGAATCCCGATATCTCTAAAATATCCAATTAATCAATTCTATGAACACTGATGGTGTATTCATTCGGCCAAAGGGCATAACCACATACTTGTAGTGGCCATATCTACTTAAGAAATCTGTTTTGGGAATATCAGCCTTTCTCACCCACAGTTGATGATATCTTATCCTCAAATCAACCTCAGAGAACCACTGAACTCCCCTCAACTAGTCAAACAAATCATCAATGTGTGGAAGTGGATATTATTTATGTATAGTAACCTAATTATGACTATGATAATCAACACAAGGTCACAATGTTCCATCCACCTTTACAACAAACAAAAAATTGGCCCTCCCCACAGAGACATTCTAGGATGTATAAGACCTTTTTTTTCTATATCTTTCAACAGCACATTAAATTATGGATATTATACTGGTTCCATCAGGTAAGATTGATTTGAAATAAGACTGGTCCCCAGAAGGAGGTCAATTATAAACTCCACTTCTCTCATGGGTGTAGACCGTAAGATTCATTGGGAAATACATGCATAAACTTATCCGCAATTGCTGGGAGAACACTCTTCTCAACAATGTCCATTGATGCCAGTGATAAGTCCACTAACTGATATGAGAACATGCCAATAGTTGGTGCCAAAAAATATGGTTCACCTATCTTTTCATTCCTTTCTCCTCTAAAGAGGTGTTCAATGCCATCCTTTATTGTAAAACTAACCATTCACACATAGAAATCTATATGAAACATTTCAGAGAGTAGAATCTATATGGTTAGCATACAGTTTGTCAAACCGTGCAAGCTAACCATGTGGCCCATCCAAAATGATTTCTTTAAATTAAGATATTTAGGATTTTCCGTCACTAACCCATTTCTTCTCCCATATGAACCCTATGTGGGATTTATTCTTCTCAAAGGTTCGGGGTGCTCTTCCACTCACTTTGATAAATATTTCAAGGTGTTTCAAAGTGCTTTAAAGGTGTTTCATCTCGTTTAAGCCTTCTCTTTTGGTTTCATTATGGTATCCACTAAATCTTATCTCTTCCCTCTCTTTTATTTCTAGATCTATATATGTTCCATGTAGATCTAGGGTTTTTGTTGCCTTAGGTGATTATTTTAGGGAATGTTGATGATAGGACATGAGATCTAGAGTGGTTTTGGTGGATCATTGTCTGGATTGGTGGTTTGGTTGCTTGTGGGTAATTTCACCAAAATTCTAAAGGTAGGTGTCTTATCTCTCAATTCCATATTGTTAGATCTTGACGCCCTATTTCAAATTGATTTTCATTTCTTGAAATTAATTTTGAATATTTCCTCAATCTCTAAAAAAGTGGAATTGAGAGAGAATCTACCAACCTTTAGTGTTCCGTTGAAATTGACCCACCAGCAACCGCACCACCAATCTAGAAAATGCTCTACAATAACCACACTATATATCATTCCCTAGGATCAACAAGTTCTAAAATCATCACCTAAGGATACAACAACCCTATATCTACATTTAGTAGGTGTAGATCTAGAAAACCAAGAGAGGGAAGTGACAAGCTCTAGAGTAATCCACCAAGAATCCAAAAGAGAAGTCATACGTGAGATGATCCGCCTTCAATCCACCTTGAAATCCCTTCGAATCCCCTCAACAATGAGTGGGAGAGAACCCCTAGCACTTGAGAAAAATAAATATCATGTAGCGTTCAAATGGTAAAATAAAGGGGTGTGTTAGGGAAAATCACAACTAATGCCATTAAATAAAATTAATTGGATGAATTGTTAGCTAACACGTTTTCAAAAACTTTGAACTAACTTGGTGGATGATACTCTCTGAATGGTGGCATATCGCATGGTTACCTAGGATTCTAGTATAGTTTCCCCTAACCGTGCTCAAACCATGATTCCTTAAACGGACTACAAACATTTTCGAAACCGTTCCAAACACTCCCAAACCATTCCCAATGACTTCATATGAATAAAAGGTTTACAAATGGGAAACATACCTCAATCTGGGGGTGCTATATAGCATGTATGGATTTACCCACCATCATTTCATTAATTACTACTTTTCATGTTTAAAAGGATACTATTTAATGAAAATGTTTTCAGAAAGTGATATTCGAAGAAAGGGGTTTTCAAAGGGCTTTTCAAAATGAAAGGGTATTTTCGTGAATATTGTTTATAGAATTTTTCTTAATTCATCAATGACAAAACCACTTTATATTAATCAGCTTGGGACACATTATATTAATGACATCCATAATCATCCTCTGGTTGGATTTTAATTTATATAGAGAAGTATTGTATTCACATTCACATGATAGATTCCTTTTAGTCCCCTTTATATAATCATTTAAATATGACCATTATATGTTGAATTCACCCTATCCATATCATTTTTCATGGATATGATTATTTCCTAAACATTATACCCTTTTCAATAAGGGTTTAGCTTTGGTATTTATTTGATTATTTGGGAAATATTGATAATTACATATCCATTATTCAATAAGGATATTTGATAAGTCATTTTTTATATTTAGTATAAGGAATGATTAGGACATTTAATATACGTGTCAAGGATTGTTTAAGGCAATCCCTATAGGATAGAGCTTTGTTAATGCAAAATCTACAGTTTGGGGGCCAGTTAATGAAACACCCTAGAGGCATCAGCAGTCTCATGGTATGAAATTAGGTTGTAATAACCCTTCACCTTTGTAACTTGTATGTTATAAACTCTCATGTGAAATGTCATGATATTATTAATAAGGTTAGAAAAACCAAATTGGTTTATACCAAGTAAGTTTTAAATCATCTTGTGAAGGGTCCCCATGGTAATGGTTTCATGAACCTAGTAAACACGGTTTCCATTAATAAATAATTTCACTCATTTAGTTTCATTTAATATCCATCCATGATATTTTTTATTGATATATCTATGGATACATTTCATTTTTATTTCATTGATTAAATGGAACATGTTTTATTTCCTTACATTTCCATGTTGATTTATCATTATCAAGTTATTTTAATGGATTTTTCTATATTTATTTACCTTTGTATATTTTTTAATCACCTTCATCTTAGTTATTGATTACGTGGAATGTGTGGTTAGTTATTTACCATGCCTTTATTATTATTCTCAGTGATTCATATTTTCTTCTGTTGTTCTTTTCCCTTAATGATCATTTGAGCTCACCCTTATTATAATTCCTTTAAACATGAATCCATGAATTATAATAAAAATGATATTCAAGGATATTCTAGATGGAATAATTTTATCCCCAAAAGATAAAATTATTTTCTAATTCGTGTATTCATTTTTGATGACCGTAGTTCTAGTCCCTCCCCCCACTGGAGTGGGAGGGAACCCCTAGAGTTTTTCCTTACTTATCTCCTTTATTTAACCAAGACATCATCCCAGATATCCCTAAAATTGATATTTTTCCTAAAGATTATGATCTGCACGTTGGATGCCCTAATATTGCTCTTTCAGTCTCGGAGTTCTCAGAAGCTTCTATGCTTCTCAACCAGACCTTGGTGGCCCACTTCAGGAATCATCATCCATCGGTTGATTTGTTTGACACGTTTGTGTTCGGTTTCTGGTGGTTATAGGACTTCCAAACCATTGGGCTACACGATAAATTCCATATTACAGTTCACTTCTCGTCGGAGGAGTTCTTGATTCTTACATGGTCCAGAGCTCCTCGCATTTGCAACAACTCTTTATTAAACCTTTTCCAGTGGCCCTATGACATCCATATGAAATGAGTTTCTCCAAATACAAATATTTGGGTAAATTTTCATGGTATTAATCTTCATTTTCAAAATACATCCATTAATCGAATGCTTGAAAATCTGGTCTGGCATTTCTTATGCTCAGATTTTGAACCAATGCAGTTTTTCACCCTATCTCCCCAAATATATGAGAAGAAGTGTATGTTTCTATGTTCCTTTTAGATTGGATTTGGTCCACTGTGGGGGTGGAGTATAAGTGTAGAAAGTTGGTGATCTTTGATTCATGGTCACACTACTACTCTTCACGTAATTTCTTGGGAAATTTATCATCTGTTTGTCATCAAGGCCATACTAATCTTCGGAAGGTTGTTCATGTTACTCGGGGTGAGTTTGGACCACATGCAGGTCCCTCTTGCATTAACTTGGGTGTGGAGGAAGTGTTTAATAACCCGCATTGGAAATATAATGTTCTGGTGAATTTTGAAACGAGGGTCGCAGATATCTTTATGAATTTGAATCGTGATTTCGATGCTAAAAGGCTGCCTATCTAGGATCATGGCAGAGATAGAGTGACTTTTTTGAGGGCTTCCCCTTCCATTATTGATGTCATAGGGTTTGGAAGTGTTCACACTAAACATGAATTACTATTGGGTTATGGTTCCATGATTGACACTATAATGGATTCATATTCAAGACCACCTCATTCTCTTCAGGTGTCTCCAGGTCAGAAGAGTTCAGTTGTCCAGAAATAGAGACTGGATGGCAATCAGGGTGTTCCAAGATTGAGACAGAATCCAAACTAATTTTCCCCATTGATTGGTAATGCACAAGAAGTTTTGGATTTTGAAGGGTTTCAGACAGTTATACCATGATTTTGGAAGAAATATGTCGGGTCAATGTCAAACAAAGACACCAAGAAGAGCGACAAGGATACTTATTTGCAACAAATAGAAGATTATGAGGATTACCCCCTTAGGAGAATGAATGTTGGAAATGGATTACTTAAGGGGAATGAAGGGAACCTGCTATCTGGAAATTTTCCAGTTAAAGGGGGGGACCAAGACCCTGAAATGATTATTCAAACTTACTGAGGACAATCAAAATGAGATCCTTGGGTAAAATGAAGAAAGGTGAGGTATTTACAAAAATGAATGAAAAAACAAGTGATGAAGTGGATAACCAATAGATTGGAGTGGAAGGGGAGAAGGATATATGTGAGGCTAATATGAGGTATGAATATGAAGAAAATGAAAGAGCCCATAAACAACTTATTTTTGAAGCTCAGGATGGGGTAATAGGTGAAATAGTAGAATTAATGCCTGAGAAATCTTTGGAATTTCTTATGAACTCAGAAGAAGCGATACTAGAATCTATCTTGAAAATCAAAGATATTGAGGAAGATCCCAACATAATGATGATCTATTTATGAAATGTATCACCTAATGAGGATCAGTGTTCATGGATTCATAGGAAAGACCTTATATTAAAAAGGGGTTTCAATGATGTGAAGGTCAATGTAGAGGAGTACCTCCAGTCATGGGAAATATTGGTGCTCATGTTCAAAGATATTTTAAGGGATGATACAACCAAAATTGTCGTTACTACCTCTTAGAAATTATTTAATGAGATTAAATCTGGTAGTCCTAAATTACACTATAATAGCTCCATTATCTTATTTTGTGGATAAACTGTTGGTTTATCACTTTTACTTAAAAGTGTTTGATAATAAAAAATTTAATATTGTGTACATCATTATTTGATTACTTATAATCATGACAATGTAATGTTAGTAGACACCATCTCTAATTTTTGGGATCAGGGTTCTACAGTCGGTATCAAATAAAACTTATTATCAACCGAGGGAACTAGATTTAGGCAAAAACTGTTTAGAGAACATAAACCTCTACTAAAATTTTAGGATAAATATATAAGAACATCCTAAAACTTAGGTTAAATAGGTATTATTTGGATTTCATGGTAATAAACCTCAGTCTAGATAATACAAGAGGATATGGTTCTCGCACATATGTACCTAGGCACAACAACTCTGGCAAGGTGTGTCAGGTTTGACTCATTGCAACCTAATACATGAGAATAGGACTTACTACTCACCTGGTGTGACATTCCCAAGGGATACACATAGGATAATTAAAATTTACTTTTAAAACCATTGTGATGTATTTTGAAAATGAATAACCTAGGTTTAACATAAGTTGTCTTATATTGAAAACAAGGCGTCAAGATTTCGCATTACTGAAAATGAGTATATATTTTTTCCAATATGATAATTTATTCTCACACTATAGTTTTTGGTTTTAAGAAATACCCTCCTCTATTCTATAAACTCCAAACCATGGAATGGCATATTTAGAAATAAATGGATGTATTATTTTTGTATTGAAGATGTATTGAAATCCTTGGTAAAATGGATACTTAGTGATTAACCTTATTTCAAGGATGTCAATCCTATTTATTTTGGAAATTATATTAATTTGGATTTAGAAAAAAATAACTTCTAAGACAGGTGACAACCAATCAAGTTCAGCGAGGCCATGGGTCTTGAATCCTTCACCTAAAGATGATAAGGGTTGCATGCCTTCCACTAACCCACATAATTTCCTATTTAATATGTCTTTTTTTAGTCGAAAACTCTGAGGATCAAATATTAATAATGAAACATTATTATATCAATTTACGTTTCGATATTGATGTATTAAAAATATAGGTTTTGGATAATATTTAGAGAAAAATTTAAATACTATTCCCTCTTTTATGGTTCTTAGGACCCATTAGGAATTTATTTTATTAATTTAGGAATCAATGTTTATTTCAAGATAAACACTTCACAAATTAGTGGATAAATTTGAATTTGATCAAATAACAACCATATGAAGGAATTTTCCACATGAACTTAAAATCTATCACGTAAGTTTATTTCATTTGATCCATAGGAGGAAAATAATTAATAATCATTAGAAAAATGATAAAAAAATATCAAATAAATACCTTAATTATTGTTGAACTGATGGTCTTATAAATCATTATAGCTTTATGGATTTGAGGCCCTCTCCCTTATATTGATCATTCCCATGTTCATTATTGATGACCCTATTTACTCCTTCTAAATATTCATTATTTCTATTCAAGTATCTTTCATAACTTTTTACTAATTTTATCCTTCTTAGAGACCTAGTTACTTGTCTGTCCTAATAACCTTTTTAATTAACATTTTATCTTTTATAGTGGATTTCATATGAAACCATCTAACGATATATGATATCAAACATAGGAGATATCATAAAATCTATCAACAAGATCAAGTATAAATTTCAAGGATAAAATTAATTAATGTGGGGAGAATTTGACTCCCCAAATTCAAAAATAGGAACATTGTTTTTGATAGTATGTATGACACACAACACCAAGCGCATAAGGGAATATAATAACCTGAGAATTTAAGATATATTTAATATTTTAAATAAATGAAATATATTTTATATCATTCAATGAATTTAAAAATGAGTTAGCATACGACGCATGAAACAATGAGTCTTTTCAATGGCTTGTGTTACACGCAACACATATTTTTACTCCACAATGTATATTATTAAAATATTATTATTTAATATAATAAAATATAACCAATCCAATAAATTAGTGTTTATAAATTGAATTTAATAACTTATGAAAGTATATGTTCTACAAAAATATAATGTGAATTCATGGGTTAAAAATTAATTATAAATTAATATAAGAACCAATTGAATATACATGGAATTTTTTTATTGAAAACTATGATTATGATCACAAAGTTGTTTATCATACCAATTAAAATTAATTAAATTAAGAGAGTATCATTAATGGAATGTATATATATATTATACATTCAATATAATATTTTCTATTTTCATCCAACACATTTCATAAGAATAAGATAAGAGAAAAATTGATATTATATATAAAATACTATATGTTTATTAAGGGACGTCACCACATTTTAAGGGAGAACCTATTTTAAGTCCAATTTTTGGATATTTTATAAGTAATATATGTACAAATAAACTTAATATTTGAAATAGAGAAATAAAAATTAGTTTTGGGTGAATTGATGGATTTTATCTGTAATGTTTCATTTTTTAATGAATAGTGAAGATAACTGAATTTTAGTTCAAAAAATCTTCTTCACTTAATTTATTTATAAGGATAAGTCATTTTTTACATTGGTTTAAAATATTAATTAGATAAAAATTTATCAATTAATCCAATGTAGCTAATTGGAATCATTTTCACATGAAATTGACTGTAAAATACTATTAAACTTATGGACATTTTTACTTTTAAAACCCTCATTATCATACCTTCTATGTGATTAAATTTAAATTTATTTATACCAATTATATTATAGGAATTTAGAAAAATGAATTCCATATTTGGAATCAGAATAATTTATATTTTATAATAATTTCATCATAGTTTTTTACCAAAAATATTAGTGAATGTAATTAAAATTAATTACAACGATTAATGTGAAATTATTCTTAACATGGGACTAATACTACAGCTTATGGGAGATAATTACCTATTTACCTATAAAAAATCCATATGATGGAAATATTTCAACCCTAGCCTCCATTTAATCGAATTTAATCCATTAGTTAATCCACGAGATATGGAGAAAATGTGGGTGGAAATCCCTTTCCCAAAATTTACACGAGTGCCACTCCTCCTCCACTATGAAAAAGCCCCCTCTCCACTCATATCCACCCACATATCAAGAAACTTTGGATAAAACAAGATATGAAAAATACCTCATAGAATCCCTCCCCTACTACTAGAATCCCCCCTTTTTCATAAATGTATCCAAGGAAGCCCTTTGGTGTAAACTAAAAGAAGTTACCCAATTATGTGGTAACCTATTACTTCATGATCATTAGTTTTATCTCCATTATTTACCACTAAAATATTATTATTCCATGATTATATAAAAAAACAATAACCTAAATATACTATGAAGTTTTTATGTTATTTGTTTTACCTCAAATTACACACACAACCATCTAATGTGTAATGAACTTAATGTTTATGTGTGCGGAGAATTTTGGCTCCCAAAACAATGTGGTACATTTTTCCTTTACCATTATTCATGGTTGGGAATTATGATTGAAAATATGTTTTTATATGTTACATATTATATATTTATGTCTTTATTCTTCTATAATTATTTTATAACACAAAAATTTTTACTTCCCATTTTTTGTAAATATGATAGCATCGTTTGTGGAAATGTGGACTACTACCTTCTAAAAGTGATGTGATTCAATCACACAATACATGGAATGTATGAAAAATCGGTTTAATTAAACATATGTGAAATAAAAATCCATATGATATTCGTGACATAATTACGATATTATAAATGTACCATATAAACCATTTTCTATATTACCCTTTCACACACTTAAAAAGTGGTAACATCATTCTTAGACATGTTGACTATCACCTCCTCAACACGAAGTGAATATTTTTACATCAAAATAATTATATATATAGTAATATATGATTATATAACATAGTGATTATTAAATAATTATAATTATTATAATATATAGTTTTACTTACCTTCATTCCATAATTATCATTGAAAAATGGGAATGTTACTGATGCGTTTGTGCGGCCTGCTGTCTCCATGATTGTAACATTTGTTAATTTTCCATAACCACATTTAATTAATGGTTTAAAAAGAATAATTTATGTATAAATATGATAATTTATTAATTATTATTTTTCAATATATGTTATTTAATTATCCATTGAACTATAGATGACCTACCAAATTTTTTTTTACACCTAAACCGAATTTGGTCGAAAGACCCAAGATAAACATAATTATATTAGCTATTTTAAAATACGTGGTAATATATGAAGTAAAAGTAATTATAAGAATGAAAAATTTTAACAATCATGTAAATAAATTTTAAAGACCTGTATATTTCTAGGAATTTTTTTTCATAAATTCTTTGGGATTTTACGAGTACGCAGTTTCTGACAGGACCTGATTCTGAGGCCTAGTGTGCCCAGAATCAATTTCTAAAGTTTAGCTTGGGTACGTTCAATGAACGAACGAGTGGGTTTTTCTATCTTTTGAACCAATGCTCGGAATTGAAATTTGAGGGCACTAATGGAACCACAGCACCTGTAATTTCCTAAGAGGAATTTTATCGTAGATGCGTTTGCACGGGAGAAGGAGTTTAATTTTGTGGTTTAAATAAGAATTGAATAAAAATTGTAGAAAATTTTTTATTCTTTATCTTAAGTGGTTATATCATACATGGGGTAGTTAGGATGGGACCCACAAACTCTTAACTACCCATGGGAGGATAATTGTGAGTTGGGGCCCACACGAGCCCCAACCATTCACATTCCCCAAACCCCATTAAACCTCTTATTAAATCCCATGTATTTTATTGGGTAACTCCTCCTCTCCCCACCCTTCCAATTTAATTCATGGCAACACACATTAATTTAATTAATTAAACCTCATCAATTAATTGAATTAAGTATTTGAATTTTTAATTTTGAATTCATTTCATGTTTTAATAAAATAAGGAGGATCATTATTTTATTTGTTATGTTGGCTTGTTGTGTTGAGAATTGGAGGAGAGAACTGCTGTTTCTTTTGAAGAACTTTGTCATCAATGAAGAACGCCGACTCTCCGATGAAGAACGTTGATTCAGCGACCCCGGTTTCTTCACCCTTTTCTTCCTCTATGACAATGGAGGAGACACTGATGACGACGTAAATGACGCCATCATCCGTGATGCTTGGAAACCGCGAACTTCTTTTGAGGTATGGGTTAATTCCTTTTTTTGAGATTTATCATCGATCTTCAATGCTTAAAGATTGGCCGCTTGTTATCGTCATAACAGGAGGAGATCGGACCGCACAAACATGGACGATCCTCCTACCCTTTTTCCCTGATGATCTTCATTGATGATTGTGGCGAAGGTGGTTTGGTGTCGTTGCACCATGCAGAAATGAAGAGGACCACAGTCGGAGTGGGCTACGACGGTGGTGCGTGGCGCCATCGCGCCGCCCCAGTGATGCCGAAGGAGGCCGCAGCCAGGAGCAGGCCACGATAGAGGCGTTCGTTGTCGTCACGCCGCGCTGGAGCTTAAAGGGGCCATGGCTGGGGTGGGATGCGGTGGTGGGGCATGGCTTCATCGCGCCGCACCGGTCGATCAAAAGCCACGACCTAAGGCTGCATCAGTCATTCAAGGGCGACCGGTTGTGCCGGCCGCCGGCCCCACCTGGACGTGGGACCCAAGGGGGTCCTGCAGTTACACCAAGGCCTGCCATTATGTCCAGCCATTTCGGAAAACTGGTGTGTTTAACCACCCCCCACCCCGACAGATTCTTATGGCGGACACCACAGGTCCGGCGTTTCGGAAACAAGGGGTGGTGCCCCCCTTTTGCGCCCCACTCGGCCAGTGCCGAGCCGCGGCCGGCATCCCAGCTAGGCCGCAGGCCACCGAGCTGGTCCGCGCCCATCCGGGCAAGGCCGCGCTCAGACCTGGGTCGGGTCGACCCAGTTCGGGCCAACCCGGGGGGTATTGGGCCAGGTCGGACCGGGCCCAGACCCCCTATTTTCGGACCAGGTTTGTTCAAATGCCCATATCTTGGGCTACAGACCGCCGATCGATGCACCGTAAGTTTTGCAGGGATCCTTGGATTGAGACGGTAGTTGCAGTATATTAAATTCAATGTTTCGGAAATGTTTGGGTATAGTCGGGGTGGTTCGAACCCGAAACCAACCAGGCTCTTGGAGCGGAAATTCTTATAACTTATGTACCAAAAGTCCGAATGATGTGCCGTCAATTGAGTTGAATTCCTCTTAGTGAGATGGTTCATTTGTATTACTCCACATGAGGTTTGGATATCGCTGGAGTATATTCAGGTTGGTTTTAGCTTAAAAACCAACCGAGCCCCTAGGACGGAAAAGCCAATATCTCTCAGACTGGGTGTCCGATTGACATGTCATCTATCGCGTTGAGTTCTTATTGATGAGACAGAACTATGTGGTAGACCATCATTGGTCTTCGTGACAGCTGATGTATTGACCCATTGGCTCATGGAGTGGAACCTCCCGGAATCGAGTGTGATGTGTGCGGGAACCCTAGAGCTGGCTGCGACTGCGACGACGATGGTGACTGTACTGGTATCCTACGTGGGTTCGACAGCGAGGACGACTGTACTTGGATCCTCCGTGGGTTCAACAACGATGACGACTGTACTTGGATCCTATGTGGGTTCGGGTGCGATGGTTACTGTACTAGGATCCTACGTGGGTTCGACAGTGATGACTTCTGTACGTGGATCCTACGTGGGTTATGCAGGGGAGATGATTCAAAGGATACATCTATCATCTCCACCCCTCTTTGTGAATAGTTTACCTGTGTGAGCTGAGTCTTGATTTTCAATAATTATCATCGATACGATTGACTTGATTTCCTGTGTGGACTGGGTTGTGCTTTCCTGTGTGGACTAGGTTGTACTTGGTCTCATGAGTTGCAGCCGAACTAGAATTGATGACTTAGGTATATGTATGGGCATATACCTAAGTAGAGTTGATTGATACTTCGTGTATTTATTTTCCCTTGTTGTTTATCCTTCGTGTTTTCTAGGAGGACATTAAAGGTCTCGAGGTCCCTAATGAGTATCGTATACTCACTCCTGCACGGGCTATGGCCACACAATGTTGTGTTGGTTGTAGACGACGGATAGCGCTGATCGTGGTTGGGTCTGGTGTAGCGGGACGGAACCTGGAGGTGGACCACTTGGCAGGATGTACGCAAAGCAGACGACCGGACCCAGGGAGCCGACGAGACTATCTGTACCCACACTTCAAGTGGGAATTCCAAAGGATGACTTGGTGGTTGCTACTTTACTTTTTAGCTGTTTTAATTTCTTTTCTCAGTTGTACTGTACTTTCAGTTGGGTTTGTATACTGGCCCATTTACATTCCAACACATACTTTTGTACTCAGTTTACTTAGTTTTTACTTCATCTAGCGTACTCTGTGGTGTTTGTTTTCTTATATAAATGCAATGTCTTACCTTTTATCGGTATTTATGCCTTTGGTTCTAGTCACCAGCCACTGGCCTATGGAAGGCAGGTTTAGGGTAGTCACGGTACGGGCCCGAGGACGGGTCATGACATAAATAACACCATTTTTTATTCAGTAATATAATGGCACGTGAGACAAGATAGACGAACAGTAAGGGATTTTCATCTCAATTTTTACATCTATGAGATAAATGGTTTCTTTATCATTTAATTATTTTTTGATGTGAATATAATGGACATTTTTATATATTATACCTTGAATTATTTAAACTCCATTATATTTTAAAAATTCATTTAATATTACTCCTTAATGAGTCTTAATATTTAAATTGATTCAAAGTTATATGGGACACTTGGCGATGTTTAAAGATTACATTCCTAAAGAATAATACTAATGATATTTCAAAGGTATATCAAATTGATAAAGTTATATGACCATTTTTCAGTAAAACCTTTCACTTTATTATCCTCTAGTCATTCGTGAACATTTTCATGTAATAGTACTATTATGCAAAAACCCATGAAGGTAAAATTGCATCATTTTTGGGTTGCTTCTGTTTGTAGACAATTCAAATTTGCCTAATTAATTGTTGAGTTCAAGAGATTTTGTTGAAATTTCATGTTAACAAAGAACCATGACAAAGGAAGAGATTTTATAGAGGCAGTACAAAATAATAGATACAAGGTGGCGTCGTTTTCCTGTGTTTGGAAAAATTTTTGTGTCAAAAATTGAGGTTTTGGTGAGCATTGTAGAATGTGGATTTCCTTTAAGATCTCATCGAAATATGGAAAAGGAATCAGATTCATGAAGGCTTCTTGATGTGTATTTCAAAATGACATGAAGAAATTTTACAGTGTTCTTCATGATTACGATGATATTCGTGAATAGCACTATTGAAGAGCATTATGGCGGTGAAGGGCATTGTTAGTGGAGCTTCACAGTGGAAGCACGAAGGAACTGAAGGAACGCTCCCTGATTATGACGATCTAAGCAATCTAAAAATTTATGTTGTGTGTTGCAGTATAGAGAGAGTTTCAGAGCTTCGCGATTTGAGCTGATGTGGCATTGACTACCCGCGGAAGGTTTGAGGGTTGATGGAATCACCTATAAATAGACCTCAACCCCCACGAGAGAAGTAGAGACTTTTCCAAGAAATTTTTTTCTCTTAAATCACGAAGGAGGATCGTGTAGGTATTGTGATTTGAAAAATATAGTATCTTTGTTGTGGCTAATCTAGCTATACAAAAGTGGTTTGTTCTGCGTTGGCTCAGTGAGCTTCGCAAAAGATGTCTCTTTCTGATTGCATGATCTCTATGACAGCCTAAGCTTTACGGAGGCATGAGCTTTGCAAAGGTAAGAGATTTGCGAAGTAGTGTGCTCGGTGAGGCAGTGATCTCTGGAAAGTTTTGTGCTTCACGAAGAGGCAGGGACTTCCTTAAGGCTTGTTTGAGCTTCGTGAAATTGGGAGCTTCGCGAAGTAGGGTGCTTTGTGATGGTATTTTCCAAATTTTGTTTCCCAGTTAATTTGTGGAAAAGTGATATTCATCTATGGATGAAAGTCAAAATTCAATAGAGCATCTATATATAACTGAGGATATATTCATTATTGATAATGAATAGACTTATAGGTCTATAAACTATGAGTGGATCCTTTCTAGATAAGTGAGAAAAGGAAGAGGAAGAAGGTGATCCTTTCTACCGGTAGTGATCCAGAGAGAGGGGAATAGGGAGTGACCCTTGGGAAGTAGTGAGCTAACCCTAAAAATTGTAAAGGAAGTGTCCCTGGGCATAGAATTGATGTATCTCTAACATTATTTGTAGTGAGTTTTAGTGGATTTGGTACATCAGCATATTCGTCATTGTATGCCCCTTGGACGTATCCCAGTACAGGTGAACCAAGAAAAAATCTACGTGTCTGCCTGTTTTCTTCCCTCAATTGCATCCAAAGCATCATCATCAGACAAATAAGGAAAGAACAATATCAATTATTACACATAATTTAAAACAACACGACCCTTATAATGATGTGGTCAATATCTAGTGGGGCTAGAAGAATTTAGAAATAGAATAACCAAACCCTAATTCACCCCTCCCAGGGTAAATAGGCCCATTTTGGTCCTAACAAGTACCATATTTTAACTCTTTGGTAGTCAAAATGTTTTAGAAACTTCTTTTAAGAAAACATTACATCATTTCTCTCTTTAGTTAGAGAACTAATTTTCATCAAAAAACTATGTTTTTTATTTGTTCTGAAAATTGATTTTAATTTTTTCATAATTATTTAGTAAATAAATTCTTAACCTTTTATCCATTAATAATTTTCTCAAAAGAGTCTTCATGTAGCATTCCAGACAGGTAATTTTGTAAAATTTTTCCATTCAAAATGAATTTTCTTTTACCTCATATGACATGTACTAATTTTCCAACCATTATTTCATTGATTCTTCATTTTCATTTTTAAATGTTTTATTTTAAAGATAATTTTTTCTAATGAACTTTTCAATGATTTTTAAAAAAAAATGATTTTCAAAACAGAAGGATATTTTCCGCAAAAAATGTTTTTGAAATATATCTTAATTTGTCAATGACAAAAACCAATTATTTTATATATCTTTGGATATATTATATTGAAATAATAGTTAATCTTCATCTGGATGTATTTTTCTTGATTATGTTTATAAAAATATTCACATTAACATAATTGATTTTTTCTATTCCCCGTGAAATATTTAGTTTTCTATGACCATTTAGCATTGAATTTCACCAAAATATCCATAACATTTTTCATGGATATGATTACTTCATTAACCGTTTACCATATTTCAAAAAGTGTTATCTTTGATTATTATTTTACATTTTAGGGATATATTGAAAAATGTGTATCCTTCATTCAAATTGGATATTTGATGAGGCATATTCTATATTCTTTATGTGAAATTCTTAGAACATGTAAGATATGGGTTTGGAACCATTTAAAGAAAGTCATGTAGGTTAGAGACCAGTTAGTGGAAGCTATACGTGTTGGGAACTCATTAATGCAAGCCCCTAGATTCATCAGTAGTCTCATGGGACTAAATTAGTTGTGAAACACTTTTTTTTTCTAAACAATACGATATAAATGATCTTACAAAAAGTTTTTGATTATATAGATAAGGTTTTCCAAACCAAATAGTTTTGTACTCAAAATGTTTTAAACCATCTTGTAATGGTTTTTATAGTAATTTTTCTATATCCCTAGGAAACATGGTGTCCAATAATTTTGTATTTCCCTCATTTAGTTTCAGTTGTAATTCATCCATGATATTTTTCATCAATATTTCTATGGATACATTAAATTTTTTGATCGTTAATTAAATAGAATGTGTTTCAATATTTTACCTTGTAATATTAATTTTGTATTATCTAGTTATTTGAATGGAATGTGTTTATATTTTATTAATACTCCATATTATTTACTCAATTTCTTCTTAGTTATATATTACATGGAATTTTTGGTCAGTTATTTACCATTCCATGATTATCAGTGATTCATTATTTCATTTATTGTGATTCACCATTTCTAATAATTTGATCCCAACATAATTATGATTATGTTCCCTGGGAATCCATTAGGTATACTAACAATGATATGAAGGGATATGAAAGAGGGAATAATTTTATCCTTAAAATAATGAAATAATGTTGTAATTAGTGTATTAATTTTTAATAAAAGACTTATGTATGTCTCTGGTTTATCAAGACAATGAAACTATTTATCCTTTGGGGTTTAATTCCTTTTAATCATGGTAATGTAATGTTAGTAGACACCATCTCTAGGCTTTCTGGGGTCGAGGCACTCCATTTTCAAACATGATGACTTAGTTTTTTCATAGTACATCCTATAAATAATTAATTGGTTAGTTAAGAATCGATAAAATGGTTGTTTGATAAAGATAATTTGTTGGGACTGATTATCTGGCCTAGTTGATAAGGACACACATCTTGAGTTTGGAGCTATGAGAGCTCATTTATGAGTGAAGGTTGGATTCCTTGTTTTAGAGTATAGATTTCCCATTTGGTTATGAAATATTTATTTCTTGAAATGTTTTGGTTGTATCAGGATGTCATATTCACAATGTGATGCTTTAATAACCTGGAGTGGCATAGATGGGATGGTTGATGTGATATTGGGGCAGACCCATATGATGTGGTAGTTGTCGACACCTGTGATGGAGATATGAATTGGGATATGAAAGTAGGTGTTAGGGATGGAACTACATATGATGGAACTTTTTGAATCTGGGATTAAACATTGATGTGGTAAAGTTGGATTCTTTCTTGAAATGAATTTTATTAATTTCCAATCGTTTGCTTTATTATTTTATCTACTTTCCATTCCCCATTGTCCGGTGTAGTTGAATCTGTTTGGTCTCATGTTTATTATTGGTTATAGTTTAAAATGGTTTTCCTAGAGTACAAGGGTTATGAAATGAGGATAAATGTTAAAAATAAATCATAAAAGAAGTGGTTTGGTGTTAATGGAATGGAAAATATGAAAAAAGGTTACCCTTGGGGAACCCTGGACTCAGTTTGTTTAATGCATAGAGGGCATGGAATCCATGATGTTTGTAAATTTATGTAACCTAAAATATGTTTATTTTTATCTTAATGGATAATAAATTAATTAATGTTATTAAATTATAAATAGAAATGAAGTAATTAATGTAACTCATAAAATGATTTTATTCCCATATGATATCTATTCCATAGAAGTGGAAGACATGTTCCCAATAGATAATAGCTTTAGTTCAAATAAGGACTATAGCATTCCCATTGTGTGGTTAAGAGATATAATATATCTTGTATATATGTGATTTCATACACTACCGCACCCATGTTGGTTAGAGAGACTAACACTAACTGTAATAAGAGTTGGTGTTTTCCCAAATATCCTGGTGAGAGGATGTATGGATGACTACACACTCTCCATATTCTCTCTTATCTTGTTTTTTAATAATACTAGTATTCATGGGAGTTAGTTATACCATGTATTCTCATAGAGGGTTATGTTGTCTTGTGTTTATTTAATAAACATGTATCTCCACATATAGTATACAATGGATTATTATTATTTTGATGTGTATAGTCTCTGATGGATTGAGGTTTCTAACTCAATGTGTGGTATATGGTGGCATGTGATAAAATACATGATATATGAAAAACAAGAAACAAGATATGGACACTATAATAATATAGATGGTTACTATATAGAGATTGTATGTGTTATGACATGATGATTTCATTCACGAGGTTCTTTTTGTTACCTCACCCAAGATTCTACAAATTTCATTATTTTGGAGAGAGATGACTTGGGATGTATGAAAATTGTGGAAGAGTGGAAAATAGGTCCGGAAGCTAGTGTATAGTACCACCATTGTTTCATTATTATATTATATGATCTCATATATGTGATACGAGGTGAGATTAATCCATGATGAGACTAGGAACATACTATTGATATTTAGGTAGTGTCTTAGTTTTAGTGTTCTTCTCTATGATTTAGCATGGTTTCATTATCTTTTACACAAGAGGATATAGAGAGGGTCCTTCTATGTATAATACTATGGTAAAAATACATATTTATAAACTTTTTTCTTGGTAAACATGATAAGGTTGGAGATTAGGTTGGATATTACCATTTCATGTTTTTGAATGAGCTATTTGGAATTCATGGTTAATATCAAATTTATATTTTTAGTACTTTTATTTTCTTTTCTAGTTATTCCAATACAATATGAATTTTTTGTTTACAATTGAGATTTAATTATATATATGTATATATATGAAAAATTATTGATTGGTGTATCTATACTATCTATCACATATATATGTTATCTAAAAGGTAAATTCCTCCCATATGTAGTTTCATTTTACACTTGGTGCTAGTATCAAACATGCGACCTAGTGGAAACTGGACACATGCCTTCACCATATCCCTTCTGTCACATCTGGCCCAAGCGAGGCACTCTTTAGGGGGGGGGGGTAAAGATATAGTGTTGTTAGAGGTTAATATTGAGTTATTTGATTGAGTTTAGAGTTTGTAACTGATGGTATTTCTTGGGTTAGTTGGGAAATGGTGTCAACTACTTTTAGTATGAAATTTAAACACAAGCGATCAACTGATATATGGTTATTTAGGGCCCCTGTGATTTAATTCAGGGATCATTATGTGTAGTTAGCCTACTAAATTAAGTGATACTAGTTAAAGGGTTGATACCTATGAAAGTATTATCCATCATTTTTATTTTCATCTATTTTTAAATGGGTAGAACTTGGGATAGGTTAAACCCATGAAAATATAATTAATTAATTAATTATTGTTAAATGATTCCACATTCAAGATATAGGATCTCTAGAAATATTTTTTAGGAATGGATCATGGTCAAACTCCTCTTTAGGTTCACACTGAAAAAATAATTCTAGATTTTTCAGCAGATCATTGTTGTGTGTAGTTTGGCGATGATGAAAATTTGAGTAAGATTCCTGATAGATTCAATGTAATATTTTAAAAACATATGTGGTATATTCTTTAGATCGTGTCACATAACACTAATTATAGGAGGTTGATATAACATCATATCTCTTTATTATAAATTAAAACATGTTTTATTACCTCAAATTACAATTAATATATCAAAAAATATTGAGAAGTCTACTGTCTTTGGGAATTAAGAACATTACATAACATCTTATAACATGGGATACAAAATATTGTTAAAAACTTTCTTGACATGATCAAAATATTCCAATGAACTTAAAAATAAATGGGATATCATGGGGAACACATAATAAATGGTGGATATAGAAACACAAGTAAGGAAATAAACATGAAATTACCTGAAGAAGATGACAAATTTTATAAAATAGTAATATCAAGGGGGAATAAAAGGAGTATGAATAGTAAGGAATGATATATCATGATAATCATAACATGATAAATGTGGAAACAACAGGAAACACTGAATCATAAACATAGGCCAATGACAAACCTCCAAGAATTCATGGTGGATAACTTCCCGTAAAATAATCGATTACAACTGTGTCCCAATATGATGTATAATGATACTAAACATTACCCAATTCACTTGAGCACTATCTGTGTGCACCCGTTATAATCATTTCATTATCATGCTTATGTGTGCCACATAGATCAAATGACATTGATTAATTTTTCATAAACATTTATTCCATATTCAGGAAATGTATATTAAATACATTTAATCCACCATGGAATAAGTGTATGTGTATAAAGTTGAATACCATTGATATAATAATGGGTATGGTATTCAATACACAATTTTTTGACGTTGAAAATCAAGGTATAATTTCTGTATCATAATGGTGTAACATAAAAATTCATAAAAATGGTTTATGAGAGAAAAAATAGGCTATAATTATTTTGGAATAAAATTTTATGTAATAAGTACATGTAAAATAAGAATATTCCATCATTATAAATTTGGAAATAGAATTCATAAGGTAATAATGAATCATTAATAGAAAAAATAATCATTACGAAATTTTGTCCAGGTAATCAGTGTACATAAAGGATCATGGGAGGCATAATGAGAGTGAAATGAGGATATCCTTATTTATAAACAAAATGGTAAGTATGCGGAACATGTAATGTCATATCCCATTATAATAAAATTAAAATTAAAAGATATAAAATAAAAGGAGTGCTTGATAAAAGAAGGGAGTAGAAGATTCCTAATAAAATTTCAGCATAGTAACGACATAGATAAAGGTAAAAATGAGAGTTCTTAAAATATATCTAATTAAAATTAGATCAATTTGATATTAAAGAGTTGTTTAAAGAAAAAAATTACAATAAATTTTAATTAATAAGACAAATTCTAAAGAAGGTTCTTGAATTGAAAGGAAGAGAGGAAGGTAATGATCACTTACTTGAGTGTATGACACCAATGTCTTGGTATGGGATTCATGAATGCTTTGGGACACCTTGGTAGGACTCTAGGTAATGGATGGTGGATTTTGGAAGTTTTACAAGACTTTTTAGTGTAGAGAAATGAGATCTTGGTTGGTTTTATATATGAAAAGAGGGGGATTTATTTTTTATTTTGGTTTTGGAATCTATACAAAAGAATATCCAAATCCAAAAACCATATCATGGATTTACCCAGGGTTTATAATAAAGGGGAGTGAATATTATTATTTTAGTTTTATTAGGGATAAAATTATAAAAATATTACACTTGGTGATGTGGAGTTGAGTGATGATCTTAAAAAGGTTTTTCAATTCTTAACATATATTATAAGTCCTGAAGGATTCATAATGGAATTCCAAAATAACAAAATAAACATAAAATAAAATTACATTAAAAGGAAAATATATATTTGGTTTTGGATCCAATTTATTTTATTTAACATCACATTTGAGTCATTATCATGTCCTAAAACAAAAACTATTTATATAGTATTTAATTTTTAACCAAATATTTGACAGTCATATAAAATTATTTAAAATGCACCTTTGGATAATTTAAATTTCCTAATTCCAAAAATAATAATCATTTTATCTAAATGATAATCTGAATAATTTAATTATCAATTTTAAAATAAATTTTTATATTTATTGGAAATTATTGGTTTTTAATAATAAATTTTTTTAAACCCCTTTAAAAATTACATTTGACTTCATAAAACATATATGATGATTTATATTTAATAAATGTGATTTTATTATAAGAAAATATTGTTTATGTAAAAAATCCATTAATTCATCAAAATATATTTCTGAATTGAATTTTAATATTAACAAAAAAAAAATACTATTTGTGTTTTATTGAATCAAAATAAAAATAATTTAAAGGCCAAAAATTATATGATGGAATTATATTCATTATTATATTAAAAATAATATACATACTAATATTTCTAGGGATTTTTTACATATCCCTTTAATACGTCTGAAAACACCCTAATGGTTAGGTTCTTGATGCTGGGACTTTCAAGGGGTGGTTTAAAGAACATAGTTTGGGTCATGATATTGATGAGATCATATTCTTCCCATAAATGGTTTTTCTAATGTATATTTTTTTGATATAATATTGCACTTATTCAAGGGAAAATCTTTGAAATAATGTCTCCATTGGATACTATGATAAATGGCCTTCATAGGGTATGCTCTTACTGTTTGAGTCAATCACATCCTTTGTTTTTGACATTTGGATTTATTAAAACCCTATATTTATACTAATAATGTGATCAGTTTCCAGTGATTATTTAAATGGTAATGATTCCTAATGGTTAGTTAAATCCAATAGGAATAATTACACAAAATTAGTTCATGTTTCTCATAAAACTGTATAATAAAAAATGACATTTAATAAAAAGTAACAGGGAATTTTATTTTCAATAGTTCAAGTCAATACATTATTCCTCCCCCTATTAATAAATCTCACCCTTGAAATTATATTTTCCCACACTAAAACAGATGAGGGTAACTTTTCTTCACCACTTCCCTTGATTCCCATATTTCTTTTTCTAAAATGTAGTTTCTCAGCAACACTTTGACTAAGTGAATCCTCTTATTTCATATAAATATTTCTCTATGATAATGTATCATCACTAGATACTCCTCATATGAATGGTCATTCTCAAAAGGTACCACCTTTGTATTGAGTACATGTGAGGGTTTGGTATATACTTTCTCAAGAGGGAAACAGGTAATACATGTTCTACTTGGGATAGGTTCAGTGGGAGTGCTAATTGATATGACACTATTATGATTCCCTCAAGGATCTCAAAAGGGTTGATATACCTTGGACTAAGACTTAACTTCCTCTCAAACCTCATCTCTTTCTTCCATTGAGATATGTGTAAGAATATCACGTCTCCAACATCAAACTATAAGTCTCGTCGATGATTGTCAGCGTAGATCTTTTGTCAGAACTGATAAGCCCTGATGTGCTACTGAATAGTCTTAACCTTCTCCATCATTTCCTCAAGAATTTTTGGACCTAGTATTTTATGTTCCCCAATTTCATCCCAACATGTAGGTGTTTTACGCCTCTTCCCACAATGGGATTTATAGGGATCTATTTCGATGCTCGAGTGGAAATTATTATTGTAAGAGAACTCGATAATAGGAAGATGTTGGACCTATAATCCTTTGAAATAAATTGTATATTATCACAATATTCCCTAATAAGTTGGATATTTCACTCTGATTATCCATAATTTTGATGGTGATAATACATACTAATGTTTATCACTGTGTTTAGAGAATGATGTAGACTTTTCCAAAACATACTAGTGATTCTTCGATCACAATCGAACACAATAGATATTGGTACTACATGAAGCCTTATTTCTCTCTAATGTATAACCATTCATGTTGATCAAGTGTGAAATCCTCTCAAATCACAATGAATTGTGCAGTCTTTATAAGAGGATACATAACAACCCAGATTGCATGGTTTCTTTTCGATGTCTTCATAAGTCTGGTGAAATATTCCATTGTGATGTTTTCCATTTCCATATTGGAATGGGTAATGATTGCATCATCCCCTTATACTTCTTCATTTTATCATACACTTGCAGACATACCATGAATTTTAATGTATATTCATAAATATCCTTCTTCACATTGTCCCACTAATAGTTCTCAGGGATATCTCGATATATCATTGTGTTTCCTGGGTGAATAGAAAAAGTAGAACTATGTGAATGATATAATAATTCCTTCTTTAACATATGATTTTATGGAACACATATTCTTGACCCAAATCTCACAATTTGTTTTTTATTAACATTGAACTATAATGATTTCCCTTTTCAAATAGTATCCACTTTCTTCTGAATTCCCGCATTTTAATGTTTTAGAATCATATAACCATTCAAGAAGTTATGGTTTAAAAATAAATTGTAAAAGTATTGATGATTTTGTTTCCATTATTATCACCATGTTTTCCCCATTAATTCTAATAATATTGTATCCTTCTCAATTATCATCAATGGTAATTTTTTTGGATCCTTCGTAAATAGAGATTTTGTAGAGACCCAAATCTTGACGTACATGGACATTACATTACATTAGAGGAATACTTAATACATAAAAAAATAGACACACAAGGATCGTAATAGATTAGTGTCTTTGGAAACTCGGAATATAATCTTCTAACTGTGGTGAAATATCTTCAACATCTCCCATAAGATCTTCCCCTTTTTGTTTTCTTACCTAAAACCTTTCATTAAATTCTGGGGAAATGAAAACATATAAAGGGTGAGATCAAATTCTCAATAAGGGTATGCATAGATAAAATAAAACAAATCATATACATTTGAACTTGAAAACATGAACATAATATTTAAACATCAGAATCTTGAGAAATGACATAAATCATGGCAGTACGTATGGCATAGATCATAAGGAAACATTAATCATGATAAAATAGAATGGAAATTAAACATGTAATTGTGGAAAACCATTAAGCACATGATATTATTTCCATAGTAGCCAAGGCATTGCTGCCAAGACCATCTTAGTGGACAGAGTCCCTTTCTGAATCGAGTTCACTCCTCGTTCCAGTCCTGTATTACTAAACCGGTTTAACTTGACGTTCCAGCCATGTCTATCTCATGAGATATAAATCTTTACCCAATTCTTTGGAGAGAGATATAGGTCCCACCCATCTCATAATTAAATCATTCTTACTTGTGCCGCAAAATAAACATACGTCATTCATAATAACCCAATGAATAAAATGGGTTTCATAAACCACATCCCATCATCACATAATCCATATAAAAGAAATGGATATCATTTCATAATAAGGAAAGTGAATCCATGTAAATCATAGAGACATGATACTTGAAACACACACATATGAAATAACGTCATCTTAGATGAAAAATGGATTTGATAAAACACTTGAAATGATTTCTTGAGGAAAATATCCTTTCTTCTTAAAAATCATTTTATTTTCAAAAAATGTCATGCAATATTAAAATAAAAGGATTTTGTTGAAAATAGTCATGGAATATTTTGGAGGAAGCTTCATGAAAATAAGGCTTTATAAAACTGTAAAAATCTATTCATGCTGTATAAGTTAAAAAAACACTCTTCTCGAACTTTTCCCGGAAAAGTCAAAAAGTACATCGTAAAAGAAAGATTTCACGCATACCGTGTAGTAAAAGTTAAAAATGGGTAAAAAGGACATTAAAAATACATGAAAAAACTTTTATAAAACATGGACATGGATGATAAATATAACCCCAGTAAATACTTATGTATAAGAAATCTCGGATAGAAAACAATTGAGATTGTAACATTATCCCTTACCTTAGGTCCGATATGCTTAGTTTGTATCCGAAACCCCTGTATAATGATCTAAATAATGTTATTTACTTATTAAAGAATCATATTCATTGTTATGATATCATATATGTTTCACTTATGACTTTATATTACCCGTTCTTTTGTAAGTTCCATGTTAAAGCAGCGTTTTGGGTTAAATCGTTTTATTTATCGTACGTGTTTGGACTTGTTGTTCTTGATATGATTAATTATATCCTGATTTACTTAATTACAGAATGTAAAACATGATTTATATATAACATATATTCATCATATACATATATATATATTATATATCTATAAAAGGAATGAAATACACCGTTCATGGAGACGGTAGGCCGTACGTACAAATGAACGCTATTTTTGTTTCATTATTGAATTGAATGAGACTAAATAGATTACATAAATATATATATACATAAATCCAGTAGCATTATTATGTCCTATACTTCATTATTAGTCATTATGTATACTTTATAATCATTCTTGAATGGTTAATCATGGAAAATGAATCTCATTGCATTTGTGGAGACGGTAGTCCGTACGTACGTCCGAGCGATGATATCAATCCCATGATCGTAGAATTGTATTAAAGTGTATGTATAATATTAAAGAATCAATATCACTTTACAATAATCATATATATTCATTAATTTCACCATTATACCCATCTAAGTAAGGTGGTGTTGGAAAATAGATTACACCACGACGTGGAGATGGTATTCCGTACGTACGCACGCGCGGTGATTTTGTTTTCCGTAGGATGGATAGATAGTGAAATATGGCTGTTTCATAAATATAATAAAATATCAGTATATGAGTGATACTGATGTTATTAATTCATAATGAAACAACTAAATAATAATAATTGGAAGAAGAAATAAAGTTGAAAGAATCGGTAACAGACATTACCTCTTCTTTGAAGCGCCTCTTTGAGACCTCCTATTAGGGCACAAAAATTGGACTTTGAAGAAAACAAGAACCTCTAGGATGTTTCTATGGAAGAGGAGAAGAGAATTTTTCAGGGGTTGGCCGGGCTTGAATGCTCAATGTGGTGTGAGGAAGAGAGGGAAGAGGTTCCCTTTTATAAGGGAGGAGAGGGGCACCTTTGGAAAAACTAAAAATATTATTTTATTATAAAGTCATATTCAATTCTTAATTGCTCCAAATTGATTTATTTCAAAGATAAGATGGGGATGTGTCGAAATCCTCTCATCCAATATAATTTATACAAGTTTTGGTCATTATATTAACCTTATCTTTTAGTTTTAACTCTTAGTTAATTAGATTGACATTTACCATGTCACTTTGTTTTTTTATATTATATAGTTAATAAACATACCATATACATCCATCCGACCCCCAAGTGGTCCATTAATGATACACCTATCATGATATAAGTATCTTGGTAGAACCTTATATTTTTAGGAATATAATAAAAATTAATAATATAATATTTGTTTTAAAAACAATTTTATGTCAATTTTGACACTATTTGGTAATTGATTTTTGTGAAAATCATAAAAGAATTATTAGTTCGAACAAAGTTAATTAAATCAATACTAACATGTCATATTAACATAGAAAATTATTGGAATTCATAAAAAGTCTCAAATTATATTTATTTGGGTATTTATAACATCAATTATGTCAATATTTCATTAATAAGATAATTACTGCATCATCATTGTGTCATCAATAAAATAAATTATTTTATGTCTGAAAATTACAAATAAAATACCATTATGTAGGAAATATTTTTAGCATTATAATAAATATTTATAGTCTAATTTATCTTATTTATACTAGTATATTAAAATGATTGAGTTATTAAACTTTGATTTTAACTATTTTAACCCTTTAAATAAATAAATAATAAATGACATAATCTAAATCAAGTGGTCCTAAATGATCATATTTTATTCCTAAGGTTGTTTTTGGCCTAATTACACTTATCCAATAGAATTAGGACATGTGTAAGGGTAATAATAAGATCATTTTTACCCTTAATTACCCTATTTACTTTTAACCGTGGTAAAAAAAGTAAAAAGTTACTATTCACCAAGAATTATTTTCTTCTCATTGAACCACATTTTAGTCCTTGATATTAACTGTGTCTCTCGGATTTTCGAAATTCCACTCACAGAAGCGGTAAAATTATGTTTTAAGAAAAATTCATTTTTTAACTACCACTTAGTGGTTTCACTATTCATAAAAATGAAAGCTTCCAGAAAAATACTATAAATTAGGCCTAATATATATTTCATATTATGAATTAAAAAATAATGTATATTTTACCAAATTCAAAACATATTAGTTGCATTAATTATTTTAAAAATTAATTCTCTTCGTCAAAACAAATAGCGTGTTCTTAAGAGATAATAACTATCAAAACATTGACACTTGTTTATGTCTGGTTTAAATGTGAAATTACATCCAAGGACCAACATTGTATTAAATGGTAAAAATATATTCTAAATATAATTTAAAACCACTCAAATTAATAATTTATCACTATTAATTATTTCAATAAAAAAAATTGTTTTTAATTAAAATTTAGTAATTTTAACTATTCATCAGAATATGAAAGTCATCCGAAAAGTACCAAAATTTCACCCTAAGCTAATTTCGATATTCCGAATCCAAAAATGAAGTCCATTTTAAAAAATAAAATTTTCAAAATTTCAAAAAGTGGGTATTACTATTCATAACGGCTAGTTTTAATAATATTTTAATAGCATATCGTTGTTTAGTAAAACCCGGTATTGCGTTCAACACATGCTATTGAGGAAGGTCGTGATTGCGTGTAATTCCAGCCAACTCAGGGTTGCGTGTAGTGCATGAATCCTTTGTCACTGCGTATAAAAAAAATACAATGAATATATATATATATATATACTCAATGTTTCGTAGAATAACTACTATCAAACAAACATGAAATTGTGTGTAACACGATCCAAGATTATTGTTGCGTATAATGCAAGCTAATACGGTGTTGCGTATAGAGCAAGATAATCTTGGTGTAGCGTACAATAGAAGATATGAATGAAATTAAAATGAATATATCTTATAAAATCTCGGGTTGTTACATTCTACCCCCTTAAAATGAATTTCGCCCTCGAAATTCGTCGGGGGTTATAAATCCTTTACCATTCATAGAAACCCACATCGTAAAAAGGAATACTAAAACATAAGTTTAAAAACTAAAGTATAAAATGTAACTATTACCCAAAGAAACTCATCACTGGGTTTCCATATAGGAGAACATAGGTGAAAATATGGATATGGAAGAAAAATCTCACCATCAAGTTCTGATGGAGAGTGGTTGAGAACATGGCTATGAAAAAGCCATCAATCACAAAGCTATATATTTGTGATGATCTAAGGCACCAACTGATTCATCGGATATAAGGGCACTAGGACAACGATTTTGGTTTTCAAGATCATTTCCCTAAAGTTGATCAAATTGGAATTAGAAGAAATATTTTCATGATTTTGGTACAGTCTCACCGTTGGTCGTTCTTTGGAAAATTTCCACATCATCTCTTAAAGAAATGAAGTTAAATTTTTCATTCGTGAAGTGTTAGTCGATCATGTGAAAGAATGATGGGTCATTCCATCTGTCTCAAACAAAAGGTTATAAAAGTTATCAAAAACACCTAAGTCCATCTATAGTGAGATTAATCATATATGGCTCCTAAAATGGACTTATACTTCATATATCATATTGCTTAATATAATAAAACTAGTTTCTACTAAACAGGGACTTCCTGTAGGCCAGTGGTAGGTGATAAAGGCCAGTCACACATCAGTTGCGGGTTCGATTCCCGCATCATTGTCCGACGCGATTGGATGTCGCCCATCCTACAGGTTTTCCGTTTTCAAAAACTACATTACTATAACATCCCACCAATAAAATCGAAAAAACTTCTATCCTTAAACAATACTAACTTATCTCCAACATAATCCATTCCAATATTTAGGCTTATCCATAATACTGCTGTCCACTCTCATATTATAGTGAAAACGATTATAAGAGATTTCATATAACAAGCAGGTTAATACCATGTTTGATCCCCATATATCATAAGATTTGTCTTGTTGGTCACATTCCAAACATTTGAAGGCCTTAATCATGTATTCTCTGAAAAAAAACCATTTAACCTAAGTGAAAACATAAATTCTGTCAAACGTTAACTCTTTCCACATACCAAAATCCCAAAAATTCTATATACTCAAACCATGATATCGCTTAGTCCTTATATCAATCATGAGCTCATTAATACTGTCAAACATTTCATTTTCTTCTTCTCCCTTCATTATGTGCATATCATTTTCTTTCCAAAAATATCTCAATCACTTTCCATGGTAACCGGTACCATAAAATTGTTGAAAACCACAATAGACCAATACATAAATATTCCAATATTCCATGATACTATATACAACATTATTTTGGAATCCAATTACATAAACACATAATCATTCCACCACATCGTTGTCATATTCAACATCTCAAATAGTGACCGCATGTGACTTCCCTTTGTCCTTTTCCTTAAGTGTTTGCTCATGTCGATCATCACTAACCCTTGGATTAGGGAATTTATTAGCATAATGCCCCCATTTCCTTTCACTTGAAGCATTGAAGTGTTGGTGGTGCATTCTCTGCAGTCTTTTCATTATTCACATCATTAGAAAACCTTTTTTCATTACCTAGACACTCAGCTAATCGATGAACTTCTTTTCCAAACTTAAAAAATTTTCTAGTCCCTTTAATACAATCTCCACCATGATTCATTCCACACTTTGAGCATAAGGAAACATTCCTCTTCTTCTCACCATTATTCTGAGATTTCTCCTCGAACTCCACCTTTCGTTTCTTGTCAAAACCATGAGATGGATAAGTAACACCAACTTCCATTTCTACATTGATAGCACAACACACAATTTCTTCATAGATACTGAAGTCTCCTACAACTAATTCCCTTTAGAAGATTTGGTTTTAAGCCACTGAAGAATCGATCAACTTTACTTTCAGGTTGGATGATAAATCCAGATTCATACCATGCAAGCCTTGTAAAATTCTCTTCGTATACACCAACATATTCATCATCCTTTTGCATTAGTTCAAGAAACTCATTCTCCATTTTTGTTCGAAGAATACGAGTGAAGTACTTATTGAAAAATAAGTTCTTGAACTCGTCCCATTCCATGGACTCAATTTCAACTCTTAGCCTCGTATTCTTGATAAGATTCCACCGTTGATCAGCTACACATTCCAAACGATATACTACTAAGATTACTTTATCATGTTCAAAACATTGAATAACTAAAAATATCTTTTCAGTGGTATTGATCCATTGTTCAGAAACAAGTTGATCAGAAGACCCACTAAAAGAAGGTGGACGTTGCCTCATGAAGGACTCAATAGAATATTGTTCCCTTATCTGCTCATTTGGAAGTCCATAATGATTCATAGCTTGTGTAAGTATAGTAATAGGATTTTGCACTCCATCTCCCATAGAATTTGTTTGTTCAGGAGGACAATAATTTCATCGTCCCTTGCATTGATCAACACGGTTCCTTCGGGTTCCAGCCATCGTCTAAAACCCAAAAAGGATAGTGTGAGAGGCAAAAATCATGCTAGGGAAAACAAGATAATAAAGGGGGAGTACCTTCAATAACAAACATCTTAGGTTTAATTCTAAGATCGTTACTGTAATTCTAGGACTATAACATATACTTATACTTAACCTTAGGGACATCCCTAGACATACCTTAGAAATATCTCTAGGGATCTCACTAAAGTTCTCACATCCTAGTTTCCAAAGGTTGACTAAACCTTTCCTCTGATACCAACACTAGAGACCCGAAGATTGACGTACATGGACATTATATTACTTTAGCGGAATACTTAATACATAATAAAAAGAGACACACAAGGATCGTAATAGTTTAGTGTCTTTAGAAACTCGGAATATAATCTTCTAATCGTGGTGAAAGATCTTCAACATATCCCGTAAGATCTTCCCCTTTTTGTTTTCTTACCTAAAACCTTTCTTTAAATCTTGTGGAAATGAAAACATACAAAGGGTGAGCTCAAATTCTCAGTAAGGGTAAGAATGGATAAAATAAAACAAATCATATACATTTGAACTTCAAAACATGAACATAATATTTAAATATAAGAATCTTGAGCAATGAAATAAATCATGGCAGTACGTAAGGCATAGATCATAAAGAAACATTAATCATGATAAAATAGCATGGGAATTAAACATTTAATTGTGGAAAACCATTATTCACATGATATGATTTCCATAGTAGCCAAGGCATTGCTGCCAAGACCATCATAGTGGACAAAGTCCCTTTTTGAATCGAGTTCACTACTCATTCGAGTCCTGTATTACTGAACCAGTTTAACTTTCCATTTAGCCATGTCTATCTCATGAGATATAAATCTTTACACAATGAATTTGAGGGAGATATATGTCCCACCCATCTCATAATGAAATCATTCTTACTTGTGCCACAAAATACACATACATCATTCATAATAACCCAATGAATAAAATCGGTTTCATAGACCTCATCCCATCATCACATAATCCATATAAAAGAAATGGATATCAATTCATCATAAGGAAAGTGAAACCATTTAAATCCTAGAGACATTATACTTGAAACACACACATATGAAATAATGTCATCTTAGATGAAAAATGGTTTTGATAAAAACACTTGAAATGAATTCTTGAGGAAAATATCCTTTCTTCTTCAAAATCATTTTATTTTCACAAAATGTTATGCCATTTTAAATGAAAAGGATTTTTTTGAAAATAGTCATGAAATCCTTTGGAGTAAGATTCATTAAAATAAGGCTTTATAAAACCGTAAAAATCCGTTCGTGCCGTATAAGTTAAAAAAACATTCATCTCATACTTTTGTCGGAAAACTCAAAAAGTACCTCGTAAAAGAATGATTTCATACATACCATGTAGTAAAAGTTAAAAATGGGTAAAAAGGAAATTAAACATACATGAAAACACTTTTATAAAACATGGACATGGATGATAAATATAACCCCAGAAAATACTTACGTATAAGCAATCTCGGATAGAAAACAATTGAGATTGCAACATTATCCCTTACCTTAGGTCTGATATGATTCGTACGTATACGAAACTCCTGTATAATGATCTAAATAATGTCATTGACTTATTACAGAGTAATATTAAATGTTATGATATCATATATGTTTCACTTATGACTTTATATTACCCTTTCTTTTGTAAGTTCCATGTTAAAGCAGTGTTTTGGGTTAAATCGTTTTACTTATCGTACATGTTTGGACTTGTTGTTCTTGATATTATTACATATATACTAATTTAATTTATTATAGAATGTAAAACATGATTTATATATAATATATATTCATTATATACATATATATATTGTAGATCGATAAAAGGAATGAAATACACCGTTCATAGAGATAGTAGGTCCTACGTATGCATGAACGCTGTTTTCGTTTCCTTATTGAATTGAATGAGACTAAATAGATGACATAAATATATATATATATACATAAATAAAGTGGCATTATTATCTAATATATTTCATTATTATTCATTATATATACTTTATAATCATTCTTGAATGGTTAATCATGGAAAATGAATCTCATCGTGTTCGTGGAGACGATACTCTATACGTACGCACGAGCAATGATATCATTCCCATGACAGTGGAAGTGTATGTATAATATTAAAGAATAAAAATCACTTTACAATAATCATATATATTCATTAATTTCACCATTATAACCATCCAAGTAAGGTGGTGGTGGAAAATAGATTACGCCACAGCGTGGAGACGATATTCCGTACGTACGCACGCGCGGTGATTTCGTTTTCCGTAGGATGGATAGATGGTGAAATATGGTTCTTTCATACTTATAATAATATATAATTATATTAGTGATACTGATGTTATTACTTCATAATGAAACAACTAATGATGAAGAAATGGAAGAAGAAATAAAGTTGAAAGAATCGGTAACAGACATTACCTCTTCTTTGAAGCGCCACTTTGAGACCTCCTGTTAGGGCACTAAAATTGGTCTTTGAAGAAGACCAGAACCTCTAGGATGTTTCTATTGAAGTGGATAAGAGAATTGGGCAGGGTTTGGACGATATTGAAAGCTCAAAGTGGTGTGAGGAAGAGAGGGAGGAGGTGCCCTTTTATAAGGGAGGAGTGGGGCACCTTTGGAAAAACTAAAAATATTATTTTATTATAAAGTAATATTCAGTTTTTATAGATCCAAATTGATTTATTTCAAAGATAAGTAGGGGATGGGTCTAAATCCTCTAATACAATAAAATTTAGACAAGTTTAAGTCATTATATTAACCTTATCTTTTAGTTTTAACTCTTAGTTAATTAGATTGACATTTACCATGTCACTTTGTATTTTTATATTATGTAGTTAATAAACATACCATATGCATCCAAGTGACCCCCAAGTGGTCCATTAATGATACAAATATCATGATATACGTATCTTGGAAGAACCTTAGATTTTTAGGAATATAATAACAATGAATAATATTATATTTGTTTTAAAAACTATTTTATGTCAATTTGACACTATTTGGTAATTGATTTTTTTGAAAATCATAACAGAATAATTAGTTCGAAAAAAGTAAATTAAATCAATAATAAATTTCATATTAACATATAAAATTATTGTAATTCATAAAAAAGTCTCAATTTACATTTATTTGGGTGTTTATAACATAAATTATGTCAATATTTCATTAATAAGATAATTACTGCATCCTCATTGTGTCATCAATAAAATAAATTATTTTAAGTCTAAAAATTAAAAATAAAATACCATTATGTAGGAAATATTTTTATCATTCTATTGAATATTTATAGTCGAATTTATCTTATTTATAATAGTATATTAAAATGATTTAGTTATTAACCTTTGATTTTAACTATTTTAACTGTTCTTTAAATAAATTAATAATAAATGACATAATCTAATCCAAGTGGGCCTAAATGGTCATATTTTATTCCTAAGGTTGTTTTTTGCCGAATTACACTTTTCCAATAGAATTAGTACATGTGTTAGGGTAATAATAATATCATTTTACCCTTAATTACCCTATTTACTTTTAACCGTGAAAAAAAAGTAAAAAGTTACTATTGATCAAAAATTATTTTCATCTCATTGAACCAAATTTTTGTACATGATATTAACCGTGTCTCTCAGATGTTCGAAATTCAACTAACAGAAGCTGTAAAATTAATTTTTATGAAAAATTCAGTTTTTTAACTACAACTTAGTGGTTTCACTATTCATCAAAAAAATGAATGTTTCCAGAAAAATACCAAAAATTAGGCCTAAGCTAGATTTGATATTATGAATTCAAAAATGATTTCTATTTTACCAAATTCAAAACATATTAGTTGCATAAATTAATTTAAAAATTAATTGTCGTCGTCAAAACAAATAGCGTGTTCTTAAGAGATAATAACTTTCAAAACATTGACAAATGTTTATGTCTTGTTTAAATGTGAAATTACATCCAATGGCCAACATTGTATTAAATGGTAAAATTATATTCTAAATATACTTTTAAACTACTTAAATTAAATATTTGTCACTATTAATTATGTTGATTAAAAAACTTGGTTTTAATTAAAATTTAGTAATTTCCACTATTCATCATAATATGAAAGTTATCCGAAAAGTACCAAAATTTAACCCTAAGCAAATTTTGATATTCCGAATCCAAAAATGAAGTCAATTTTGAAAAATTAAATTTAAAAAATTTCAAAAAGTTGGTATTAATATTCATAACGGTTAGTTTTAATAATATTTTAAAAGCATATCGTTGTTTAATAAAACCCGGTATTGCGTACAACACACGCTATAGAGGAAGGTCACGATTGTGTGTAATGCATGCCAAGTCAGGGTTGCGTGTATTGAACGACTCTTTTTTCATTTCTTATAACAAAATACATTTAATATATATATATACTCAATGTTTCGTAGAATAACTACTATCAAACAAACACGAAATTGTGTGTAACACGATACAAGATTAGTGTTGTGTATACTACAAGCTAATACGGTGTTGCGTATAGCACAAGATAATCTTGGTGTAGTGTAAAACAGAATATATTAATGAAATTAAAACGCATATATCTTATAAAATCTCGGGTTGTTACATTCTACCCCCCTTAAAATTAATTTCGCCCTTGAAATTTGTCGGGGTTATAAATCATTTACTATTCATAGAAACCCACATCGTAAAAAGGAATATTGAAACATAAGTTTAAAAACTAAAGTATGAAATTTAAAGATTACCCAAAGAAACTCATCACTGGGTTTCCATATAGGAGAACATAGGTGAAAATACGGATATTGAAGAAAAATCTCACCATCACGTTCTGATGGAGAGTGGTAGAGAACATGGCTATGAAAAATCCATCAATCACAAATCCATAGATTTGTGATGATCTAATGTACCATCCGATTCATCGGATATAAGGGCACTAGTACAACATTTTTGGTTTTCAAGATCATTTCCCTAAAGTTGATGAAATTGGTATTAGAAGAAATACTTTCGTGATTTTGTTACAGTCTCACTGTTGGTCATTCTTTGGACAATTTCCACTTCATCTCTTGTTGAAATGAAGTTGAATTTGTCTTTCATGAAGTGTTAGCAGATCATGTGATAGAATGATGGTTCATTCCATCTATCTCAAACAAAAGGTTATAAATGTTATCAAAAATACATAAGTCCATATATAGTTAGATTAATCATATATGGCTCCTAAAATAGACTTATACTTCATATATCATACTTATTAATATAATAAAACTAGTTTCTACTATACAGGGATAGCCTGTAGGCCAGTGGTAGGCGATAAAGGCCAGTCGCACTTCGGTTGTGGGTTCGATTCCCTCATCCTTGTCCGACGCGATGGGATGTTGCCCATCCTACAGGTTATCCTTTTTCTAAAACTACATTACTATAACATCCCATTAATAATATCAAAAAAACTTCTTTCCTTAAACAATACTAACTTATATCCAACATAATCCATTCCAATCTTTAGGCTTATCCATAATAATGCAGTCCACTCTCATATTATAGTGAAAACGATTACCATAAATTTCATATAACAAGCATGTTAATACCATCGTTGATCCCCATATATCATAAGATATGTCTTGTTGGTCACATTCCAAACATTCAAAGGCCTTAATCATGTATTCTCTTGAAAAAAATAAAAACCCATTTAACCTTAGTGAAAACATGAATGCTGTCAAAAGTTAACTCTTTCCACATACCAAAATCCCAAAAAATCTGTATACTCAAACAATGATATTACCTAGTCCTTATATCAATCATGAGCTCATGAATACTATCAAATATTTCATTTTCTCATTATGCCTTCATTATGCGCATATCATTTTGTTTCAAAAAAGATCTCAATCACTTTCCATGGTTACCGGTACCATAAAATTATTGAAATCCACAATAGACCAATAAATAAATATTCCAATATTCCACGATACTATATACAACATTATTTTGGAATCCCATTACATAAACACTTAATCATTCCACCACATTGTTGTCAAATTCAAACTCTCTAATAGTGATCGCATGTGACTTCCCTTTGTCCTTTGCCTTAAGTGTTTGATCATGTCGATCATCACTAACCCTTGGATTAGGGCATTTATTAACATAATTCCCCATTTCCTTACACTTGAAGTATTGAAGTGTTGTTGGTGCGTTCTCTGCAGTCTTTTCTTTATTCTCATCATTAGCAACCCTTTTTTCATTACATCGACACTCAGCTACTCGATGACCTTATTTTCCACACATAAAACATTTTCTAGTCCCTTTAAGACAATCTCCACCATGCTTCTTTCCACACATTGAGCATAATGAAACATTTATCTTCTTCTCACCATTATTCTGAGATTTCACCTTGAACTCCATATTCCATTTCTTGTCAAAACCATGAGATGGATAAGTAACACCAACTTCCATTTCTACCTTTATAGCACAGCGCAAAATTTCTTCATAGCTAATGAAGTCTCTTATAGCTAATTCCCTTCAAAGATTTGGTCTTAAGCCACTGAAGAATCGATCAACTTTACTTTCAGTTTGGATGATAAAGCCAAATGCATACCTTGAAAGCCTTGTAAAATTCGCTCCGTATACACCAACAGATTCATCATGCTTTTGTTTTAGTTCAAGAAACTCCTTCTCCATCATTGTTCGAAGAATATGAGGTACGTACTTATTGAAAAATATGTTCTTGAACTCGTACCATTCCATGGACTCAATTTCATAACTTGGCCTAGTATTCTTGATAAGATTCCACCATTGATCTGCTTCACCTTCGAAACGATATACTGCTAAGATGACTTTATCATGTTCAGAACATTGAAGAAATGAAAATATATTTTCAGTGGTACTGATCCATTGTTAAAAAACAAGTGGATCAGAAGACCCACTGAAAGAAGGTGGACGTTGCCTCATGAAGGACTCAATAGAATATTGTTCCCTTGTCTGGTCATTTGGAAGTCCATAATCATTCATAGCTTGTGTAAGTATAGCAATAATATTTTTCACTTCATCTCCCATAACATTTGATTGTTTATAAGGATGATCATTTCATTTTACATTGCATTGATCAACACGTTTCATTCGGGTTCCAGCCATCGTCTAAAACCCAAAAAGAATACTGTGAGAGGAAAAAATCATGATAGGGAAAACAACATAATAAAGGGGGAGTGCCTTAAATTTCTAACATCTTTGGATTATTTCTAAGATAATTACCGTAATTCTAGGACTATGACCTATACTTATACTTAACCTTAGGGACATCCCTAGACATACCTTAGAAATATCTCTAGGAATCTCACTAAAGTTCTCGCATCCTAGTATCCAAAGTTTGACTAAACCATTTTTCTAAAACCAACTGTAGAGACCCGAAGCTTGACGTACATGGACATTACATTACTTTAGCGGAATACTTAATACATAACAAAAACAAACACACAAGGATCGTAATAGTTTAGTGTCTTTGGAAACTCAGAATATAATCTTCTAATCGTGGTGAAAGATCTTCAACTTATCCAATTAGATCTTCCCCTTTTTGTTTTCTTACCTAAAACCATTATTCAAATCTTGGGGAAAAGAAAACATATAAAGGGTGAGCTCAAATGCTCAGTAAGGGTAATCATGGATAAAATAAAACAAATCATACACATTTAAACTTCAAAACATGAACATAATATTTAAACATCAGAATCTTGAGCAATGACATAAATCTTGGTAGTACGTAAGGCATAGATCATAATGAAAGATTAATCATGATAAAATTGCATGGGAATTAAACATGTAATTGCGTCAAACCATTAAGCACATGATATGATTTCCATAGTATCCAAGGCATTGCTGCCAAGACCAACTTAGTGGACAAAGTCCCTTTCTGAATCGGGTTCACTCCTCATTCCAGTCTTGTATTACTGAACCGGTTTAACTTTCCGTTCCATCCATGTCTATCTCATGAGATATAAATCTTTACCCATTGTATTAGAGGTAGATATAGGTACCACCCATCTCATAATGAAATCATTCTTACTTGTGCCACAAAATAAACATACATCATTCATAATAACCCAATGAATGAAATGGGTTTCATAAACCTCATCCCATCATCACATAATCCATATAAAATAAATGGATATCATTACATAATAAGGAAAGTGAAACCATTTAAATCATAGATACATGATACTTGAAACACACACAAATGAAATAATGTCATCTTAGATGAAAAATGGTTTTGATAAAACACTTGAAATGAATTCCTGAGTAAAATATCCTTTCTTCTTCAAAATCATTTTCTTTTGAAAAAATGTCATGAAATTTTAAAAGAAAAGGATTTTGTTGAAAATAGTCATGAAATATTTTGTAGGAAGCTTCATGAAAATAAGGCTATATAAAACCGTAAAAATCCGTTCGTGCCGTATAAGTTAAAAAAACATTCTTCTCGTACTTTTGCCGGAAAAGTGAAAAAGTACCCCGTAAAAGAAAGATTTCATACATACCATGTAGTAAAAGTTAAAAATTGCTAAAAAGGACATTAAACCTACATGAAAAAACATTTATAAAATATGTACATGGATGATAAAGATAACCCTAGTAAATACTTACGTATAAGAAATCTCAGATAGAAAACAATTGAGATTGCAACATTATCCCTTACCTTAGGTCCGATATGCTTCATATGTATCCGAACCTCCGGAATAATGATCTAAATAATCTCATTGACTTATCAAAGAATCATATTAATTGTTATGATATCATATATGTTTCAGTTATGACTTTATATTACCCGTTCTTTTGTAAGTTCCATGTTAAAGCAGCGTTTTGGGTTATATCGTTATATTTATCGTAAGTGTTTCGACTTGTTGTTCTTGATATTATTACATATATCCTGATTTACTTAATTACATAATGTAAAAAATAATTTATATATAATATATATTCATCATATACATATATATATTATATATCGATAAAAGGAATGAAATACACCGTTCATGGAGACGGTAGGTCGTACGTACGCATGAACGTTGTTTCTGTTTCCTTATTGAATTGAATGAGACTAAATAGATGACATAAATATATATATACATAAATAAAATAGCATTATTATTTCATATATTTCACTATTATTCATTATATATACTTTATAATCATTCTTGAATGGTTAATCATGGAAAATGAATCTCATCGCGTTCGTGGAGACGGTAGTCCGTACGTACGCACGAGCGATGATATCATCCCCATGATCCTGGAATTGTATTAAAGTGTATCTATAAAATTAAATAATCAATATCACTTTACAATAATCATATATATTCATTACTTTCACCATTATACCCATCCAAGTAAGGTGGTGGTGGAAAATAGATTACCCCACGGCGTGGAAACGGTATTCCGTACGTACGCACGCGCAGTGATTTCATTTTCCGTAGGATGGATAGATGGTGACATATGGTTGTTTCATACTTATAGTAACATATCAGTATATTATTGATAATTATGTTATTACTTCATAATGAAACAACTAAGGAAGAAGAAGTGGAAGAAGAAATAAAGTTGAAAGAATTGGTAACAGACATTACCTTTTCTTTGAAGTGCCTCTTTGAGACCTCCTCTTAGGGCACTAAAATTGGTCTTTGAAAAAGACCAGAACCTCTAGGATGTTTCTATGGATGTGGAGAAGAGAATTTGGCAGGATTTGGCCGAGCTTTAAGGCTCAATGTGGTGTGAGGATGAGAGGGAGGAGATGCTCTTTTATAAGGGAGGAGAGGGGCACCTTTGGAAAAGCTAAAAATATTATTTTATTATAATGTCATATTCGGTTTTTAATAGCTCAAAATTGATTTATTTAAAATATCAGATGGGGATGGGTCGAAACCCTCCCATACAATAGAATTTAGAAAAGTTTAGGTCATTATATTAACCTTATTTTTTAGTTTTAACTCTTAGTTAATTAGATTGACATTTACCATGTCACTTTTTATTTTTATAATATATAGTAAATAAACATACAATATACATCCAAGAGACCCCCAAGTGGTCCATTAATAAAAAAAATATCATAAAATTAGTATCTTGGTCGAAACATAGAATTTTAGGAATATAATAACAATTACTAATATAATATTTGTTTTAAAAACTATTTTATGTCAATTTTGAAACTATTTGGTAATTGATTTTTGTGAAATAATAACAGAATTATTAGTTCGAAAAAAGTTAATTAAATCAATAAAAACATTTCATATTAACATAAAAAATTATTGGAATTCATAAAAGTCTCAAATTACATTTATTTGGGTATTTATTACATCAATTCTGTCAATATTACATTAATAAGATAATTACTGCATCATAATTGTGTCATCAATAAATTAAATTATTTGAAGTCTAACAATTACAAATAAAAAACCATTACGTAAGAAATCTTTTTATCTTTATAATGAATATTTATAGTTGATTTTATCTTATGTATAACCCTATATTAAAAATTATTTATTTATTAAACTTTGATTTTAACTATTTTAAACATTCTTTAAATAAATTAATTATAAATGTCATAATCTAATCCATGTGGGCCTAAATGGTCATATCTTATTCCTAAGGTTGTTTTTGGCTTAATTACACTTATAAAATAGAATTAGGACATGTTTTAGTGTAATAATAATATCATTTTTACCCTTAATTACCCAATTTACTTTTAATCGTGGTAAAAAAAGTAAAAAGTTACTATTTACCAAAAATTATTTTCATTTCATTGAACCAAATTTTGGTCCATGATATTAATCGTGTCTGTTGGATTTTCAAAATTCCACACACAGAAGTGGTAAAATTAAATTTTATGAAAAATTCAGTTTTTTAACTACAACTTAGTGGTTTCACTATTCATCAAAAAAATGAATGTTTCTAGAAAAATACCAAAAATTTGGCCTAAGATATATTTGATATTATGAAATTTAAAAATGATGTCTATTTTACCAAATTATAAACATATTATTTGCATTAATTAAATTAAAAATTAATTCCCGTCGTCAAAACAAATAGCGTGTTCTTATGAGATAATAACTATCAAAAGATTGACACTTGTTTATATCTGGTTTAAATTTGAAATTACATCCAATGACCAAAATTGTATTAAATGGTAAAAATATATTCTAAATATACTTTAAAACCACTCAAATTGATAATTTATCACTATTAAATATTTCGATTAAAAAAGTTGTTTTTAATTAAAATTTAGTAAATTTCACTATTCATCAGAATATGAAAGTTATCCGAAAAGTACCAAAATTTCAACCTAAGCTAATATCGATATTATGAATCCAAAAATGAAGTCCATTTTGAAAAATAAAATTTACAAATTTTCAAAAAGTGGGTATTACTATTCATAACAGCTAGTTTTAATAATATTTTAATAGCATATCGTTGTTTAGTAAAACCCGGTATTGCGTACAACACACACTATCGAGGAAGGTCATGATTGCGTGTAATGCAAGCCAAGTCAGGGTTGTGTGTAGTGCATGACTCCTTTGTCGTTGCGTATAACAAAATACATTGAATATATATATATATATACTCAATGTTTCGTAGAATAAATACTATCAAACAAACATGAAATTATTTGTAACACGATCCAAGATTAGTGTGGCGTATATTGCAAGCTAATACGGTGTTGCGTATAGCGCAAGATAATCTTGGTGTAGCGTACAACAGAAGATATGAAAGAAATTAAAATGAATATATCTTATAAAATATCAGGATGTTACAATCTACCCCCCTTAAAATGAATTAGCCCTAGAAATTCATCGGGGTTATATATCCTTTACTATTCATAGAAACCCACATCGTAAAAAGGAATACTAAAAATTAAGTTTAAAAACTAAACTATGAAATGTAACGATTACCCAAAGAAACTCATTACTGGGTTTCATATAAGAGAACATTGATGAAAATATTGATATGGAAGAAAAAGCTCACCATCAAGTTCTGATGGAGAGTGGTAGAGAACATGGCAATGAAAAATCCATCAATCACAAAGCCATAGATTTGTGATGGTCTAAGGTACCATCTGATTCATTGGATATAAGGGCACTAGGACAACATTTTTGGTTTTCAAGATCATTTCCCTAAAGTTGATGAAATTGGAATTAGAAGAAATACTTTCGTGATTTTGGTACAGTCTCACTGTTGGTCGTTCTTTGGACAATTTCCACTTCATCTCTTAATGAAAAGAAGTTGAATTTTTCCTTCGTGAAGTGTTAAAAGATCATGTGATAGAATGATGGTTCATTCCATCTATCTCAATGAAAAGGTTATAAAAGTTATCAAAAATACATAAGTTAATATATAGTGAGATTAATCATATATGGTTCCTAAAATGGACTTATACTTCATATATCATACTGCTTAATATAATAAAACTAGTTTGTACTAAACAGGGACTTCCTGTAGGCTAGTGGTAGGCGATAAAGGCCAGTCGCACTTCAGTTGTGGGTTTGATTCCCTCAGCCTTGTCCGACATGATGGGTTTTCGCCCATCCTATAGGTTGTCCTTTTTCTAAAACTGCATTACTATAACATCCCATCAATAATATCTAAAAAACTTCTATCCTTAAACAATACTAACTTATGTCCAACATAATTCATTCAAATCTTTAGGTTTATCCATAATACTGAAGTCCACTCTCATATTATAGTGAAAACTATTACCAGAGATTTCATATAAAAAGCATGTTAATACCATCGTTGATCCCCATATATCATAATATATGTCTTGTTTGTCACATTCCAAACATTCGAAGGCCTTAATCATGTATTTTCTTGAAAAAAACCCATTTAACCTTAGTGAAAACATAAATGCTGTCAAAAGATAACTCTTTCCACATAACAAAATCCCAAAAATTCTATATACTCAAACCATGATATTACATAGTCCTTATATCAATCATGAGCTCATGAAAACTGTCAGACATTTCATTTTCTCCTTATCCCTTCATTATGCGCATATCATTTTCTTTCCAAAAATATCTCAATAACATTCCATGGAAACCGGTACCATAAATTTTTTGAAAAACACAATAGACCAATACATAAATATTCTCATATTCCACGATACTATATAAAACATTATTTTTGAATCCCATTACATAAACACTTAATCATTCCACCACATCGTTGTCATATTCAACATCTATAATAGTGATTGCATGTGACTTCCCTTTGTCATTTTCCTTAAGTGTTTTCTCATGTCGATCATCACTAACCCTTGGATTAGGGCATTTATTAGCATAATGCCCCATTTCCTTGCACTTGAAGCATTGAAGTGTTGTTGGTGCGTTTTCTGCAGTCTTTTCTTTATTCACATAATTAGCAAACCTTTTTTCATTACTTCGACACTCAGCTGCTCGATGACCTTATTTTCCACACTTAAAACATTTTCTAGTACCTTTAAGACAATCTCCACCATGCTTCATTCCACACTTTGAGCATAAAGAAACATTCATCATCTTCTCACCATTATTCTGAGATTTTTCCTCGAACTCCATATTTTGTTTCTGGTCAAAAACATGAGATGGATAAGTAACACAAACTTCCATTTCTACCTTGATAGCGCAACGCACAATCTCTTAATAGCTACTAAAGCCTCTTATTTCTAATTCCCATAGAAGATTTGGTTTTAATCCACTGAAGAATCGATCAACTTTACTTTCAGGTTGGATGATAAAGCCAGATGCATACCTTGGAAGCCTTGTAAAATTCTCATCGTATACTCATACAGATTCATCATCCTTTTTCTTTAGTTCAAGAAACTCCTTCACCATATTTGTTCAATGAATATGAGGGAAGTACTTATTGAAAAATAAGTTCTTGATCTTGTCATATTCCATGGACTCAATTTCATCTCTTGGCCTCGTATTCTTGATAAGATTCCACCATTGATCAGCTTCACCTTCCAAACGTTATACTGCTAAGTTGACTTTATCATTTCAGAACATTGAAGAACTGAAAATATCTTATCAGTGGTATTGATCCATTGTTCTACAACAAGTGGATCAGAAGACCCACTGAAAGAAGGTGGACGTTGCCTCATGATGAACTGAATAGAATATTGTTCCCTTCTCTGCTCATTTGGAAGTCCAGAATGATTCATAGCTTGTTTAAGTATAGCAATATGATTTTTCACTCCATCTCCCATAACATTTGTTTGTTCAAGAGGAAAATCATTGCATTTTCCATTACATTGATCAACACGGTTCCTTCGGGTTCCAGCCATCGTCTAAAACCCAAAAAGAATAGCGTGAGAGGCAAAAATCATGCTAGGGAAAATAACATAATAAAGGGGGAGTACGTTCAATATCTAACATCTTAGGATTAATTCTAAGATCGTTACCATAATTCTAGGACTATAACATATACTTATACATAACCTTGGGGACATCCCTAGACATACCTTAGAAATATCTCTAGGGATCTCACTAATGTTCTCGCATCCTAGTTTCCAAAGTTTGACTAAACCTTTCCTTTGATACCAACTATAGAGACCCGAAGCTTGACCTAAATGTACATTGCATTACTTTAGCGGAATACTTAATACATAACAAAAACAGACACACAAGGATCGCAATAGTTTAGTGTCTTTGGAAACTCGGAATATAATCTTCTAATCATGGTGAATGATCTTCAAAATCTCCCATAAGATCTTCCTCTTTTTGTTTTCTTACCTAAAACCTTTCTTTAAATCCTGGGGAAAATAAAACATATAAAGGGTGAGATAAAATGCTCAGTAAGTTTAAGCATGGATAAAATAAATCTAATCATATACATTTGAACTTCAAAACATTAACATAATATTTAAACATCAGAATCTTGAGCAATGACAGAAATCATGGCAGTACGTAAGGCATAGATCATAAAGAAACATTAATCATGATAAAATAGCATGGGAATTAAACATGTAATTGTGGAAAACCATTAAGCACATGATATGATTTCCATAGTAGCCAAGGAATTGCTGCCAACACCTTCTTAGTGTACAAAGTCCCTTTGTGAATCGAGTTCACTCGTCGTTCCAGTCCTGTATTACTGAACCAGTTTAACTTGTCGTTCCAAACATGTCTAAATCATGAGATATAAATCTTTACCCAATGAATTGGAGGGAGATATAGGTCTCACCCATCTAATAATGAAATAATTATTACTTATTCCACAAAATAAACATACCTCATTCATAATAACCCAATAAATAAAATGGGTTTCATAAACCTCATCCCATCATCACAAAATCCATATAAAAGAAATGGATATCATTTCATAATAAGGAAAGTGAAACCATGTAAATCATAGAGACATGATACTTGAAACACACACATATGATATAATGTCATCTTAGATGAAAAATGGTTTTGATAAAACACTTGAAATGAATTCTTGAGTAAAATATCCTTTCTTCTTCAAAATCATTTTCTTTTAACAAAATTTAATGACATTTTAAAAGAAAAGGATTTTGTTGAAGATAGACATGAAATATTTTGGAGGAAGCTTCAAGAAAATAAGGCTTTATAAAACCGTAAAAATTAGTTCGTGCTGTATAAGTTAAAAAAAATATTTTTCTCGTAGTTTTGCCGAAAAAGTCAAAAAGTACCACGTAAAAGAAATATTTCATACATACCACGTAGTAAAAGATAAAAATGGGTAAAAAGGACATTAAAAATACATGGAAACAAATTAATAAAACATGTAAATGGATGATAAATATAACCCCAGTAAATACTTATGTATAAGCAATCTCAGATAGAAAACAGTTGAGATTGCAACATTATCCCTTACCTTAGGTCTGATATGCTTCGTACGTATCCGAAACTCGTATATAATTATCTAAATAATTGCATTGAATTATTACAGAATCATATTCATTGTTATGATATCATATATGTTTCACTTATGACATTATGTTACCCATTCTTTTGTAAGTTCCATGTTAAAGCAGCATTTTGGGTTAAATCGTTTCATTTATCGTACGTGTTTAGAATTTTTGTTCTTGATATTATTACTTATATCCTGACATAATTAATTAAAGAATGTAAAAAATGATTTATATATAATTTATATTCATCATATACATATATATATTATAGATCGATAAAAGGAAGGAAATACACTGTTCATGGAGACGGTAGGTCGTACGTACGCATGAACGCTGTTTTCGTTTCCTTATTGAATTGAATGAAACTAAATAGATGACATACATATATATATATACATAAATAAAGTAGAATTATTATTTCATATATTTCATTATTATTAATTATATATACTTTATAATCATTCTTGAATGGTTAATCATGGAAAATGAATCTCATCACATTCGTGGAGACGGTAGTCCGTACGTACGCACGAGTGATGATATCATTCCCATGATCGTGGAATTGTACTAATGTGTATGTATAATATTAAAGAATCAATATAACTTTACAATAATCATATATATTCATTACTTTCACCATTATACCCTTCCAATTAAGGTGGTGGTGGGAAATAGATTACACCACAGCGTGGAGACGGTATTCTGTACGTACCCACGCGTGGTGATTTCGTTTTCCGTAGGATGGATAGATGGTGAAATATGGTTGTTTCATACATATAATAAAATATCAGTATATGAGTGATATTGATGTTATTACTTCAAAATGAAACAACTAAATAAGAAGAAGATGAAGAAGAAATAAAGTTGAAAGAATCGGTAACGGACATTACCTCTTCTTTGAAGCGCCTCTTTGAGACTTCCACTTAGGGCACTAAAATTGGTCTTTGAAGAAGACCAGTACCTCTAGGATGTTTCTATGGAAGTGGATAATAGAATTTGGCAGGGTTTTTCTGAGCTTGAAGTCTCAAACTGATGTGAGGAAGAGAGGGAGGAGTTTCCCTTTTATAAGGGAGGAGAGGGGCACCTTTGGAAAAACTAAACATATTATTTTATTATGAAGTCATATTCGGTTTTTAATAGCTCTAAATTGTTTTGTATCGAATATAAATAGGGGATGGGTCTAATTACTATCATAAAATATAATTTTTACATGTTTAAGTCATTATATTAACCTTATCTTTTAGTTTTAACTCTTAGTTAATTAGATTGACATTTACCATGTCACTTTGTATTTTTATATTATATAGTTAATAAACATACCATATACATCCAAGAGACCCCCAAGTGGTCAATTAATGTTAAAAATATCTAGATTTAAGTATCTTGGCCGAACCTTAGATTTTTAGGAATATAATAACAATTAATAATATAATATTTGTTTTGAAAACTATTTTATGTCAATTTTGACACTATTTGGTAATTGATTTTTGTGAAACTCATAACAGAATAATTAGTTCGAAAGAAATTAATTAAATCAATACTAACATGTCATATTATCATATAAAATTATTGGAATGCATATAAAGTCTCAAATTACATTTATTTGGGTATTTATAACATCAATTATGTCAATATTTCATTAATAATATAATTAATGCATCATCATTGTGTCATCAATAAATTAAATTATTTTAAGTCTAAAAATTCCACATAAAATACCATTATATAGGAAATCTTTTTAGATTTCTAATTAATATTTATAGTCGAATTTATCTTATGTATAACCCTATATTAAAAATTATTTAGTTATTAAACTTTGATTTTAACTATTTTCACCCTTCTTTTAATAAATTAATAATAATTGTCATAATCTAATCTATGTGGGCCTAAATGGTCATATTTTATTCCTAAGGTTGTTTTGGGCCGAATTACATTTATCCAATAGAATTAGGACATATGTTAGTTTAATAATAATATCATTTTTACCCTTAATTATCCGATTATTTTTAACCGTGGTAAAAAAAGTAAAAAGATACAATTCACCAAAAATTATTTTAATCTCATTAAACCACATTTTAGTCCTTGATATTAACCGTGTCTCTCGGATTTTCTAAATTCCTCTCACAAAAGTGGTAAAATTATGTTTTACGAAAAATTCAGTTTTTTAACTACCACTTACTCATTTCACTATTCATCAAAAAAATGAATGTTTCTAGAAAAATTCCAAAAATTAGGACTAATATATATTTGATGTTATGAATTCAAAAATGATTTCTATTTTACCAAATTAAAAACATATTAGTTGCATTAATTAATTTAAAAATTAATTCTCGTCGTCAAGACAAATAGCGTGTTCTTAAGAGATAATAACTATCAAAAGATTGACACTTGTTTATGTCTGGTTTAAATGTGAAATTACATCCAATGACCAAAATTGTATTAAATGGTAAAAATATATTCTAAATATACTTTAAAACCACTAAAATTAATAATTTATCACTATTAATTATTTCGATTAAAAAGTTGTTTTTAATTAAAATTTAGTAATTTTCACTATTTATCAGAATATGAAAGTTATCCGAAAAGTACCAACATTTCTCCCTAAGCTAATTTTGATATTATGAATCCAAAAATGAAGTCCATTTTGAAAAATAAAATTTACAAAATTTCAAAAAGTGGGTATTACTATTCATAACGGCTAGTATTAATAATATTTTAATAGAATATCATTGTTTAGTAAAACCCGTTATTGCGTACAACACACGCTATCAAGGAAGGTTGCAATTGCATGTAATGCAAGCCAAGTCAGGGTTTCATGTAGTGCACGACTCATTTTTCATTGCGTATAACAAAATACATTGAATATATATATATATACACTCAATGTTTCATAGAATAACTATTATCAAACAAACGTGAAATTATGTGTAACGCGATCGAAGATTAGTGTTGTGCATACTGCAAGCTAATGCGGTGTTGTGTATAGCGCAAGATAAACATGGTGTAGCGTATAACAGAAGATATGAAAGAAATTAAAATGATTATATATTATAAAATCTCGGGTTGTTATAGATTTTGACACATTATTCTCTTTACTAAGATGGAAGTGAATTGATAATTCATAGTCCTTGATCATGTATTACAATATTTTTTGGTGTATATAAAACTCTTTTTATGTTAATATGTCTATGAGGCTCTTGTGATCAGTATATATCTCAATATTCTCCTCATAGAGAAAATATCGCTAGATGTTAAACACAAATACCAAAACGCTGAATTCCACATCATGTGTGGGATAGTTTTTCTCATGAATTTTCAACTTTCGTGAGGCATATGCAATGACTTTATTATTCTTCATTAACACCCATCCCGATACCTTATTCAATGAATCACTAAATACTATGAAATTTTCTCCACTTATGCGTAGTGTGAGAAAAGAGGTAGTGATAAGAATTGTTTTTTACTAATTGATGATTTCTCCACTTTTTGAATCCATTCTGATTTATCTTGGTAAGAGGGTTTTATGATCGAAATAAATTTCTAATAAATAGGCAATAATATACAATTAACAAGTGGAAACTATTGATATATGTCACAGATGTTGTCCTCATCTATCCTACAATTTCATTTTTTTAAAGGATCCACAAATATCAAATTTCTTCTAATTATATTCCCCAATAATTGGACTTCCTTCAACCATATCTCACAATTGTTGTACTTTTCATAAAAAGTTTCCTTTTTGAATGTCTTTAGAAACGTTCTCATTTTCTCTTCATGTTCCTCCTTGGGTTTAGAGTATATTTGAATATAATATGAAAATATTACCACCAAAAAAATTTCGAGGTAATCTCTAAAGACTCTTTTATCAAGTCTAGGATGATTTATATAGAAATTGTGAATCAAAATGGAATTAATATGAACACATAGTATCTGTACCTATTATGTAAAACATTCTTGGGGATATCCTCCTTCCTGACCCTAACATGGTAATATCTAGACCATATATCAACCTTCCAGAGGTATTGTTCTTCACCTAGATGATCGAGCAATTCATAAATCCATGGAAAGGATACTTGTTCTTTCTCAGGATCTCTTCAATCTCATCATAATCAATGAAAATGTATGTTGACCCATCCATATTCTTGAGGAAGATGACTGGTGTGCCCCATGGTAAATCACATGGACATATAAATCCTTTACCTATATTCTCTTGTAGTGGTTTTTTTTGCAGCACGTGTTTTAAAACAGACATCCTATATAGAGTCTGGGATATTAGAAATGCTCCAGGTATATCCTCTACTGAAAATTAAACATCTCAGATCGGAGGTATTCTAGATAATAAATCAGGAGACACATCAATATATTCCCTCAAAATAGGCATTTCTTCGAGGATGATCCATTCCTTTGACTTAATCATCTGAGATATATAATATTTCTCATAGGTAAATAATACTCATACTTGTGATGATAGTTCCAAATAAGATTCACCCACCTCATTTCACATGAATATAATATGGGGTAGACTTTCCATACAGAGAGTGATATCCTTCTTACAGTAACTTATGATACCACTATATTGGGAAAGTAAATACATGCTAGGAATTTCAACAAATTCCACCAAAGGTAGTATGACATGGTGTGTTCCAAATTTCAATCTATAAATTGTGATAGGGGGTTATATACATGGGTTGCAATAATTTCCCCATTTAAAATTTTAGTGAAATCTCTACTTCTATGCTTTTTGGTGGTGTTTTAATAGTTCTACTAAACATTCATGTTATGATGGAATGCATAAAACCATAATAAAAAAGTATGTTATCTATTCTTGAATGAATAAATAGATTGACTCTCACCACATTATTTTCGAGATTAACTTTAATGGTAGTAATGGAAAAGGCCCACCCTTGCTGCCTTGGAGGTTTTTGGAAACCTCAAAAAAACCTTAGTATGGGGAATTTGTTTACAAAGTTCCTTTGTTCCTTCCAGTTATAGAAATGAAAAATATGATGAGGGTTTACTGGTGAATTCATTTCTTCCATATCATTAGCGTGTTTCTCTGGTCGATAATTATTATTTAGGTGTCCATGATTTCTGCAGCTAAATCATTCCTTCATTCCCCTTAGTCAATTTCGGGGTTCTTCTTTTCCACACCATTGACAAGTAGGATGCTGAAATTTCATGACATCGTTATATTTCTCCATCAGACCATCATAATTAAACTCCAATTTACAATTATTATCCCAATGTTACCCTTGATGATTTCTTATATCCATTTTTACCTAGTGAGATCATCGGAAAGTTTCCTCATAGCTATCCAAGTCACGGATCGCCAGGTTTTTCCGTGGACTAGGTTTTATCCCACCAAATAATAAGTCAACTTTGCATCAAGGGGTAACGAAAAAGTCAGAGGCGTATCGTGCATTTCAGGTGAATGTTTTGATATACACCCTATAAGATTCATCATCTATTTTCTTGAGGGAGAGTAAATCCCTTTCCATATGAAGGTGGAGAGTGCGAGGAAAATATTTATCAAAAAAATCCTAAATTCCTTCCATTCCATCACTTCGATCTCTTCTTTAGGATTTGTATTCATGAGCAATTTCCACCACATATCAAATTATTCCTCCATATGATAAATAGAAAGTAGAACCATATATTGTATAGAACATTTAAGGATGAAGAATATCATTTTAATGGAGTTGATCCATTGTTCCATGATTAAGAGATCAGAAAATCCATTGAAATTAAGTGGCATTTGTAGCATAAAGCTCTCAATTGAGGCTTGTAATTTCATTGGGGGGGGGGGGGTTCCCCTCCTAATCAATATTTCTATTCATAACATGACTTAGCTATTATATTATCATGACAATGTTTTTGATTCCTACACTCTTCAAATTTTTTATCTCATTAGGGTAGTCATCACATTGCTCGTCGCATTGATTATTTACGTGATTTATCATATTTTCGACCATTGGATAGAATAAAAAGAAAATTAAGGATAATTACATTAATCCATTAAATACATAATGTGAAATCCAATGACATTAATGGGATAACATATAAATTATATTGACCCCTATAACTTATGAATTTCTATGCATCAATCTATGCTAGAAACGATCTATTTCCTAACATATAATCAAATTGAAAACTTTCCACTTATTAATGGTTCATAATGAGATTATGAGTTTACCAAAGAATATCCCTAGGGAGTGTTAAACGAGGTGCATAGTAAGGACCATATTTGTGTACCATGTTACCCCATGTCAGTCTATGGCCATATTGTTGTATTTGTTTCTCCTAGGTTTATCTATTCCATATCCATGTCCAGTTGTAGTATTCAGATATGGATTTATTTTCTTGACAACCCACTTACTCAATACTATCCAAAATTTAGGGATTTTATTTGTATACTTAGTCTTAACCCAACGACATTCTCTAGGGTTCTCTAATCCTAATCCCAACAATAACTAAACATTTTCTCCTATACCAACTACAAAACACTACTCTTTATTACACATTAATAGATGATTTATTAAATAAAAATCATTTAATAAAATTGAAAATATCAATAATTATACTTTCCTTTTAAATTAGTAGCATTAAATTACAACTTATAATATTAGATACAAAATATTATTGAAAACATCCTTAACGTGGTCATAATTATCCAATGAACATAAAACTTTATGGCATAACATGGTGACAAACATAAGAAATGAATGAGATATAAATCATTGTAAAGGAATTAACATGGAATAACATAATGAAGATAATACATGTTAAAAAAATAGGCATATTAATGGGTAATCAATGGAACATGAATAATAAATCATGGTATAACATCATAGTCATAACATGAGAAATGTGGAAACATCTTAAAACACTGAATCGTAAACATAGGTCAAGGATAAACTAAAAATACATCAAGGTGGAAAAATTACAATAAATGGATAAGATACACCACTATAAAGACATTATTTATCATGATATTAAACATTACCCAATTCATTGGATCATTATTTGGGTGAACCCATCACAATTATTTCATTCTCATGCTAAAGTGTGAAACACATATAATACGACATGGATTCGTTAATCATCATAATTTATTCCATGTTCATTGAATGTATAACAAATACATGTAATTACCAAGTCAATAATTATATGTTAATAAAGTTGAGTACCGTTGATAGAGTAATTGGTATTGTATTCACTACACAATTTATTTGGAAGGGAATATCATAGTGAAATTTCGACACCATAATGTCGTTACATTAAAATTCATAAAAATGATCGATGGGAGATAAAGGGGAATATAATTATTTGGAAATAAAATTCCATATAATAGGTACATGAAATATCATATCCCAACATTATAAATTAATAAACAGAATGCAGAAGGTAATGAATAATCATGAATATAGAAAACAATCATTATGAAATTTCACCTTGGTAACAGGTGTACATAAAGGATAATGGTAGGATTAATGATATTAAAAGTAATATATCATCATTTATAAATAAAATATGTAGTATGGGTAATATGTAATACCATATCCCATCATAAGAAAATGAATGGTGAAAGACATAACATAAAAGGAGTGCTTGATAAAAGAGGAGATTGGAAGATCCCTTACAAAATTTCAGCATAGTAATGACTTAGATAAAGGTAAATAGAAGAGACAATAAATTATATATCATAAAAAGAACATAAATTAGATTGTATTGTGATGTTAATAATTAAATTACATTTTAAAAATTTTCAATTAAGAAGGAAAATTCCAAATAAGTTTCTTCAATTGAAAAGAAGAGAGCAAGGTGGGGATATCTTACATGAGTGTGTGACTCCAAAGGATTAGAAGAGGCTTCTTTAAAGATTGGGGGAGACTTTGGAGGACTATATAAAGTTTAGTGAATACTTTTCCTGTGATCGATATAGTTTGAGTGAAGATAAACGGGAGTTTGGGTGGGTTTATATAGAAAAATAGAAGGATTTCTTAATAATTTTGGTTTTGGAATCTCCATAAAAAAATATCAACAACCAAAAATCAACCCATGGGTTTTCCAATGTATTAACCTAAATGAGAGAGAATTTTATTATTTTAGTATTCCAATTGTATAACTTATTAAAATATTTTCCTTGGTGATGTGGAGGTCAGTCACACTTTTAAAGAAATGAGTTCAAAATATTAAAATATATTAAGTATTGGAGGAATCATAATGGATTTATAAAATAAAACTAGTAGACATAAAATCAAATGATTTTAAATATAAATCAAATATTTGGTCGTTCACCACATTTATATTAATTATTACATCACTTTTGAGTCATTTTTATGTCGTAAAACACAAAGTATATCTTTACAGTATTTAATTTCTAATCGAAAATTCGACGATCTTAGAAAATTTTGAAAAATAAACCATTGGATAATTTCAACAACATAATTATGAAAAAAAGATTAATTTTATCCAAATAATTTTCTAATAATGTGAATTTTTACTTTTTAAATAAAAGTTTCATTTATTGAAAATGAATTGTTTTTGACAATAACATCTATTAGAACACTTGTAAAAATTACATTTGACTTCATATATAATATATTGTTATTTATTTTTAAAAAAAGATATTTAATAATAATATAATATTATTTATTTCAAAAGTAAATTAATTAATCAAAAAGTATTTATTTATTTAATTTGAATATTAAACAAAAATACTATTTTTTTTATTGAATCAAAAGAAAAATGATTTATAATGTAAAAATTAGTGGATTGGAATATATTCAATATTATATTAAAAATAATATACATACACATATTGATATGTAATTGTTATGTATTCCTTTAATACACCTGAAAACTCGCCAAGGTTAATGTGCATGGTCCTGGGACTTTCATAGGGTGGTTCGACGAACATGGTTTAGTTAGAGATCTCGATGTGCATGAAATTTTCCCCTAAATGGTTTCGCTCCTACATAAGTTGTTGGATACCATCTTGGTCTTAGTGATTGAAAAATCCTAGAAATTCTATCTTCCTCAAATGCTATGATAAATGGAATGAATATGGTATTATCTTACTGGTTGAGTCCCTCACTTCTATTGTCTGGGAAAGTCAGATTTGTTAAAACCCTATATTTATACTAATCAACAGATCACAGATGAATGGATATCTCTATATTAATTATGATTAATGGTCAATTAAATACATTGAGGATACTAATAAAAAATAATTTCATGTGTTTTCTATATCCATATTATATAATTAGACATTTAATAAAAAGGTAGTGGGATTTTATTTATAATAGTTCAGGTCTTTAGAGTTGATATAGTTTTTATTTTTTATATGTGATTGAAAGGAGAACTAGGTTTAATTGTCTATTATGATTCTATGGGGAGTAGTATGGTAGCTGTGCATTTTTATCCCCCCAGGGATCATAAGAATTGGCTATCTCAGGAGAGATGTTCGAAGTCCATTTTCAATCATAGTTAAATTCTTTTACCAGGGAGGCATAGAGCCTCTAGGAGACACATACCTAAATAATCTAAATTCATTATATTTTTAATTGATTTATATAATCCCCATTTAAACATAGTTGAAAGGGAACCCTTTCATGACCCATAGGCCAAGTGGCATAGGGCTAGCACATTACCTAATATACTAGAGGTACAATGCCCAATACATGACCTGATAGAAAAACCGAACTACACTATAGAACTATCCCTCCCAATAATCTGCATCATTGAAAGCCTATAATCCCACATTGAATGGTTGATCAGCTAAAATATTCCCATGTAGAGTTTCATAGTGCCAATCGAAGGAAATTTCCATAACGTCTCATTCTTCCAATCTATTTGGCTCTTCATTGGTGTATTCAACATGATATAATTCCTCTTATAGGGCCTACTCTTATATATTATTCCTGGGATGATTTTTGTTCCTTATAGAAAAATTTACAACGGCCCAAAGGCCTAAGGTGGCCAAAAGGACATGTATCACGAAGTATTGAGGTGGCTAGAAGGCCCTCTAAACCGAAGGAACAAATCAGGTGAATAGTTTTACTAGTATAGTAACTACTATTATTCCTAATACATTAAAAACTATAATAACATAGAAAATCTACCCCACTCTAATTTTATCCTGGTAATTTTCTATGCCAATAATAAGTCTTTGCCACTTGGGTAAAAACACAATGTCATCTCAAGGAGAAACTTATCTTTCAACATGAAATTTCTAGAATGTGAGATTCTATGATACATTTTAGGATGATTTTGTGTTATATTTCCGAGAATTTTCAAGGTAATGAATCTGGGGAGATGAATTTGAATAAGGATTTGTTCATGTAAATCCACTACCAGGTCAAACAACATTTTAAAAAGTAATGTATACCATTGTTGTCACACCTAATTTTTCATGTCATTTTTTGATCTGGTTATTTGGAAATCATGATCCTCTTATTTGGTTTTGGGTGAGATTAATATTTATTTTTTTCGTTCAATCTATGTATAATCATCCTACTTTAGGTCCCCCATTTCGTTTTTGGTAGATTTTGGAGAAATGGTGGTTACTTCATAATGTGGGACAAACAGTGATCACATTTCCATATTTAAACACAAATTATGATTGTTTTATAACTGTGTTTTCAACATTTGTCACCCAATAAACATACCAATTGTCCTCCCATGACATATTCAAACCACAAAATACGTTTTTACCACTTAGGAAATCATAATCATTGTGAATTGGGGTCATTTATTCTTTTATTGGGCCAACCCATGGGCCCATTTCCAGTTTTTGATAAATAAATTGTTTCTTTTATATCGTATTCATTTTTTATAATTTTTGGTGATTCAACCTCCCACTATAGACCATTAACCCAAGGCGTTCCCCCAAGTTCCATTTTCTCTTTTTGGAGATTATATTAGGCACAGATTAGGGAAATCCCTCACAATGTTTCTCAAATTATTTCGATTTTACAAAGGTAATTTGTCTCATTCCTAATTCATTAAATTAGTGCTCTTATTCCCATAAATCATCCTTCCACTTTTCTTCTATACCTGAGGAGACTATCGAATAATTTACATGTCTTTCCCTCCACCCTGTGGGTGTAGATATAAGGGAAGATGAAGAGTTTTTAGTTTCCAAGGTGAGATTTCTTCTTGTTTCTCCTCCTTCTTCCTTCTCCTTCCACATTCATTTAATTTCCTCTTCTACCATGGTTATTAAATAACGAGGGTTATGTTATAAAAAGATATTTTATGTGGTTTTGGTTCGTTTATGTCTACTCTTCATAGATCTAGAGTGTCAGGAACCGCGATAGGTGATATCAGGTGTTTGTTTCCTTTCTGCCATGGATTTGAGGTAGGTTTCCCATTGCACATATCCTTTTTATTTAGGATTCATATTTTTAAGGTAAAATTAAACCTCTTAATAATCTGAGTATTTTTTTTATAATCATTATGTAAATTTATTTGGTGTGGAAAGTGGTTTTTATTCTTTGTTTTGTGAAAAGTAGTGTTGTTTTGTCATAAAAGTCCACACCATGTGTTTGATTAAATGTTTAGTTATCTTTCACTCCTCGTTTGTGAGGTTTAGAACCTATTCTATAGTATTTTGAACATTTTTTATTATCTTTAAAAAAATATTTCATTAAATTGTTTTTTATTCCTATCTAAGTGGTTAAAATAAATTGTTTTGTTTAAAAATGCATGTCATGTGTTCAGTAAATTGCCTGGTTGGCCTTTATTTTTTATGTGTGAATTAAAAAAAATTATTTATAAATGAAATTGAAGCATTAAAAAAGGTATTTTTGGGTCCTTATATGGATTTCCAAGGTTTATTTGGTTACACAAACAAATGGGTGTTGGTTTACAATATATTTTTCCTTGAGTTTCCAGAAAATGTCTGGTTTCACATCCTTATGAAAATGGTTGAGTTTTGAATATGTAACCTAAGTGTTTTAAGGAATTTATAAAAGTTTTTTTCTGATTTAAATGGTGTTTATACAACTCCTTAAAAAAATTCAAATGTGTACCTTTTTCAAATGTTAGTTTTGAGAATGTCTTAAAGGAATGTTTTGTATTTTTCTTGTAAAAATGGTTTCCAAGTGTATTTCATGTTCTATATTTTGGGGAAATTTTTTGGTCCATGAAATTGATTTACTAATTTTTTTGTGGCATCTAAATTTGTTATTATATGGTATTTATGGGTTTTGGTCCTTAAAAGATCATTTTGAATGGATTTAATTTTCAAGGCCTTGTTATACTTCTTGAAATTGTTTTATGAAAATTTAGGTTGTGTTTTGATCTGTGAATGAAATGTGAGACATGTGTGCAAGATTTTTGATGTGTGTATTTTTTTTAAATGTAATTTTCATGCTAAAATGGTATTTTATATATGTGTAACTTTTTTCGTCAAAAAAAGGGAAACCCCGGGTATCTAGGTGGGAAGACATGTACTAGTATGCTAGTGGTCCAGATGGGTTTTCTCCCTATTTCATGTAGAAAGATTGATGATAAAAACACAAACTAAACTATGATGGTGGTGGTGGTGGGTACTATTAGGTTATGGATTATTATCCTAATAGTGGATTGTGTGCACAATAATGGATATTTGTTATGGTTACTTTTACACTGAGATATCAGGTACTTGGAACCCACAATGAACTAGTGTCAAGGGGTGATCCCGTGGCTTATGGTCATCAGTTATTTTGTACTCACCATCGGCATATGGTGTGTTTAGTTGGTAGATTCAGTACCATTTTTTTAATTTAAAAGTTTACATTCATTAAAGCAAGCAACTTGAAATCTATTTTCATTTTCAAGTTTCACCCCTTTAGAAAATTGTTACTTGCATTCTTGTTTATAAAACATACATGCTTTTGTCTGATAATTATTATATCGTGGAACCTCATTTTGAAACAATATTATTATATATTGTATATCCATATTTAAATTGATGTTTCTTTTATTCTAAAGGATTCTCATTGGTAATAGAATATGTGGCTAACCTACTATGTTTTAATACTCACTCCTATAGTCTTCATTATGGTTTTATCCCTTGTGCAATTTTTATCTTAAGTTTAGTTCATTTGGGTGATGAGTATTCATTGTGTTAGATAGTGACTAGTGGGGTTACATGTTTTTAGTTTGGTCATCATGTTTGGTCATTTGGTTGTATTGTTTAGTTGTACTTTGGATTTAATGTAAAAATAATATTCAGTTAAATTTTATATATATGTGTATTGGGATGTCCATTCTTTCCATTTTTCATTATTGTTTATATTTAGGAAAAAATATTCCATTTTCCCTCTAACTGATTCCCTCACTACTTTTCTCAATCCCGGGAGGATCCATAATGCCTCTCGGGACTTGTCGTGGAGAGGCCTGAGAGGTCTGTTCAAGGTTGACTCAAACTGGTTCATGAGAAAATGGTATCTAAGGAGATTGGATGCTAGAGGACCTTTATTTTTTGATCTCCCCTTGTTATTTCTGGATTTCAAGGTAGATATAGTTGGATTTTCAAGACTTTAGGGGTATTTTCAAGAAGAGCGTCTCGAAATCCTTTTCATTCTGACCCTCAGGCGATCATGGGATGTCCAGTTTTATTTGTGTGTGTGGTTCTTATTGATTTATTAGTGTTGGTATATGACAAGGGGAGTTGGACTAATGGACTCCAAGGTCCTGAAAAGACATGTGGAGCTAGGGAATAGTCATAATACAACTCTATGTGTTGATGTTGTGTTTCACATATAGCAGCCAACCATATGGCCATGTCATCCGCTCACACTAGTCCCCTTTTATGGGTCACTTGGACTTTTCTTGAAATCCGAATTTTGTTTTGAAAATCCTTGTGTGGGAATTGTGAATATGGGTTTTAAAGGAATGGTTGGTTGTTGAAAAGTGTAAAATAGTTTTTGAAAATTTAAAATGATAAAGTTTTTTGTAATGTTGGGGTTTCGGAAACAAATCATGTGGATAAAGAGGAAATTATTTGAAGAGATTGAATTTCATTAATCAAACTATATGGTTTCATGAAATGAAATGTTTGGAAAGCATAGATTATTTTAAAGTTATTCTAATCATTGTTTTAAATGGGATGTTTTTTTGTATTAAATTGTTTGAATATGATTAATTGGATTTTGAAATTTGGTTTTGATTGACTCGTGTTTTTCTGGAAACGAGTTTTGGCCTTTGTGGTTGTCAGATTATGAAAAGAGACCGTGTCGATTCATTGAAATTAGAAAAGAGATATTTTGAATAGAATGGTTTTTAAGATGTTTTATTAAATGAAATGGATTGTGTTTTTAATCAAATGGTTCTTGATGAAGTGTGGTTTGTTTCTATAAATATGAAAATATTTTTTGATTTGGTGGTTAATGTTCCTTTGGAAGGTACATGATTCTTTTTGATGTAATGATTGTTTTATATTAGCTAGTTGTTTTCATGGGGGCTCACATGAATGGTTTTAAGGATATATGGATGAATGGTCAGTATGGAATAGTGGTTGGGTACCCGGGTTATCACAGAAACGTGAATATGAGTGTCACTTGTTGATACACCATTGGTAAATGTGAAAATACACCAAGTTGGTTTGTTTTTTAAATGTTTTTTATACTAGAGAATTGTGGTGTTTGTTATAAACTGATGGTTATGTGGCTGGTGTTTCCTATATTGTATAAGTGTTGTTTATTCAGTATTGTTCCTTATGATATGGTTGTTATACTCTTGTTGTGTCTTGAAATGGGATCTAATTGGAGGCTCAGTTTTGGATCAATGTTCAGTGTGTTTCTAAAGATGTGTTGGATTTTGTGATGTGTCCATGAATGGTTATCTGTTGGGTAGATTTATAGGTGATCAACCTAAGGATTCATTCTGTATGTTAAATCCACTTCTTCGATTGATGGCTCATCCCATTTGTTTGAATTGAAATATTTTTGGGATTTATTTAAATTCACATTCCATTATGGTGACCCTCCTGGTTGGGGTAGTAGGGCTCAGTGAGGTTGATGTGTTTCTCCTTGTACATTGTCCATTCTGCTCCTCATTCAGAGTAAGATAAAATAGTGTTGTGTATCTCCAAGATATTTTTTGGGTAAAAGTGTGTTGTATGAGGAAGAGAGTTTCATGGTGTGATTTGATCTGTTTTTTGGGCCTTTGAGTGTTATGTGTCACCATGTGGAATTAAAGGGGAGAGTTCAAGTAAGGGATTATTAAATCCTGACTGCGAGGTAGGATATGCTTCATCTATCAAAGATCTAGCCATAAATCTTAGAGTGAAGCTGGCGCATAGTCAAGAGTCCCATGACTGTGGGTAGTATTTCTATGATCATGAATCTACCATTGTAGTGTGGTAGTTCATTTATTTATTTATTGGATTTGGTGACCTAATGATTGGGTCCCCTTCCCACCCTTCCCCAAGTGGTGGGGGATGAGATCCATGCAGAGAGTGGTTTCCCAATTCTTGTCCTCTCTGTTCGGGAATGGGGGGTTTAAATGTTCATGTTTTTTTCCTCATAACATGTGTTGTTATGTTGTTGTGAGAGATTTTTGGTAGGCCTGTATGGGAAAGACTCATTCTTATATAATTTTGAATTCTTGTTTTGTCATTGATCATTGGTTCTTAATGGTGGGGGGAACCACCACATGTCCCGTAGAGTTTCCTTCTAAAAATCTGTCGAGTGCTTGTTGTTTCACAATGGTGGGGATTCAAATCCAGACTTCCCTATAATCTTTGGTTTTTGTGAGTTCTATTTGGTTTGCTTGATCATTGGTTTCATTCTGAGAAGGCCCAACAATCTGGTTCTTTGTTTTTTTTGAGGAGGTAGTGACTCGTTCTTTCAGTTGTTTCTCGAGAAGTGGTTGGGAGTTTGTGTTTTGGTTGATTTAAGAGGATTAATTTCCATTAATGGAGTATGATGTGTCATTATCTTCATAGTATGTACCATATTAATAAGGAAAACTTATGTGTTTATTAATCAGCTTTAATCTGTTGTGGCTTTCTGAGGGCGGAAAGCTGTAATGGTGGGAAGAATTGTCACGCCCGATTTTTCATGTCCTTGTTTTGATATGGTTCGTTGAAAATAATATCCTTTTTCTTTGATTTTGGGTGTGATTAATGTTCAGTTTTGAGGTTACATATATTTCAAATCATCCTACTTTGGGTTCCACATTTCTTGTTTGGGAATTTTTGGAGAAAGGGTGGTTACATCATGATTTGGGCCAAACCATGAGCCCATTTCTAGATTTAAAAAAATCTCTCATAACACTTATGTTTTTCAACATGTTTCACCTATTCTACTTCACACTTGTCCTCCCTTGACATAATAGAACCACCATATCCTTTTTACCCCATTATGAATTCATAATCACGGTGAATTTGGGTTATTTATTGAGGTATTTGGCCACCCCATGGGCCTATTTCCATTTAAAAAAAATTATTTGTTTATTTTATATATTATTAGTTTTTTAATAATCCTTGGTGATTACACCTCCATCTCAAGACCAAGAACACTAATCTAACCTACATGTTCCATTTTACCTATTTGGAGCTCATATTTGTCATATATTAGGGAAAATCTTATCAAGGTTTCTCAAATCGTCTAGATTTGACAAATTTAATTTGTCTCATTCACAAATCAATCAATTCTTACTATTATTCCCACAAATATTATTTAAATGGTTCCTCCAGTTCATAGTAGCCTATCAAATGTGATCTAAGACATTCTCTCCCGAATATGGGTGTATATCTAAGGGAAGATGAAGAGTTTTCCAGCTTCCAAGGTGAGATTCCTTCTTCTTCCTCCTCCCCCTTCCTTGTCCTTCCACATTAATTTGGATTCCTATTATCCCCTTTACATTAAAGACCATGTTTTATTTTATTCAATGGATTTTTGGGGTTTTAGTTTGATGAGGGCTTGTCTTCTTATATCTAGAGTGTCAGGAACCACGACGGGTGATATCGGGTGTGTGTTTCTGTTCTTCCATGGTTTTGAGGTTGGTTTCCCATTGAACATGTCCTTATATTCAATATTCATATTTTACATGGAATTATAACCCTATAAATATTCTTATTATTATTTTATAATCCTTAAGTATCTTTATTTGGAGTGAAAATCTGTTTTTATGCCCTGTTTTGTGAAAAGTAGTGTTGTTTTATCATAAATGTGCACACCAAGTGTTCGTTTAAATGTTCAGTTATCTATATCACATGGTTTGTGAGGATTAGAACCTAGTTTATTTTATTTTGAACATTATTATGTATATTTAATAAAATTTTGTCTTTCATTTTATGTTTTATTCCTTGTCATGTTCTTAAAATAAATTATTTTGTTTAAAAGTGCCTGTCATGTGTTCAGTAAATTGCTTTGTTGGATTCTATGTATTAAGAGCGATTGAAAAATTATTTATTTGGATTTATAAATTAAATGGAAGAATTAAGATTTTTATTTTTGAGTCCTTATATGGATTTTGAATGTGCATTTGGTTTTACAAACAAATGGGTTTCGGTTTACAACATGTTTTTGCCCGAGTTGTTGGAAAATGGACTGTTTCGCATCCTTATGAAAATGGTTGTGTTTTGAATATGTATCATGAGTGTTTTAATGTATTTTTGTATTTTTTTTCTGAAATATGGGTTTTACACACCTCTTTAATACATGTTAAATCCATACCTTTGTCAAATGTTAGTTTTTCGAAAGGCTTAAAATCTCGTTTGGCATTTTTCTTGTAGAAATGTTTTCCATATGTATTTCATCTTCAATATTTTGGTACAATTTAATGGAACATGAAATTGACTTATTAAATGGTTTTTGGGATTCCAAATCTTGATTTATATGGTATTTATGGGTTTTTTTCCGTAAAATATCATTTTGAATGGATTTTATGTGATAGGCCTCGTTATACTTCTTGCAATTGTTTTATGAAAGTTTAGGTTGTTTATTAATCTGTAAAAGAAATGTGATAAATTTTTGTGGGATGATTAATACTTGTATGATTTTTATATATAATATTCATGAGAAAATTTTATTTTATATATGTGTAACTTATTTGAGAAAAACAAGGGAAAACGTGTGTATCTAAGTAGGCGGACAATTACTAGTATGCTAGTGATTCAGAGGGGTTTTGTCCATGTTTCACAAAGACAGTTTTATGATGAAAAAAAGAAATAAAATATGATTATGATGATGTTGGGGAACACTATGATATCGATAATTTTCCATATATAGGATCATGGTCACGAGAATGTATATTTTTATGATTACTTTTACAGCGAGATACGGAGTACCTTGGGCCCACAATGAACTAGTGCTTATGGGTGTTCTCGTGACTTATGGTCATTGGATATTTTGTTCTCACTATCATCATATGGTATTTTTAGTTGGTATATTCAGGGTTATTTGTGTTTTATTTAAATTTTTACATTCTTATGAGCATCCCTATTGAAAACTATTTTCATTTTGATGTTGCACCTCTTTAAAAAAATTGTTAGTAGAATCATTGTTTTTAAAACATGCAAGTTTTGGTCTGATAATTATAATACCATAAAAAATCATTTGGAAAATATATTTTTATATATTGTATCTCAATATTAAAATTTATTTTTATTTTATTTTAAATCAATTTAATTGGTAATAGAATATCAGGCTAACCTACTGAGTTTTGATACTCACGCCAATAGTCTCCCTTCTAGTTTTATCCCGAATGCATGTTTCAAAAAAGAGTTTGGTCGCATTGGATGAAGAGTATTTATTTTGTTTGGGAGTGACCAATGGGTCCACATGGTGTTATTTTGGTCCTCAGTTTTTTTCAGTTGGTTGTATTGTTTAGTTGAACTGTTGGTTTCTTGTATAAATAATGTTTAGTTCAATTTTATATAAATGTGTATTGGGCTATCCATTCTTTCCATTGTTTTCCTTATTGTTTATATTTGGGAAAACGTTTCCCCATTCTCCATATATCTAATTACCTCGACACTAGACTCCATCCATGGAGGATTATAAACGCCTATCGGGACTTGTTGCAGAGTGGGCCGGGTGACCAGTTTAGGGTTGACTGAGACGGGTTCGTGAATAAAATAGTATCAAAGGAGGTTGGATGCAATCAGACCATCCATTATAGAGCTCTATTTGTTATTTGGGGATTTCAAGGAAGATAGGGTTGGACCGTTGGGACTTTAGGGGTAGGTTATGGAAGAGCGTCGTGAACTCTTTCTCATTCCAACCCTCGGGTGTCCATGGGATGTTTGATTTTATTAGTTTTTATGGTTCTTATTGATTGTTTAGTGTTGGGATACGATAAGGGGAGTTGGAATAATGGTCTATGTAATCTCACAAAGCATGTAAATCCATGTGTAGAAAAATAATAGTCTAAATAAGGCTCTTTGTTTTGGTGGTGTGTTTGACATATGGCAGCCAACCATATGGTCAAGTCACCCAATGACACCAGTTCCCTTTTGTGGGTGTCTTGGAATTTTCGTGAATTCTGATTTTTTTTTGAAAATACGTGAGTGAGAATTTTGAAAATGGAGTTTAATGGAATGATTGGTTGTCGAAAACTGGAAAATGTTTTTTCAAAATTTAATATGATAAAGGTTTTTGAATTTTTGATTTTTTTAATCAAATGTTGGGGAAAAAGAGGAAATGATGGAAAGGGATTTAATTTCCCTAATCTTAACATATGGTTTCTTGATATAAAATGTTTAGGAAGGGTGGATTATTTTAATATGATTCTGAAAATTGTTTTTAATGGGGTGTTTTGTGTTGTTGAAAAGTGTTTGAATCTGATTAATTTGTGTTGGAATTTTGGTTTTCAGAAGCTAGATTTTTCTGAAAAGTGGTTTTGGCCTTTGTGGTTGTTATATTATTAAAATATACCTTTTTGAATCTTTGAAAATGGTAAAGGGAAATTTGGAATATAATGGTTATTTTTGAATGTTCTATTAAATTAAATGAATTGGGTTTTTGATAAAATGGTTCTTGATGAAGTGTGGTTTGTTTTGTGATATCTGAAAATGGTTTTTGATTTTGTGGTTAATGTGCCTTTGGAAGGTACATGATTCTTTTTGGAGTGAGGATTGTTTTATTTTATCTTGGTGTTTTCATGGGTGATACCATGCAAGGTTCTATGTATATATGGATGAATGGTCGGTATGGCAAGGTGGTTGGGTGCCTAGGGTGGAAACGAAACCTGCATATGAGTTCCACATGATGAAACACCATTGGTGAATGCAAAAATCCACCAAGTTGGTTTGTTTTTTAAAATATTTTTCTGCTGAAAAATTGTGGTTTTTGTTATAAACAGATGGTTATGTGGCTGCTTTTCCTTATATCTTAGAAGTTTAGTTTATTCTGTATGCTTCCTTGGGTTATAAGATTAATAATTTTGTTGTGTCTTGATACGGGATCTCGTTGGAGGATCGGTTTTGTAGCAATGTTCAGTGGTTCTCTAAAGATTTGTTGGATGTTGTGATGTGTCTGGGAATGGTTCTCTTTTGGAAATATTTCTAGTTGATCATCCAAAGGATTCATTCCAAATGTTCAATCAACCTCATCAAATGATTTCTCATCACGCTTTTTTGGAATTGAGAGCTTTTCAGACTCGATTTAAAGTGTCATTCCATTATAGTGTCCCTCTCGGTGGGGGTAGTAGTGCTTAGTGAGGTTGATGTGTATATCCATGTACCTTTTCCGACATGATCCTCATTCACAGTGAGAGAAAATAGTGTTGTGTATCTCCATGCTCTTGTTTGGGTAAAAGTTTGTCAGTTGAGGAAGACAATTTCATGGTGACATTTGATTTCTTGCTTCTGCCTAAGAGTGTTATGTGTCACCATGTGGAACTAAGGTGGATAGTTAAAGTTAGGGATTATTAAATCCTAACTACAAGGAAGAAGATGCTTCATCCATTAGAGTTTTATCCATAGGTCTTGGAATGAAGTTGATGTGTTGCCGGGAGTTCTAGGACTGTGGGTTGTATTTCTAAGCTTGTGCCTCTATCATTGCATTGTGGTATTTAATTTATTTCTTTTGCGGTTTTGGTGGCCCAATGATTGGGTCCCCTTCCCTCCCCACCCCTAGTGTTGGGGGTTTGGATCTCTATAGAGAGTGTTATCCCAGTTCTTTTCCCCTCTATTTGGTAGTGGGGGGTTTAAATATTCATGTTGGGTTCCTCTTCAAATGGGTTGGTTGGTTGTTGTGGGAGTGTTTCTATGGGCCTGTGTTTGAGATACATGTTCCTAGTTCATCTGGAATTCTTGTGTGTTCATTGATTGTTGGTTCTTAATGGTGGGGAGAACCACCACGGGTCTCTTAGAGATTTTTTCTAAGAATTTGTCGAGTTCTAGTTATTTCCTAATGGCGGGGATTCCATTCAGGAATCCGCTGGAATATTTGGTTTTTGTGAGTTCTATTTGGTTTGGTTGATTTTTGGTTTCACTAGGGGAAGGCCCAACAATCTGGTTCTTAGTTTGGTTGAGGAGGTAGGGACTCGATCATTCGGTTGATTCTTGGGAAGTGGTTGGGAGTTGGTGTTTTGATTGAGGTTAGAGGATTATATTAAATTAATGGTGGATGAAGTCTCATTAGATTCATAGGATAGAACATATTGATTAGGACTAATTATGTGTTGATAAATCAGTTGGAAGGTGTTGTGGCTTTCCCGGGGTGGAATGAATTAATGGTGGGAAGAATTGCCACACCCGGTTTTTCATGTCTTTATTTTTATTTGGTTTGTTGTAAATCCTGATTTTTATATGTTATTTGGTGAGCTTAATGTTGGTTTTTTAAGTTCTATTATTTTCTAATCAACCTACTTTGGGTTCCCCATTACTTGTATGGGAGTTTTTGGAGAAGCGGTGGATAATTCATTATTTGGGCCAAACTGTGAGCCCATTTCCAGATTTAAAAACAAACTTTTTTCTCATATAACTCTTTTTTTCAAACAATTTCACCCATTACACTTTCCACTTGTCCTAACTTGACATATTCAACCACCATATCATTTTATTCCCCTTATGAATTCTAAAGCATGGTGGATTTGGATTATTAATTCAAGTATTGGGCCAGCTTGTGGGCACATTTCTGGTTTTATAAATACATTTTTTTTATCTTGTTAATTTTCTGATAATTTCTGGCGATTACACCTTCCACTCGAGACCAAGAATTCCATGAGAACTCCCATTTTCCATTTTCCCTATTTGGAGCTCATATTAGTCGTAGATTAGGGAAAAACTTCTCAAGGTTTCTCAAATTGTCCAGATTTTCCAAATGTAATTTGTATCATTCATAAATCAATAAATTCACATTCATTCTCCCGTGAATAATCTTTCTATGGTTATTATCAACCTTAGGAGCCTCTCTATGATGTTCCATGCCATTCACTCCCATCTAGGGCTGTATATCTAAGGGACGATGAGGATTTTACTAGTTTCAAATGTGAGATTCCTTCTCCATTCTCCTCCCTCTTTCATCTCCTTCCACATTAAATTGGTTTCATCATATTCCCTGGTCATTAAAGACCTATTTTTATGTTAACCCATTATTTTTATGGGGTTTTTTGTTCTTTAGGTATTCTCTTCATAGATCTAGAGTGTCTGGAACCATGACGGGTGATATCAGGTGTGCGTTTCCTTTCCGCCATGGTTTTGAGGTAGGTTTCCCATTGTACAACTCCTTCTTATTTAAGATTAATATTTTTCATAGTATTTTAACCCTTTAAATATTCTTATTATTCTTTTATAATCCTTATGTGACTTTATTTGGTGTGGAAAGTGGTGTTTATTCCTTCTTTTTTGAAAAGTAGTGTTGTTTTATCATAAAAGTGCACACCAAGTGTTTTCATGGACGTTACTTTAACTTTTTCACCTAGTTTTCATGGTTTAGAACATGTTTAATGGTTTTTTTAACATGATTCATTATAATTAATAACATTATGGAAAGAAATTGGTGTTTTTTTTTTCAAGTTCTCAAAACAAATTATTTAATTTAAAAGTGCATGTCATGTGTTCGGTAAATTGTCTTATTGGATTTTATGTGTTAAGGGAGATTTAATTTTTTTTGGATTTATAAATGAATTGTATATGTGTAAAATGTTATTTTTGGTTCCTTATATAAAATTCAAATGTGAATTTGGTTTTACTAACAAATGGGTTTTTGTTTACAACATGTTTTTCTCGAGTTTCTGGAAAATGTACTATTTCACATCCTTATGAAAATTGTTGTGTTTTAAATATGTAACCTGGCTATTTTAAGGGATTTATAAAAGTGGGTCTCTATAATAAATGGTCATTATACACCTCCTTCATAATATATAAATGCGTACCTTTGTCGAATGATAGTTTTGAGAAAGGCTTAATGGCACGTTTGGCATTTTTCTTGTAAAAATGGTTTCCATGTGTTTTTTATGTTCTATCTTTTGGGTCCATTTTATGAACCATGAAATTGATTTATTAAATGGCTTTGTGGCTCCCAAATCCGTTTAATATGGTATTTATGGTTTTTTTTCCTTAAAAGAACATTTTTAATGGATTTTATGTGCAAGCCCTCGTCATACTTCATGAATTTATTTTATGAATATTTAGGTTGTATATAGATCTGTGAACAAAATGTGAGACATGTGTGTGGGATGATTGATGTGTGTATGGTATTTAAATGGGATCATCATGATAAAATGGTATTTTAGAGATTTTTTAATTGTTTGATCACAAAAAAAGAAAACTCGGGTATCTAGGTTGGCAGACATGTACTACTATGCTTGTGATCCAGAGGGCTTTTGTCAATGTTTCACGTAGCAAGTTTAATGATGAAAATGCTAACTAAACAATGATGATGATGTTGTTATGGACCAATATGTTATGGAAAAAAATCACTTACTAGTTTCTCATGTGCATTAGAATGTATATTTTTTTATTGTAACTTTTACAATGAGATAAGAGGTACCTACGGTCCAAAACAAACTAGTGTATAGGGGTTTTCTCATGACTTGTCATCATTGGCTTTTTTATAATCACTGTCGGCATACAATGTGTTTAGTTGGTAAATTAAATAGTGTGAGTGTTTTATTAAAAAATTTACATTTTTTAATTAATCCCTCTTGAAATCTATTTTCATTTTTAATTTCACCACATTGAAAAAATTGTTACTAGAATTATTGTTTAAAAAACATGCAAGTTTTTGTCAGATAACTTTATAGAATATGACTTAATTTGGAAAAAATATTTTTATATATTTCATGTCAAACTTGAAATTGATGTGTCTTTTATTTTAATTTATGTGCATTTGGAATTGAATATCAGGCTAACCTACTGAGTTTTAATACTCATGCATATAGTCTTCCATGGGTTTTTAGCCCTTGTGTAGGTTTCTACTTGAGTTCGGCCACTTTGGGTGATGAGTATTCGTTGTATTGGAGAGTGACCGGTTGGTTCACAGGGTAATAGTCTGGTCATCAAGTTTAGTATGTGGGTTGTTTTTTTGTCTTACTGTAGGTTTCTTTTATTAATAATGTTCAGTTCAATTCTATATAAATTTGTATTAGTTTTTCCATTCATTCCATTTTATTCGTTTTTTATAGTTGGGTGAAATTATTCCTTTGTCCCTCTAAATAATTCCCTCGATGCTTGTCTTTATCCCGTTATTATCAGGAATGCCACTCAAGACTTTTTGGGGAGTGTCCTAGGGGATTGGTTTAGGGTTGACCGAGAATGGTTCATGAAAATGTGAAAAGGGGTGTTTGTGCCTTGTTTGGTGAAATGTAGTGTCGTTTTATCAAAAAATTACATCCCATGTGTTTTCTTAAATGTTATGTTATCTTTCACAGCTGTTTTGTGAGGTCTAGAACCATGTTTATAGTATTTTGAACATGTTTCAGTAGCTTTAAAAAATTATGGCATGTAATTGGTCTTTTATTTACTATCAATTGCTAAAAATTAATTTTTTTAAAGTGAATGTCATGTGTTCACCAAATTCCCTGGTTTTCTTTTATGTGTTATGTGTGTCTTAAAAATTATTTTTTTGGATTTATAAATGCATTGGAAATATGAAAAAATTGTATTTATGGGTCTTTCATTGGACTTACAATGTGCATTTGGTTTTACAAACAAATGGGTTTTGGTTTACTGCTTGTTTTTTCCCAAGTTTCTAGAAAATGGCAGGTTTCACATCCTTATGAAAATGGTTGGGTTTTGAATATATAACCTGATTGTATTAATGGATTTACGAAATTTTTTTATTCTTTAAATATTGTTTATACACCACATTAATAAAATTTAAATGTGTACCTTTGTCAAATGTTAGTTTTGAGAATGTCTTAAAGGACAGTTTTTCATTTTTCTTGTAAAAATGCTTTCCATGGGTTTTTCCTGTTCTATCTTTTGGGGCCATTTTATGGTCCATGAAATTGATTTATTAAATGGTTTTGGGGTTAAAAAATCTTTTTTTATGTGGTATTAATGGGTTTTTGGCCTTAAAATAGCATTTTTGAATAGATTTTATTTGCAAGTCCTCATTATACTTCATGAAATTGTTTTATGAAAATTTAGGTTGTTTATTGATCTAGGAAAGAAATGTGATGTGTGTGGGATGTTTGATGTGTGTATGATTTTTAAATAGAATATCCATGATAAAATGGTATTTTATATATTTTTAACTTGTTTGAGCACAATAAGAGGAAACCTGGCTATCTAGTTAGGAGGACATGTACATGTATGCTAGTGATCCAAAGGGGTTTCGTCACTGTTTCATGTATCAAGTTTGACGATGGCAACACCAACTAAAAGATGGTGATGTTGTTGTTGGGGATAACTAGTTTATGGATGATTCTCTTACTAGTGTCTCATGTTCATGATAACATATATTTTTTATGGTTTCTTTTACACTAAGGTATGAGTTACTTGAGGACCATAAGAAACTAGAGCCTATGGGTGTTCCCAAGACTTATGCCCATTGGCTATTTTTTACTCATCGTCGGCATACGACATGTTTAGTTGGAAAATTCCGTATTGTATGTTTTTTATTTAAAATTTTACATTCTTTAAAGGATCCATCTTTAAAACTATTTTCATTTTGAAGTTGCACCTCTTTGAAAATATTGTTACTAGCATTCTTGTTTATAAAACATGCGAATTTTTGTCTGATAATTATTACAGCATGGAACCTCATTTGGAAAAAATATTTTTATATACTGCATCTCAAACAAGAAATTGATTTTTCTTTTATTTTATAGTATGGGCATTAAAAATAGAATTTCGTGACAACCTACTGAGTTTTAATACTCATTCATATAGTCTTCTTTATCAATTTACCCCTTTTGTGATTTTCAACTTGAGTTCGGTCAATTTGGGTGATGAGTATTCGTTGTGTTAGAGAGTGACCAGTGGGTTCACATGGTGTTAGTTTCTTCATCAAGTTTTTTCGATTGGTTGTATTTTTAGTTGTACATTCAATTTCTTTTATAAATAATGTTCAGTTCAATTTTATATATGTGTGCATTTTTATTTCCATTCTTTTTATTGGTTTTCCTATTGCTTATATTCAGGAAAAATCACTCCATTGTCCATCTAAATAATTCCCTCGATGACTTTCTCCATCTCGGGAGGATGAAGAATGCCTCTCAAGACTTTTCACAGTGCGGCCCAGGTGATCGGTTCAGGGTCGACCAAGAATGGTTCATGACAATGTGCAATGTTTGTTTTATTCCTTTTTTGGTGAAAAGTAGTGTTGTTTTGTCATAAAAGTGCACTCCAAGTGCTTAAAATAAATTGTTTTGATTAAAAGTTCATGTCATGTTTCCAATAAATTTCTTTTTTAGCTTTTATGTGTTAAATGTGATTTAAAAATTATTTTGTTTTGGGTTTATAAATGTATTAAAATAATGAAAAATGTTATTTTTTGTCTTTATATGGATTTCTAATGTGCATTAGGTTTTACAAAAAATGGATTTTCGTTTACAACAACTTTTTTCCCGAGTTACGGGAAAATGGCCCATTTGGCATCCTTATAAAAATGGTTGTGTTTTGAATATGTAAAATAGGTGTTTTAAGGGAGTTAAGAAAGTGTTTTCTTATTTAAATGTTGTCTATACACCTCCTTAAGTAATTATAAAGTGCACCTTTGTCTAATGTTAGTTTTGAGAAAGGCCTAAAGGCCCTTTTGGCATTTTCCTTGTAATAATGGTTTCCATGTTTATTTCTTGTTATATGTTTTGGGTCTATTTTATTGTCCATGAAATTGATTCATTAGATGGTTTTGGGTCTTCCAAATCAGATTTAATTTTGAAATTATTGGTTTTTTCCTTAAAAGATCATTTTTAAATGTATTTTATGAGCAATGCCTCGTTATACTCTTCGAAATTATTTTATGAAAATATAGGTTGTTTCTTGATTAGTGAATGAAATGTGAGACATGTGTGTGGGTTGTTTGATGTTTTTGTTATTTTTAATTTTAATCTTCATGAGAAATTGGTATTTTATAGTTTTGTAACTTTTTTGAGTTCAAAAAGAAAAAACTCGGGTATCTAGGTGGGTGGACATGTACTAGTATGCTAGGGATATAGATCGGTTTTTTCACTGTTTGACGTAGCATGTTTGACGATGAAAGAACTAACTAAACAATGATGATTATGATGTTTTTGCGTACCACTAGATAATGGATGGTTCTCCTAATATTGGCTCATGTGCGTGATAATGGAAATTTTTATGGTTACTTTTACACTGATATATGAGGTAACTAGGGCCCACAACGATCCAGTGCCTAGGGCAGTTCCCGTGACTTGTGCTCATTGGATATTTTTTACTCACCATCAGCATAAGATGTGTTTATATGGTAGATTCAGCAGCATGTGTGTTTTATTTAAAATTTTATAGTCTTTAATGAATCCCTCTAGATTTTTTTTTCATTTTGATGATACCCCTCTTTGAAAAAATTGTTACTAGTATTCTTGTTTATTAAAAAATAATGTTTTTTTTCTGATAATTATTATAGCATGGAACCTCATTTAGAAAAGATATTTCAGTATATTGTATCTCAAAATTGAAATTGAAGTTTTACATTGGTAATAGAACATTGGGATTACCTAATGAGTTTAAATACTCATTCATATAGTTTTCCTTCTTTTTTAATCCTTTATGCATGTTTCAGCTTCAGTTCGGTCACTTTGGGTTATGAGTATTCGTTATGTTAGAGAGTGACTAGTTGGGTCACATGGTGTTAGTTTGGTTATCATTTATTGTTTTTTGGATTCATTTTTTAGTTATACATTTGGTTTCATGTATAAATAATGTTTACTTCCATTTTATACTAATGTGTATTGGGCCATCCGTTCATTCCATTGTTTTCCTTATTGTTTATATTTTGGTGAAATCGTTCCCTTTTCCCTCTAACTAATTCCCTTGGTGCTTTTCTCTATCCTGGGAAGATCGAGAATGCCTCTAGAGACTTGTCACGGAAAGGCCTTAGTGATCAGTTCAGGGTCAACCCAGACTGGTTCATAGTAATGTGCAAAGTTTTTTTTATGAATTTTTGTTCAAAATTAGTGTTGTTTTGTCATAAAAGTGCACACCATGTTTTTTCATAAATGTCACGTTATATTTCTCACCTGTTTTATGAGTTTTAGAACATAGTTTGTTGTATTCTGAACCTAATTTAGTATCTTTAATGAAATTATGGCAGGAAATTGGTGTTGTATTCCTTATCAAGTTCATAAAATAATTTAGTATTTTTAAAAGTTCATGTCATGTGTTTGGTAAATTGCCATGTTTGATTTTATGTGTTAACTGTGATTTAAAAATAATTTTTTTGGATTTATAAAGGCCTTGTAAGCATGAAAAGTTGTATTTTTGGGTGCTTCTATGGCTTTACTATGTTCATTTGGTTTTACAAACAAATGGGTTTTGGTTTACAACATGTTATTGCCCATGTTTCCGGAACATATCTTGTTTCACATCCTTATGAAAATGGTTGTTTTTTAAATATATAACCTGAATGTTTTACGGGATTTATGAATGTGATTTTCTGATGCAAATTGTGTTTATACACCTACTAAATCAAAGTGAAATGAGTACCTTGGTTAAATGTTAGTTTTGATAAAGGCTTAATAGCTTGTTTGACATTTTTCTTGTAAAAATTGATTCCATGTGTATTTCATGTTCTATATTTTGGGTCCATTTTATGGTCCATGAGATTGATTTGTTAAATAGTGTCGGGGATTCCAAATTTGGGTTGATATGTTTCTGATGGGTTTTTTCCATAAATGAGCATTTTTTAATGGATTTTACGTTGAAGGCCTCATTATACTTCTTAAAATTGATTTATGAGAATTTAGGTTGTTTATTGATATATGAAAGAAATTTGAGACATGTGTGGGGGTTGTTTGCTGTGTGTATGATTTTTAAATGGAATCATCATAATAAAATTGTATTTTATAGATGTGAAACTTTTTTGAGCACAAAAAGAGAAAACTCAGGAATCAAGGTGGGCAGACATGTACTAGTATGCTAGTTATCTGGAGGGGTTTTTTCCATGTTTCATGTATCAAGTATGAAGATCACAACACTAACTGAACAATGATGATGATTATATTAGATACCACTAGGTTGTGGATAAATCTCCTACTAGCGGCTCATGTGCATGATAATGTATATTTGTTATGGTTGCTTTTACACTGAGATATAAGGTACCTGCGGCCCATAACGAACTAGTGCATAGGGCCATTCCCGTGACATGTACTCATTGGCTATTTTTTACTCACCATTAGTATACAGTTATTTTAGTTATTAAAGCAATTAGAGTGTATGTTTTATTTAAACATTTACATTCTTTAATGAATCCCTCTTGATAAATATTTTCATTTTAAAGTTGAACCTCTTTCAAAAAATAGTTATTAGCATTCTTGTTTATAAAAAATGAAATTTTTTTATGATAATTATTATAGCATGGAACCTCATTTGGAAAAAATATTTTTATATATTGTATCTCAATATTGAAATTGATGTTTCGTTTTTTTAATGTTTGTGCAATGTTAAAATAATATCGGTCTGACCTACTGAGTTTTAATACTCACGCATGTAGTCTTCCTTCTGTTTTTATCCGTAGTGCATGTTTCATCTTCAGTTTGGTCACTTTGGGTGGTGAGTATTCCTTGTTTTGGAGAGTGACCAATGGGATCACATGGGGTTAGATTGTCCATCTGTTCTGGTCGGCTAGATACACTTATTAGTTTTAATTTATATTTTTTTATAAATAATGCTCAGTTCAATTTTTTTTAAATGGGTATTGGCCTATCCATTTTTTCCTTGTTTTCATATTGTTTATATTTGGGTGAAATTGTTCACTTAAACCTCTAAAGGGTTCCTTCAGAACTTGTCACGATCCAGGGAGGATTGAGAATGCCTCTCAGGACTTCTCACGGATTGGATTCGGTGGCCAATTCAGGGTCAAGCCAGACTCGTTCATGGCCAAGGTGCTAGAGAGATTATAAGATATACAGAGTAAACAGGTTAGAACTAGATCATAATGAGAGGTGACTCATCTAGATACCTTGAAATGTAGTTCTGTCATACGGTGTTCCTATCTTCCAAGACATAAGATATTTATATGTTATGTGGGTTTGTCACAGCCTTCATCATCCAATTTCATTAACTGAGTAGCCCACATATCTATGAGTAGTGATAAGATGTGTTATTTACTAAAAAATTATTTATTCATCATACGAAATAGTTCCCAGCTATATTGAGAATGCATTCCATCCTATGTGTTCCACTTCTAGTTTCTCTATTGGGGATTTGTCATCTGAGGTATCTATAACTGAGTGTTCATGATTGGGATCAGTAGAAAGGATATGGGGAATGCATAGTATATCCCCAACTCTCCTCACCCACATAGATATGATTTCGTTCATGGAAGTGATACTCATTAGGGTGATATATTTCATAGAGAAAGTCATGGTCAACATCATGATTTAGTGTTTCCAGCATCTGGTGATCCAGATGCCTTTTGAGGCACCCTTTTCTTATTTTATACATGGGGTAATTTATTGTTTTATTTTGGAGGTACACACTCCTTAATATAAACTACCATTATCGATTCATTGGGGTTTAAGGTATAGAGGAATTAAGATCCCTTTGCCCCAAATATTATAGTTATAGATTGAGCGGACTAATTTGAAGTATATGGAGCTTATGATACAGTTGTGGGGAAGAACCTATCATAGCGATAGTTCCATTGATTATAGATACAACCATGTGAAATCATCCTTATAATGGATTGGTTTCATTTGGTGAAGTATTTCATAGTTTTATTCATGAGGTAGGTAGGGGTATATGATTCTAATGGAGCGCCAGTTGTTTTTTTGGAGAGAAATACCAATAGAAGAGTCATAGAAAAATTCCATACATAACTTCTATTATGGAAAATTTGATTCTATTTTATTCATATGTTCAGAAGTCAGTTTAACCCAAGGATTTGGAAGGATACACTGATTTATTTTCAGATAAGGTTATTTCCTTACCCCCTAAATTAGAGATTGAGATTGGGATAGAGCTCTTTTCAGCCATGTATTCTATCTTGATGTATATATATAGGATTTAGTATTATTTTTTGTGATATCTAGGGGTATTTCTCAATGATCATTTAATTAATTAATTTTTTAACCAATTTTTTCCCATGGGGTGAGCATGTTTGGTTCATTATGAAGGGTTGTGGTCATTTTATCCTTTGCATCCATTACCATCACTTGAACAAGTTGATAGTGAAGATGTTCGTTCATCTACTATAAATTGATGATTTATTCATTATTCTAATTTGAGAAATTAGGTTCTCCAAGATCAATACATTATTATGATATTATTAGATACAATGAATGGGTATCGATATACCGAAGATATATTTTTCTATCTTTATCATTGGAGTTATGATTTTTTTTTTGTGATTTCATTTGGTGCAATTAATTTTATTGATGTGTTAATGGGGTTGAGTAACAACGTTCAAAGAGTAACTAGATACGTTCTTGGGGGTTTTCATCGACAACATCCATGTATACTATGCATCTATGGAGGATCATGATATCCTTTTTGTTTTGTTTTTGGAGTTCATCATCATGAGAATATATTCAATAACTTTTTTATGATTGTGTTCTACTCGCATGAATTCTATCTCATTTTGTTTGTGATATCCCAATAGGGTGTAACTAGAGATCATTTGAAGATAGAGGTGGTCATTTCATGGGATTCTACCCATAAAGTTCCATAAGTGCAGTGTTTTCTTGATCTACCTAGATTCTATCAGTTTTTTAATCCAATTTCCATTGTCTTGTGACTCCTTTTATATGCATGACTAGAAAGGATCAGGTGTTATTATGGGCAGTCCAATGTTAGGAAGACATTGAGTTTCATAAATAAAATATGGTTAGTGATACCTTTCATTGTCTTCAAGTGAAGAGATATTAGTTTGATTTTTTTCTATGGAACATCACATCATAGATTGGGATGTTTTATGATGCATTATAGATTGGTTGTTTCTTATGTCCCTCTTCCAATATATACCCATGAACATAAAGATTTTAACTATGACCTTTAGTTCGAAGCAGTTGTGTTTAATTTTATGTTTTGTGGAAAATAACGCATTAGCGGGAATTTTGTGGTTTTTAATAGTCATAATACCCTGTTCTATTTCTTCTCCCTGTATAACTTGAACTTTCATTAATGACTGTGAAGGAAATTAGTTTAGTATTATGAATTTGATATTTTGTACTTTCTTGTAAAGAGAAATGTTGTAGCTAGTTCTCTAATAAGGAAGTCATGTAGTGATGTCTTGCATGGATCTGGATACTCCTAGGAATTAATGGATGAACTCTCAATAAAACAACTAGATATAGGATATTATGGAGGAATAAGATGTATGTCCTTAATAATGTAGAAGTTTTCTTTGGTGAATCTGGTGGAGGAGTCCCATTTAGGTGATTCAAAGGAATAGTTTTGGAGGGACCTAATTATATTTGGTGACCCCTATGATGGTTAGTCTGAGTAAGGATATCATAAGGTGTTATTCCAGAATATGATTTTCATCTTTTTTATGATGAGTGATGTGTCTCTCCATGAGTTCTACAGGTCGCCCTTGGTTATACATACCAACATGACACAGATATACTCATCTCGATGAAGATAGTTTTTATGGTCTAGGTTAATTGGTGTGGATACTATTTTGGATTCTCAATTTTTGGTCTTCAAGAATGTTAACGTTGATCACTATGTTCCTAGGGGTTTTCTAAACCCAGGAGATGTAACCGTGTAAAAGTGGCAGTACTTCTCAATTGTATTTTTTAATATTTTAACTCAAGGTCTTGGAGGCTATAATGTTACATGGGTGATAATGGATCATATGATGAAATCGTCTATGTTCATAAAAGTCAAGGAGTTTATCTTAGTGGTGGTTTTTTCTGGGATGTATCCAGAGGAGTTGTTGAGACTCCATAGAGTACCAAGAGTGATCATCCCTCATCAAGAAACATATTTTACCTCTTCTTTTTGTTTTCATCTCTATAATTTTTATTGATCTTCGTTATATCATAGCACTGATTTTAATTTTTAGATGGATGGTCAGATAGAGTGGAGTTCCATACCCTTAAAGTCATGTTTTATTCTAGTTTTCTATATTATTTCGTTATTTTGATGAGAAATAATTCCATGGATGAGTTTTCATATAATGATATATTCCACTCCACTATTAGTATGGCACAGTATAAATCTTGTTTACATCTGACCTCTCACTTCACTAATATGTTGGTCTCGTTATAGAGTGGAATGAATATCTGGATAGAACAATTACAGAATAAGACATATATGGTTTAGGTAATTCAAGAAGTAATGAAGGAATCATAAGATCATTATAAATCTTATTCCAATCATAAGAGTTGACCATTAGAGTCATACATTCGAGATCATGTGTTAAACAAGGTGAATCCTCATTATGTGCTTTGATGTTTTGGTCATGGGTGTAAGCTCTCTCCTTAATTTTAAGTTTTTTCAAGGTTTTGGACCATTATTGATATGTTTCATATCAAATATCTCTTCCCCATTGACGGGTAGAATAAATTTTTTTAGGTGTTGTAGCTCTATTGGGACCTTCACAATAACACTTATTTCATATTTTGGTGAATGTCTTATTTGGATAATGATGCATCCTTCGAGGATCGGCAGATGGAGTTATATTAACCTTATAGGAAGGAGTTTCTTAGGAATGATATTCCATTTGTTGGTATATTTCGGTTGAACATTGTTGTAGAGGAGGGTTTTCACGACCCGTACTCGGGGCCCGTGCCGTGACTACCCCAAGCCCCCTTTCATAGGTCAAGGGATGGCGACTACCACCAAAGGAGTAAATCCGGATAAAAGGGAAGGCATTGCCTTGATAAATGTAAACAAACACAACAGAGTATGCAACAGAAGTATGCACTATGTAAAATAGAGTACAAAAGTAATTTCTGAAAGGAAAGGGGATAGAAATACATAAACAATGGTAAGTATAGTACAACTGATAGACTAGTACAACAACAGTAAAGTAATCAGCTACCACTGAGTCGTCCACCGGAAATCCCACATGAATGGTGGGTATAGATGGTCTCCTCGACACTGCAGGTCCGTCCGTCCACTCTATGTATGTCCCTCCATGTGGACCACCTCCGGGTACTGTCTAACTCCACAATTATCTACCAAGATCAACGTTGTCCGTCGTCTGCATCCAACACAACGTAGTGCGGGCATTTCCCATGCAGGGGTGACTATAACGATACCCAATAGGGACCCAGAGACCCCCGATGGTCTCCTGGAATCCACGATGGATAAACCACAAAGAAAAGATACAATCATGAAGTAACAACCAACTCTACTTAGGTATATTCCCATACATATACCTATGTTTTCAATCACAGTTTAGCTCCAACTCTCGAGCCCAAGAATAACCTATTCCACGCAGGAAAGAAGTAAATCAAATTGATGATAATGATTTAAAAGTCAAGACTGAACTCACAAATGTATACACAACTTAAAGGGAGTAAGAGATGATTAGTTGTAGCCACTTAATCATCTATTACTGTCGAATGACAGATACCCACATAAACCAAAAACAGCAGTATCACGTTGTTGTCGAACCCATGAAGGATTCAGTCTAGTTGTCGTAGTTGTCGAACCCATGGAGTATTCTAGTACAATCATCACCACTACCGAACCCACGGAGTATTCCATTACTGTTGTCGTCGCTGCCGAACCCAGGGAGTATTCCAGTACAATTTTCGTCGCTGCCGAACCCACAGAGGATTCTAGTACAGCTGTTGTCGATGCCAAAACCATGGAGGATTCCAGTACAGTTGTCGTCGCTGTCGACCCCACGGAGGATTCCAGTACAGTTGTCGTCGCTGCCGAATCCACGGAGGATTCTAGTACAGCTGTCGTCACTGCCGAACCCACAGAGGATTCCAGTAATGTTGTCGTCGCAGTCGCAGTCAGCTCTAGGGTTCCCTCATACAGCACGCTCGATTCTGGGAGGTTCTTCTTCTCGATCCAAGGGGTCGATACATCAATTGTAATGAAGTCCATATTTTATGTTTTCTGATGATCCGTCTCGTCAAAAGGAACACAATGCGACATATGACTCGTCAATCAGACGCCCAGTCAGTGAGTTATTAGGTTTTCCGTTCCAGGGGCCCAGTTGATTTTTAGTCTCAGACCAAACTGACCATAATCCAACTATGTACAAACCTTGAGTATAGTAAGCCAAAAGAACCGTCTCATCAATAGAAAACCAACGTAGTTGATGGAACGTCAATCGGACGTTCAGTCCTTAAGTTAATTGTGTTTCTGCTCCGACGGACCGATTGGTATCGAGTTCGAACCAACCCTGCCATTTTTCCAAAGTCATCCAAAACTCAATTATAGTATCCAAAAAGGACCGTCCCATCGTAAGGGTCCCAGTTTCATAGACGGCACATCGATCAGAAGTGTGGTCTTAAAGTTATTCACGTTTAAGTGAAAATGGGCCCGACCCGTTAAGCCCAGTGGCTGGCGGGTCGGGTCAACCCGGTTTTGGCGGGTCCAACCTGGCAGAGGGTTGGACCGGCCCATTGAATCATGCAGCCTGACCTAAGGGGAACGACCTGGCCCAAGGGGTTGCGGCCAGGCCCGGTAGGGCGCGGCCCGGCCCGGTGCAGCACATCCCGGCCCGGCACGGCCCAACGCGGTGCGACTTAGCCCGGAAGGGCGTGGCCCGGCTTGGCAGGGAGCGGCTCGGCTTAGCGCGGTGGAGCTCGTCCCAGGTGGCTGAGCGTTCTGGGGGGCGGGCCCTCCCTCTTTCCCAAACTGGTGGCGCCTCCCTCCAATCCTACTGGCCGAAGACGGCCTGACTTTCTAGCACGAGCGGCCCACACAGGTGGGCTGTGGTCTCCATGCATGGAACCCTAGGTGTCGTGGCCTTCCTCCACTCGGTCGATCGATGAGACAGCTGGTTCTTCCCCCAAATCGTCTCGCCCTATGTGGGCCGACGTTCTCTGCAATGCGGCACCGTGGGGTGCCGCTGTTCCTCCCTTCGTCCTTGCCAGCTACAGCCCGCTTGTTCATCCTCGGTCGAGCGGCCCACGGTTGCGGGCCGCAGTTCTTCCTCATGTGGCTGGAATGTGGCTACCACCTTCTCTCATTGCCACCTTCCTATCATGGTCTCCATTGCATCAAAATAGAATATTGTGGGTCGTCGGGCCATGTGCGTTCGCCCCGCAACCTCCGCATTATGTGGTAGCAGTTGGCCAAGCACAAACTATGATTTTTTATGAAGTACGGGGTACAGAATGATCACTTTAAATTGAACAAACCCCTACCTCGATAATTGATGTTGTACATCGTCGAGCTACGGAGGATGAGCATTGCAGTAGATGGAATCACGGAGAATGGTGTCGTCCCGTCAATGTTGGCGGAAGAGATATTGTCGTGGACAAAGCTCCTCGCTAGCGGTGTCTTCTCCCTTGATGCGAAGGAAGAAGAATACGTGAAGGCCTTCCTAACAATCTTGTTCCTGTTGAAAAGAAAAGTGGAGAGGATAATCTCCCCGTTCTTCTAGTGGTGGGGCATTTTTTGCGGAGATGAAGACTTCTTTCTAATCCTCGAGAGGTTCCACCCCAAAATATTTGTCAAGCCAATATTATATTAAGGCTCCCCCCATTTTAATAAACTTTTCATGCATTTTCAAAATGAGTAAAATCCTCCCAAAGTAATTAAAATTTACAGAGTTCAAAATAATTAATTCAAGTTGTTTTCATATTAATGACCAAGTGGAAGGTTGAGAGTTTAACAATTAAAAAGGGGAGTTGTCAAGAATTAAACAAGGGGGTTTAATAGAGTTTTGGGGGAGTTATGGGAAGTTGAAAAGGTTATTCTTGTGTGGGACCCACCTCACAAATATCCTCTCATGGGAGGTTATGTGGGTGTGGGCCCCACCAATAACTACCCCATGTATGATTTTACTACCCAAGATAAATAAAATTGTTCACAACAATTTTATTTAACTTTGTTATTAAACCTGAAAAATTAACTTTCAACCTACATAAAATGAAATTGTAGTAAAGGTACCCTTAAAGAGAATACGAGCTCTAAGAGTTCATTGGTGTCTTCATATTTTAATTCCAAGCATCGGTTTAAAAGATATGAAAAAAAACCCGCATGTACTTTTATTGAACGTACCCGAACAAAATTTCAGAAATTGATTCCGGGCACATCGGGCCTCGGAATCAGGTGCTGTCAGAAACAGTGCACTCGTAAAATTCCAAAGAATTTTAGAAAAAAAATTCCTTCAAATTTCTGGGTATTTACATTACCCCAACCTTAGAGATTTACATCCCTGTAAAGCTACAACACACTCTAGGAAAACAAATGAGGGTACTGAGAACGCATCTGATCCTCCCGCTCCCATGTGCTCTCTTGAACGTTCCCATTATTCCAGGAAATGTGCACCAGAGGAATCAACCGCCCACATAGGACCCACTCCTATCGATCCTCGATCTCCACTGGGACCTCCATTAATTTCGCCCAGTTATTGATGTCCAGATCCCCGTGGTCGATAATGTGGGATGGGTCATGCACGTATCTCCTTAGCTGAGATACATGGATGACGTCATGCACCATGTGCAACTGAGGTGGAAGGGCCAGGCGGTAATCCACCTCGACTACTCTATTTAAGACCTGGAAAGGTCTAATGAAATGCAGAGATAACTTGCCGCCCTGACCAAATCTCCGTAGACATCGTCGAGGTGAGACTCGAAGGAAAATGTTGTCTCTGTCCCCAAACACCAGTGGTCTTCGTCACCTATCAGCAGAGGACTTTTGTATGCTCTGTGTAGTCTTCATCTGCTCCTGGATGATCTGCACCTTCTCCATCATATCCTGAACCATCTCTGGTCCTACAAGTACTGACTCCCCAGGGTCAGTCCCGCACAGGGGTGACCTGCATGGTCGGTTGTACAGTACCTCGTAAGGTGTCATCCCGATGGTGGAGTGGTAGCTGTTGTTGTACGCAAACTCAACCAAGGGTAAGTGGTCCTCCCAACTATGAACAAAGTCGATGAAAAATTTACGGAGCATGTCCTCGAGAGTTTGAATGGTCCTCTCAGTCTGACCATCCATTTGAGGATCGGAGGTGGTGCACAGACATAGTTGCATCCCAAAATCATTCTTTAACCCCTTCCATAGCCGGGAATTGAAATGAGCTTCACGATCAGAAACGATAGACTATGGAACACCATGAAGCCGTACGATCTCCTGAAAGTAGAGGCGTCCTAAGCTCTCTACTGAGCCCTTCTCTCTGATCGGTAGGAAGTGGGCCGACTTGGTGAGTCGGTCTATGATCACCCAGAAAGAGTCATGTCCTCTGGATGTATGTGGAATCTCGGTCATGAAATCCATAGATATCCCATCCCACTTCCACTCTAGGACCTCTAAAGCCTGTACCAAGCCTTCTGGTACCTATTGCTCCGCCTTCACTTGCTGACAAGTGAGGCATCATGAAACAAACTTTTCAACAGTGTTCCCCTTCCCAGGAGTATAGACCATCTCAAAGTCATAGTCCAAGAGGAACTCAAGCCAACATCATCGTCTCAGGTCCAGGCCCTTCTATGAGAAGACAAACCTAAGACTTTTGAAATTATAGTACACCGTAAACCGTTCGCTCAATGAACTATGGGTGTGACTATCCATTTGTGAAGAACTCAACTACACACTTTTTCATTTATGTCCTACAAGAGTTGATAAGATTTCTCCATTTCCGAAAAGATAAATCTGGTCTCATACCTTGGATGAACCGCATTCTTTGCCGAATATAGAAAATCCTGACATGAACGGTACTATTTTATGCCATGGATGACGTCGTAAGGCCTCGACACTACTACCAAGGGATCCAACCGTTACTCTTGCCTCCAAGGGTCTAGTCACACTATCGGCAACAGTGTGTGGTCACTGGATATCCTCTAGTAGGAATATTGAATTTAAGGGTTAAGTTAGCGGTTTTAACCGGAACCTCTTAGTATCAACCATACAAAAAGGGCAGAAAGCAGACATCACAAGGACAAGTGTCTTTTATTACTGAATCTCAAAGTACAAAGACCCAATCCAACCACAAAAAATGATATCAACGAAGCAAGAAGTATCATAATTAAAGGCCCCCCCAAGTCTAGAGCTAGTCCCGCTCATGTCCACCTACTGTTCATCCAGCTCCTTCACCACGTCCGTCTGGTCCTGGAGAACCTCCATGGCGAACCTCTGCCTCTTCATGGAAGGTTCATCTGCTGCCTGATGCTCATCTGCAGGATGGGTCGGGCAGTCTCGAGCCATGTGACCGTGCTCGCCACATGCATAGAACTTCCTGGTCCTCGTATGGCTGGATCTAACTCGTGTGAACCCACACAACCACACCTATATCCTGGGGTCGGCCACCTGTTGGCCTAGTCCGCTTGGAATTCTTTTTCATCTGTCTACTGTCCGCTGTAGTGGACTCCGCTATGGTCGAAAAACCCTACGGATAGAATAATAGCTCCTGAGCCAGTATAGAGCGTAGAGTCGCTGGTAAAAACTCTACCCTGAAAAGACCCTAGAATTCACCCCATGTGAGAGTCACCTCATCGTAAAACTGGAGCATCAGGTTCCACCACCTCTCTTCTTCTCCGTGAAATGGACTAATAGATAGGAACACCATCAAGTCAGCGAGTGTCCCAACTATGTGGAAAACCTGTGCAACAATATGAAGCCAGTACCCGGCCGTCCAAAAATCTGTCTCACCTCAAAACCTCAGAGGCCTCTATCGCTGGAACTCGTGCAACGCACTTAGGCGGCATACGCTCTCTACTGCTAGTGCTAGTAGTATCGGTGGCCCAGCAGATAGTGGTACCGCTGGTGCCTCCTCTATGATGGGGCCCTGCACCGAGGCCTCGTCGCTCGGTGGGCTACCATCTCATATGGGACTCAGAACCCTAGCTGGCTGCCTTTGTGGGGCCATCTGGAAAAGAAACAACTGTTCTATGGTTTAAATAGTATACATAGTGAGCTGACACAATGTAATCACAATGAAAACTTTTCAAAGGAAACACACACGCAATCAGTGTTTTTGTGCACCGAGTCGGAAATCCGTGGTCAGGGTCATGGTGTATGGATACGTCTGCCGCCGCATCAACACTGGACTCCCTGGTCTGAAAAACACACTCAATACTCTTATCACTATTTCTTCACAGAAGAGAATGATCAGAGTTTTGAGTTCTGTGGTAGAACCGACTCCTCTAATACCTATTTGTCACGACCCGTCCTCGGGGCCCGTGCTATGACTAACCCAAGACCGCCTTCCATAGGACAGGGGATGGAGACTAGCACCTAAGGCATAAATCCTGATAAAAGGGAAGGAATTTTCTTGATAAAAGTAAACAAGCACAACATAGTATGCAACAGAAGTAAGCACTAAGTAAAACTGATTATAAAAGTAATTGCTCAAAGGAAAGGGGCTTGAAATACAAGACCAACAGTAAGTATAATACAACTGAAAGACTAGTACAACACCAGTAAAGTAAGCAGCAACCACTGAGTCATCCTCCGGAAATCCCACCAGAAGGGTGGGTATAGATGGTCTCCTCGGCACCTCAGTTCCGTCCGTCCGCTCCGTGTACATCCCCCCAATTGGACCACCTCCGGGTACCGTCTTAATCCACAAGTCTCTACCACGATCTACATTGTCCGTCATCTTCATCAGACACAACATAGTGCGGGCATTTCCCGTACGGGGGTGAGTATAACAATACTCTGTTGGGACCTCGAGACCCCCGAAGTTTTCCCGAAATCCACGAAGGATAACCACAATGAAATGATACAATCACCAAGTAACAGCCAACTCTACATAGCTATATGCCCATACATATACCTAAGTATTCAATCACAGTTTGGCTCCAACTCTCGAGCCCAAGCACAACCAAGTCCACACAGGAACAAATTCAATCACATCGATGATAATGATTGAAAATTCAAGACTCAGCTCACAAAAATATACACAACATAAAGAGAGTAAGAGATGATTAGTTGTAGCCACTAAATCATCTACTACTGTCGAACGAAAGATACCATCCGAAACCAAAAACAACATTATCATGTTGCTGTCCAAACTATAGAGGATTCAGTCCTGTTGTTGTCGATGCCGATCCCACAGAGGATTCCAGTACAGTCATAGTCGCTGCCAAAACCACGGAGGATTATAGTATAGTTTTCATCACTGTCGAGCCCAGGGAGGATTCCGGCATCATTGTCGTCACTGCCGAACCCACAGAGGATTCCAGTATAGTTGTCGTCGCTTCCGAACCCACAGAGGATTCCAGAACATTTTTCCTTACTGCCGAACCCACAGAGGATTCAAGTACAGTTGTCATTGATGCCGAACCCATGGAGGATTCCAGTATAGTTGTGGTCACTGCCGAACCGACAGAGGATTCCAGTACAGTTTTCTTCATAGTCGTAGTCAACTCTAGGGGTCCCGCACACAGCATGTTCGATTCTAGGAGGGTCCGCTCCTCGAGCTAAGGTGTCGATACATCAACATTCATGAATTCTGGAGTTGATGTTTCCTGAAGTTTTGTTTCTTCCAAAGGAACCCAATGCAACAGACGACGAGTCAATCAGACACCCGGTCTATGAGTTGTTAGCTTTTCTGTTCTAGGGATCTGATTGATTTTTAGGCTCAAACCAGCCCGACCGTACTCCAACTACATTCGAACCTTGAGTAGAGTAATCCAAAAGAACCATCTCATCAATAAGAAACCAACATAGTTTACGGGACGTCAATCGAACGTCCGATCCTTAAGTTAATAGCGTTTTTGCTCCGAGGGCCCGGTTGGTTTCGAGTCCGAACCCACCCGGCCATTTGTCCAAATACATCCAAAACTCACATAGAGTATCGCAAAAGGACAGTCCTACCGTAAGGGTCTTTGTGCTGCAGATGGCGCGTCGATCAGATGCACGGTCTTAATGTTATTCATGTTTAATTGAAAACGGGCCCTGCCCGTTAAGCCCAGTGGCGGGCGGGTCAGGTCAACCCGATTTTGGCGGGTCCGACCCGGTGAATCGCGCGGGCCAGCCTTAGGGGCACGACTCGGCCTGAAGGGGCACGACCCAGCCCGACACGGCGCAAACCAGCCCAGCAGGGCATGGCCTAGCCCAGCGTGGTGCGGCGCGGCCCAGCCCAGCATGGCGCGACCCTGTTGGTAGCGGCTCTGCCTGCTGGCTGCGCGATCTTGGGGGCGCGGGCCCCCACTTTCCCAAACCGGCAGATCCACCCACCCAACTGGCCGACCGAAGCTCGCTGAACTTCATGTCACAAGAGGCATGCACGAGCGGGCCGCGGTATCCCTGCACCAAACCCTGGGTGCCACTGCCGTCCTTTGCCCGACCGACCGATGAGCGGGCCAGTACTTCCGCCAAAGAGGCCCGCCCGGTGCGGGCCGCAGTTCTCCGCAGTGCGGCTGTGTGGGGCGCCGCAGTTCCTCCCTTCGGCCCATCTGGCTATGTTCGGTCATTTCATCCTCGGTGGAGCGGTCCGTAGTTGCGGGCCGCGGATCTTCGGCACGTGGCCGACATGCGGCTGCCGCCTTTGCTCATCGCCACCTTCCTATCATGGTCTCCATCACAACAAAAGAGACTACGGTGGGTCGTTGGGCTGTGTGTTTTTGGCCCGTGCCCTCGGTGTTAGGAAGTAGCAATTGGCCAAAAACAATCTATGATTTTCAATGATGTACGAGGTACGGAATAATCACTTCAAATTGAAAAAACCCCTACCTCGATAATTGATGCTGCACGTCGTCGATCTAGAGAAGATGAGCGTCGCGGTAGATGGCGTTGTGGAGAACAGTGTCGTCTTGTCAACATTGGAGGAGGAGTCATTGTCTTAGATCACACTCCTCGCTAGTAGTGTCTTCTCCCTTGATGCGTTGTAAGAAGAAGTGGTGAAGGTATTCCTCACGATCTTGTTCCGGTTGAAAAGAAAAGTAGAGAGGAAAAGTTCCCCGTTCTTTGAGTCATGGAGCATTTTTTGTGGAGAGGAACATTTATTTCTATTCCTCCAGAGGTTCCACCCCAAATTACTTGTCTAGAAAATATTATATTAAGGCTCCCCCAATTTTAATAAACTTTCCAGGAATTTTCAAATTGATTCAAATCCACCAAAATTAATTAATTAATTTGCAGAGTTCAAAATAATTAATTCATGGTGTTGTCATATTAATGACCAAGTGGAAGATGGAGAGTTTAATAATTAAAGAGGGGTGTTTTCAAGAATTAAACAAGGGGGTTTAAGGGAGTTTAGGGGGAGTTATGGGGAGATGAAAAGGATAGGATAGTGTGGGGACCACCTCACAAATATCATCTCATGGGAGGTTATTTGGGTGTGGGCCCACCCAAAAACTACCCCATGTAGGATTTAACTACCCAAGATAAATAAAATTGACCACAAAATTTTTATTTATCTTTATAATTAAATCCCAAAAATTAACTTTCAACCTGCATAAAACACAACTGCGGTAGAGGTCCCCATAATCGAATACTGGCGCTACGAGTTCATCAGTGTCCTCAAATTTCAATTCCGAGCACCAGTTCAGAGTATAGAAAAAAACCTACACGTACGTTTATGGAACATACCGGAATAAAACTTCAAAAAATTTATTTCGGGCACATCGGGCCTCAAAATCAGGAACCGTTAGAAACTGCTTACTCATAAAATTCTAAAAAATTTAAGAAACAATTTTCCTTGAAATTTCCGGTTCTTTAAAATAGTACTAGGGAATGTGAGTTATAGATATTCACTTAGTAAACTTATTTTTTTAGGTTTAACTCTTCACTTATAGATTTTTTTTGGATGATTAAATTTTTAGTTTAGGATATTTTTTAATCTTGTTTATTGAAGGTAACATTTATATCATTTTACATATATACACTAGGAGATTTTTTAGGTGCTTCTTATTAATGGTGTGTGGTTTTTCTATTTTTTTCACCAGTGAGAGGGTTAGTCTTCATCAATGGTGGGATCCATGAGAGGTATTTTGAGGGATTCTATTTAGGATGACCCATTATCATTTTATCTTCATGTCTAGTTTTGGATTCATGAGGATGGGGATTTTTTTATTTCAATAAGATATAGGGGCACAAATCTATCTATTATGAATATTTATATATTTATGGAGCACAGAGTAATTAGAGGTGTCCTAGACTAGGCCTAGAAATGTTTGTATGTTGATAGAAGGTAGTATAGATAATTCATGGACTGTAAGGGTTTTTTGTGGTGAATTCATAGTTCATGGCTTGGGTGATATCCTATTTCAAGGAATGAAATATATTCATCTATTTTTTAAGGATTTTTCTAATGTTTCCACGCTATGTGAAATAAATTGCAAATAAATAGTATGAGGCACCATTTTTTTCATGGGAAATAAAAACCCAATACATTCAGAATGTGAAATTGTTTAATGTTTTGAAATAAAAATTACATAAAACCTTTATAAATCAATGGGACTTGGGTTTTTTTTCAAAAATAAATTAATTTTTGTTAGTTTCCAAGTGTCTTGTGGCACTCTCTTAAAGCATTTTGGGATCCATTTGACTAGGATTGATTATTTTCATCCCATGTTCAATCCATGGTGATATGAGGTCTACTTATCTTCGTATTCTTCAATCAGGACCCCCTACATCATCTTTTCATGTGTTGGTTGTTTTTAGCTTTCACTATAATGGATAGTTATTGGGTTTTTAGTGTGGTTGTGATGTGGTTTACATGGAGGGATGTAGCATCTTGTGGGAGGCAAGACTGGGATCTACGAAGTTGGTATGTTCTTGTGTGAAGAACATTGATTCTTTTAAGGTATGGGATTTTATTCTTCTCCTATTTATTTACACACGATCATAATGTTATGATGGTTTGGCCCTTTGGATAAAAATGGAATTATTATTATAGTCATTAAAATAGGTCTGCAAAGAATTGGATTTAACAATCACATATTGATTCTTTATACATGGATAAAGTGTTGCCTCTTAATTTTATAGATTATGTGTTATCTATTTTATTCATTTGAGCATGTATTTTTATGCTATGGAATAGAATTTCTTTCTTGGTTTAAAATTGAAATGATTTTATTATTGGATAATTTTAATTGATTATCAAAATAATTCAAGAATATGAATATAAAATAACCTGGTGATTCATATAATTTGATGGTAATTAAAATTGGTTCTAAATTCATGTTTAATTGAATATGATTATCATTGTTTTTATGGAATTTATAAATAATTTTAAAAAAAATAATTTTTGTTGTTGATAATAAAAAGTTCCATGATAATGAAAATGGTACATCTATATGATTAATGAAACTTGATTTAATACTTAGAGAATGTTTAACATGTAATATTTTTTCATAGTTTGTTCCTTAAGATTTATGTAGTAGAACATATGAATAGTGAATCAATTAATTTATTATTGAATAGAAACTAATTTTTTGATAAATATAATTTCTAGGTCTTGAGTCACAGGTATTCTTATAATGTGGGACTGCCTTGAGTTTGGATATTTTATTGATAATTTACATGTGAAGACATAATTTATTTTTAAGGGATTAGATTGAAATGTTGGTCAAGATATTTCTGTTTCTTTATCCATTGTGATGTGGTGTATAATTTATCATTAATATGTGACATATTATTAGCCTAGGATGGATGAACATGAGATACATAGTGTGATATATGACTGGGAGGCCTATATTATATTGTAGAAGATGACACATTTGACTGATAGATGAATTTGGGATATGCATGTGTATATCAGGGATGACATTAGAGATGATGAAATGGATTGAATCTGGTCTTTAACATTGATGTGATATTGACAAATTCATTATTGAAATGATTTTTAAAGGGAGATAGTCATGTTTCTTTTTTTATGATCATTTATTTCCCCACTTCCAAAGGCAATTCAATGTGATTGGTTGTACGTCTCCTCAGGGGTGGTAGCTTATGGTGGTTATCCTAGAGTACCTTTTCTAATGGAATGCTGTTAATAATGAATAATATATTATAAAACCTTGGGTTTTGTTCCAATTTAATGAAAATTATGAAAATAAGCTAACAATGAGGAATTGTGGACTCAGTTTGGATTATTTGTGGGGGGCATTGACTTCATTATTTTTTATGAATGTACATTGGAATTATATTAATGTATACTTTAATATATAATAAATTATTCAAATAATGTAGATAATAAAATTAAATAAGGTAATTAATGTATCTCTTAAAATATATTAGTGCCTATAGGATATGTAGTCCCTAACAGTGGAAACTGGGTGTCCGAGAGATGATAGTTAAAGTTGAGATTTGGACTAGGTTATTCCCATAGTGTGGTTGTGTTCAATATTATATCCTGAATATTTGGTTTTTTCATATGCTACCACTCCCATGTCATTCAGGAAAACTTAAACCTAGTGGAATCTCAGAGGGTTTTTCCCCTACATTCACATAGGTGGATGAAAGGTTTTTTACCCTATCTAGCCCTGCTCTCTTCCCTTAGTAGTTACATGTGCTGGTATGAATAGTGTTTTGTTCTACCATATATGTTTTTAGAGGGATTTTATGTCTTATGATTATTTAACCCACATAAATCTCGTGATATAGAATCCAAATCATGATAATAGATGTGTATGTCGTATTTAGGAAACTATGGATTGAGATTTCATACTTAGTGTATGGGATGTGATGGATTGTGATATAATAACCATTCTATAAAAAACCACATAAGATATGTTTACTCCAAAAAAACTACTTGGTTATCATTTTTATATATTATATGATATGATGTAATGATGTGATGCATGAGGTGCATATTATGAATCATTTCTTAGCTGTCTGCATGCTGTCTTATTTTAGAGAGAGAAAGCTCTGGACATTTGGCGTTCAAGAAAAGCGGCAATCCAATGGTGAGGAAAGAGTGAGTTACCCTTATTGTTTAATTAATATATTATATTATATATATCATTTCATACATGGTGATAATTATCCATTTTTTTACTTGGAATATTGTATGTCTTTTTTGGTAAAGTGTTATTTTCTCTATTGTTCATTGTGCTTTACCATAATTTCTTCATATGTTACATGAGATTATTTAGTTAGGATCCTAATGGAAAGAATACTATAATAACCATGAATATATAGAATAATATTTTAATATCATCCGGAGCAGGGGTGATATTGATCTTGATATTGCAATGTTTAGGTTTTCCTTGAGTTTTTTGGGATTCATGGTCGCATTTTGGTTTAATTTTTTTGTACTTTTTGTTTCTTTTTATTCCATTTTAGTATTGAATGAAACTTTATATTTTTACTTGGTATTTTTTTATATATTAATAAAAATGTTCTTATTTTCATATTTCCCTCATATTTGTCTTCCACATGTTTTCATATATGGTAATTCCTCCCATATATATGTTTATTATATCCTTTTTGAAAGTCACCATCTTGTTGCCTATAAGAGGTGGGGAATGGGAATCAACCATCTAACTTCCCTCATTTCCTGTATAAGAGGGGATCACAATGGGGGGAGGGTTGTGGAAAATTATAAAATATTGTCTTTTCAGAAAATGATGTCTTATTTACATAAAAAACATTTATTAGATGGGAAATAGATTATTTTTTTAAACCCATATTATATTCACTTATAAAAAATACCATTCATAATTAAAAATGGTTTTAAACATGGTTAAGTGAAAATATGTTGAAAATGATTATATAGAAGAGACTATTTTCTATTGATGACTTGAGAATGAGATAATTTTTTCAAAAATGAGGATGTTTGTATACATTAAAAAAATCACATATAAAAAGTATCTTCAATATTGGGACCATGAAAATTATAAAAAGAATATAAAATAAAATATTTTGGTAGATGATAAAACCTATATCATTTGAAAAGATTCAAAAAAAAAATTAACATTTTTAAATAACCTTTTTATAAAATCAAATTAATTTAAAGGGAAAAATATTTTATTTAATTAAATTAAGTTGAATGAAATTATTATTGAAGATAAAAAAACTGAGTTTATCTAATGTAATTGATAATATTGGTGTGACGTAAAAACATTTAAATGGATGAAATATATATTAATATATACATGGATTATTCTTAATAATAATAAATATTAATAAAAAAATAGAATCATCATAGATGAATAATCATATGTGATACTTTATTTAAATCAAAACAAATTTGTTTGATATAACGTAACATCATCATATATTATAATAGATAAATATTCATTGATAATATTCATGGACGTTTATTTATAATAGATGGTAAATATTTCTTCCAAGAAAAAGACTTAAAAATTTAGTATCTTTGGAAGAAAAATGCATTGAAATATTGAAAAAATATTGTTTCATAAACAGATTTAATTAAATCATAGAATACTTGAAAGTAAATTAATCAATATTATATACAACATATAAGTATGAATCATTTACATAACATTGAAAATGTCTTGAGGAAATTACATAATATTATTATTATTCATGATTTCATTATTTATTTATAAGGTATCATTATCATTATATGGAAATTACATAGAAAATTTTATGCATGTTAAATAATGATGATATCATTACCCATCATTTCATAAAAATTTGATTATATATATATATATATCATTTATGATACAATAATATATATATATATATATATATATATATATATATTGTATATTTAAAATGTTCTTATTTGATTCCATATGTTTTTTTTGTTATGTTATATGAAAACTAAATTCCTAAAAACTTTTTGTTGCAAGTTTTAGTGAAAAAATAAACATTAAAAATATTTTAAATAATTAATTTAATATTTTACAAAAAAATAGTAATCATGATTTGATAATTTAGATGAAAATAATATTAAATTTCATATTACCATATTAAATCATAATTTATCTTTATATTTTTTCCATCTAGGTGGTTAAACTGACCAAAACATAATCACACTACAACTCGTTTTTTTAGTATGGTTTAGTATGTATTTATATGAAATAAATATTATTATATCAAAGGTATATAGAATTTATTAATATTTTTTTATTATGGGAAATATTTTTTTATATTTTTATATAATTTATCAAATAATAAATGAAAAATGATGAAAAATTCAATGTGTTGGATGTACTATGTTTGTACACACCATTAATGTTACAATTTATAGACCTGTGAGAGAGTTTGGAGGAAGGTAATAAATGATAATCTATAATCTGAAAAACATTATAAATATCATATTTATTTATAAATATTATTATTAATACTAGACATTAAATTTAAAAATGAAAAAAAATGATTTCTCTTCGTGGATGTGGTTGTTTGTGAATATATATAAATAGTGTTCTTTTCTTTTTAATAATAGGTGGAAATGAATAAATGGTGGTTTTTCCAAGAATATAAAAAATTATCATTATAATAATTGTATTTATAAAATTATATATTAACATTTATGGGGGGTTCTTAGTGAAATTAATAAGTAAAAATATTTTGAAATATGTGAAACAATCACTTGAACCAGGGATATCCTCTTGGTAATGTTCATAGTTATTAGGGACATGGGATAATTCATGATGAACAAGGGAATCATGGAATATAACAAAACATTAATTAGAGGATGTTTTGGAAGGGTTTCTATAAAATTTTGAAATGGTATTTGAGTATTTAATGGGTATATTTGAGTTCCTTTTTAGAAGTTAAAAATATTTAATTTTAACTATGATTAAAGTTTTATTAAAGGGTCAGAATAGAATAGAATGAAATTTTGGTCTGTTACGTGATTAATGCTTGGTGAAAAATATAGGTAAGACTTTCTGATGTAAAAAAATTCTAAAAGGTTTAAATATCGTGTAATCTTATGAAATTTCATGCCTCCATAGATTATTATTTTAAACTCTAATATACCATTAATAAATATTATGCAACATAATTATTTGTGAAGTAAAAATATAGTGGAATATTTTTACCAAATTTCTAGTTTATGAATAGTAATTTGGGATCCATTATGATAAATTTATTTTATTAATATTATAAAAGGTAAATTTATATTTTATACACATAAGTCAAGAATAAACTTTAATGAAAAATAAAAATTCTATGTATTAAGAATTTATATATAATATATAATCCTCCCAGATTCATATTTTAATGAAATGAATTTATTTATTTTAAAAAATAAAAGTAATGATTCAATAATGAAAATAAAAATATATAATTTCACCCTAAATTTTTTTAATTAAATGAAACAAACACAAACACATTTTAAATTATAATAAAATATTTCTTAAGAACTAAAATATTAAACATTTACATTATTTGTTTGAAATAATATTTCAAATGTAAAAATTATCATCTTGAATTATATATTTGGTCAATTATGCTATTTTTTATACTTTTTGAAATTTCACATGTAATAACAACACAAAAAACATAAAATTTTGTTAAAACCTATATTTTCACAATTCATGTAAAAACCAATAATTTTAGAAACATGAACTATATTCATAAAAAATATGAGATATACATAAATATGTTTTTAATAATGTTTCAATTAATAAATTTTTAATTTACCACAATATTTATGAAAACATATTCTGGAGCATTAAAAAAATGTCTAAAAATATAATTGGTCATAGAGTAAATAAATATAATTTCATTACAAATATATTAGATGTTTTTAAAATATTCTTTTTAAACCCCCATTTTAGTGTGTATAAAATTCATCTAAATTCCATATATGCATGTGTATCCCCATACTCAATTATGGAATTAAATGATAATAGAATTTGAATTATATATGGAATAATATTTATGAAGTAAAAAAGAAAAGTTGATGACCCAAATAAAGTTTTTGTGTTTGGGATTCATCCATCATAAGTCCCATTCTATTACACCAGGTGTATCCCCATATATTGTAAATTTATTTTTATTGAAACTTGAAAATAGAATCCAACTATGTTTTATAGCACTCTATCTCTTATAATCATTAGATTTTATTAGTTACTATACATTTTTAAAGGTGAAATGTTTGGACGTTTTGGTTTTCTTAGAAAAACACATCTTGTTTCATTGTTATCATTTTAATTCAATTGTATTTCAACATTAATTAACATAACTACATGTTCTTAAAACAAATATATATTTAGTTTTTTTACTTTTTTTCATGAGTAATGTATGAATCGATAAGTAAACCATTGAAAATGTCCCCATTGTGGTTGAAACTGACTATTGATGGTATGTGTCAAAAGAGTAAGATAGTGAGAGATAATATAAATATAAATATTTTATATAACAGTTTTATAATATATAAATATGATTAAAAAAATTAAAATATATTAATTTATTATATTATGAAATTTTTATAAGTATTTTAGTGTATTAATTGGATAATAGATTTCGAAAACTAAAATGGGGGAAAAATAATTGGTTAACGTTTTTATAATGTCACTCCTTTTTGAATGTTCTTTAAACCTTGAGGGTTTGGCATTAACAATTTAAAGATAATCCTTAAGGGAAAATGTTTTTTTGATAGATGGGGAATACGATATATTTTAGGCAATGATATATATAATAGAAGTATTTTGCCAAGGTAAAGTGAGTAGGTATTTACACACGAGGATAGGGGTATTTTGGGGAAAATGCTGAAAAAATGTTTTTTAAACAATAATATTTTTAATAGTGATATTATTGAAATTATGAATCACATTGAAATAAAACATATTATTAGAATTATTAAAGAATTAAACCAAAAAATATATTAGCTTACTATGATTGACGATGAAAGAATTAAGATATTTTTCTAACTGAGAACATAAATTTTGTAGGATTTCGAGAATAATTTTTTTGTTTAGATATTATGTTTAATATTTATAAATGAGTAATTTATCATAGGAATACAATTGGTCAAAATAAACATACTATAAGTCATTAGGTTTCTATAAAATCCTGATTGGAGTGATTAAAACATAACAGTTCCGTAAAACCTATATTTTAAATGGTCATCTAAAAATTGAACTCTTTCTTAAATTTACGGAAAAAACCCCGTCACAAAATTTTTATATCATCATTCAAAAAAATAATTTTTTAACAAAATAATTTTTTTGTCTCGTGAAATTTTTATTATTAACATTAAAAATATGATTTGAAAAAATAAATTAATATTTGATTTAAAAAACTATACTTGTGTTTTATTTTCAATTGTAAAATGAATACATAATTTGAGGAGCTATAAATTTTTTGTTTAATTAATTAATTTATGGTATGTATTATGTTCATGCCATTCTTCTATTTTGTTGTTACATTAATATTCAAAAGGTCATATTGCTACTACTGATGATGAGGGATCAGTTTATAATGATCATGTTACTATCCAAATAGTCATTTTTACAATTCCAATGTTAATGTTTGTTTTCTAAGTCCCCTAATTACATCATCATTTTATATATAACCATTAAATTAAATTTATGTACAATTTTATAATCATTGTTTTAAAAATGATTATTATATTACTATTCATCATTTTCTATTCTATAGTTTTGTGAGTGTGATAATTCCTATAGAATAAAATTATCTTCATATTTCTATTCAATTAATTTTAATTTATTATTATTATTTTCAAATTTAATATTTTAAATTCCATTTGTTTTATTATTCATATAAATTAATTTTTTTGAATAAATAAAATATGTAGTTTTTTGTTGCTATTATTACCTACATTTGTTTATACTATACTACACAAAATAAGACACACATGATTATTTAAAATTTGAATTCCATATATTATTACTCAGGGACATTATAAGGATCATCCTTTCATGACTCAGAAGATGTAATGTGAATTTATGATCTTAAGATGCTGATTACATGTTCGAATGGAATCAAACCAGTCTCGGTGGGAATGATTTAACAAACATTAGAAATGAAACTAGATATGAGATTCCAACCAAGAACATAAAATTGAAATTACATATTATTGATTACTTGCTCCCTTGTAGTAATCATATTTATAAGACATCCAAACATGATATAACATCCCATAACATATCAAATAGATAAAAATTATAAGGAAAAAAATAAATAAAAAAAATTAGAATGCCAAAAATATAAGTGATAATTGAATTATTTTTATAAAATAATAAAAATGGAATAATTTATTCTAAAGAGATCAGATGATGTATTAGTTCATTAATTAGGTCTCCCAAAACAAAATCCCAAATAAATAAAAAATTACCATTTTTGTATGAAAACATCCATCTCCCACATATCCCCTATTGTGTAATTTGAATAAGATACACTCAAAAATCTAATAAAAGATAAGATTTATAATTTTATTAATGAATAAAAACCAGCTATATATATTTATATATTATATTTGGTTTGTTTGTTATAAATTAAATTTTCATTAGGATATTGAAAATTATTGTATACACAACAACTAAATTATCAAAAAATCATTATTTTTATTGTTACAATTGAAAGGATTCATAAAAAATTATATTTCAAATAATTAAAATTTTAGAGGGAATGTTACTTTTAAATTAAATATATCACTGTTGGTATTAAAAACATTATGAAAAAAATAAACATAATTTTTTATGTAATCTCAATAAAAATAAAATCTTATGCTAATATTTTCTTTAGGACCTAAAATCTCATGGTAAAATAGAACCATCTTAGTAGACATGATGTGAGCATACCAGCTAACTCAACTAATATATTCTCAGAATGATCAATAACATCCACACAATGTGATTGACCTTGGGATGGAAAGTAGACCACTATATATAGGTATCATGTAGTCATATCCTCTTCATGATATTTCTAATGTAATATAAATATAATAATATATAGTAAATCCTCTTCAAGTTTCCCTACAACCCCAAGGAAAATTTCTATATTATGACATATCAACATCTCTATCATGGAAAAAAGTTAATTAACAACATATATATATATATATGATCATTAATAAAAGAATATATATATTTAAAAACTTTTAAAAAAAGTGTTCAACTAAAATTAAATCTAAAAATACCTTTTATCTCTAACCAAATAATCATTTTAATCCAATTATAACAAAATCAAAACAATTTAAAAATAATATTATAATCATGTAATGATTCATAAAACCCATATGGTTCAAATTCAACGAAAATATGTAACTTTTTTATTTAAAAACTATTTAATGGAAAATAATATAAATTAGAAACTTGTATAAAATTGATAGGAAAAACACATAATCACTATATAAATCATGATTTATTTATAAAATGGTGTTTCAAAACAAAAATATCTCAAATAATATAGATTAAAAAAAATATTCGATAAAATATTAATTTTAAAACCAAGTAGAGATTTTATAAAGACACAAATAAGAACATGATGAAACCAATGAATTTTTCATAAATCTACCATGAATAAGTTAAATGATTCCAAGGGGAGACATTTCATGTAAAAATTTCCTAATAAACCAAATTTATTCAAAACAAGGAAAGAACCATTTTCACCATTGAGGCATTATTTTTCAATGGTTCACGAACATGATGAATAAGAATAATCAGATTAATATTTCCACTATTACATTAAGGATCCAAATGAAATAAGGGGAGAAACATGATGAGAACCTAGAACAAGAGAGTTGTGTGGATAATTCTTCCTCAGTATATCTCGAGATGTTTCTATTAGTAAATGTAGATATAATGTTTTTATAATTATTTAAATATTCTACAATATACACTTCTTATTAAAATTCATCCCCCTAATGAATGGTCTCAAGGATCACCCATAATACCATCCATTCCATACTACTCTATATTTTCCACTATGCATGGTTTCAAAACACAGCCTCCTCATTAGTTAATGTTTAAAATTAATTCTAGGTATTTTTTTAAAAAGATCACTTTTTTAAATCTAAATTATATAAAAATGAATAATTTATGTAATAAACATAATTATTACCTTCTATTGACATTAGAGGTGTATGAAATGTGTTTATTGACCCATTTTAAAGAATTTATTTTATAAAATCTATTATTCCTTTTATTTTGATGTTATATTATAAAATAAATGGTATTTATTTTCATTACAGAGTGTATATGATAATATAGTATATTATTTTCTGAAAAATTTACACATTAAAGATAATAGTTTATGGAAAAAATCCCTTACAAAATAAGGGGTGTTAAAATAATTCATATTTGAGAAATTAAATCATGGTAATTTTAATTCAAAAACTAATAAAAAATATATGGTGGTATTATTATTTCATTTAGTGCCTAGGCACACATAATTCCACATAATATATATGATTTAACTATTTCACCCTAACAAGGTGATTTATCTATTTTCCATACAAATAATCTCTATGATTAAATATCATCATTGAATAGACCTAATAAGAGAGAGCTAGATCAATTTATTCCATAATGAGATTACGTACGTAAGAAAAACCTACTTGGTACTACCTATTGATGGATATGTATAGATAATTTTATAAATGCGATATATTTTTTGATCCGTTTGTTCTTTAAATTTAATTTTTATTTTACTTTGAGATAATCTCCCTTTTAACTAGGGTGTGAGAGAACTGATACTGTAGCTCAAATGCCAATTTACCCCTCCCAATCCTCATAACACTCATCCATAGAAAAATTTAATGAATTATTTTTCATGAACATCAACCTCTAGGACTCATAAATGATTATCAGCATATAACTTCTTCAACTATAACTTTATCTTATATGTCTCAATGTTTTTTATACAGTTTATATCCATTCATACACTATATTTTTACTATACATTAATGTTCTCCCAAATTTTACTAACAAGATAGAGATATGAATTTATTTATATAAAGGGGCTTGTATAGGGAAATTGGAATGCTTTAGTGGAAAATATTATTAAATAGGAACTTGATTGGTGGAATATATTAATTTTAGACTTATTTCATGTCTATAAAATGTATTTAATGATATAGTAAGTTGTTTGAATGTATCTTTGGATTATACCTCATAATAAGGGTGATATTATATAATAAATATCCAATATATATTTAATTATATTTTAATACCCTTATTGAAATTGTGGATAACCTCAAAATATTTGCAGATATAATCGACACTGGTGTTTCATGAAGTTACACAACATCTATGATATATATCATAACAAGTTGACTTAATAATAAATCCTAAAGAATTTTTTTATTTTCCATAGACTCTCTAGGGGATTCCGCCATAACATATATTGATTTACTTGCCATTTATTAATTTAGAATTCCCATTATGAAATTTCTAGTAATTTTATCTCATTCTAAAATAGATCCGGATAATGATTGAATCATATCCATGTACATTTTTTAGTATACCTTATCATCTTCCATAATATTGTTTTTTAATTATATTAAGAAATAATTCTCCTTGTATCCTAGAAACTAAGCTGAATATATTGATCTCAATAAATATTTTTTCATCCTGATTAGATTGGGAAATAGTATATGTTAAATGTTTTATATATCCTAATTTATCATTTACAATAATGGTACATACAACCATATCCTAAATATTACTATTACATCATTTTCAAATTTGAACATTGGAATTATAAATCTCTTATTCCTTCAAAGAAATTAATATATCTACATTATCCCTTTGGGCCACCCAATACTTTTAGATGATTGAATGTTCACTAGTCATTTTAGAATAGAAATATGTGATATCTTCAATGAGGATTTCCATGTCCATAAATTACATTCTATAAATATTTTATCCCATTACAATAAAAAATATATAGATTTTTTATATCTATATAATATGATAATATGCTCTCTTTTATGGATGATATATAATTGACTTAACTATATTTTAATCATATCTAAAAATATTTATTTTCACATGTTGATCAATTCTTTGAAATTTTTTAATTTAATAATTTATTATTAGTATATATGTAACACATATCATCATTGGGTTTTTGTATAATAATAATTAATTTAATTAATATCATACACTAAAACAGATCATGTTGTTGGTAATTTTTTCAATAGATCATTGATTGTATTTTATATTTGACTATTAATTTCAAATTTTATATCATAAAAAATATCAATCTGTTGTTTAAATAATGGCTATATATGATATACAATCCTAGTATTGACTCCCACATCACCTCATATAGATCACCATAATGTATCAATTGCACCTCCAAAATCACCAAAGGCTTATAATTAGTGTTGAAGGTATAAAAGGTTCATGAGGAATAATATACCATTTAGTGAGAGTCCAGTAATATTAGAATATAAGCAAACTCATGCACATAGTTGAACATTAAAGTATGCATAATAAATCAATAAATAGGAGAATCCAATATTAAATGGAAAACATCATAAAATCATAAATAATTATAATATTTTAAAAAATTAATAAAAAGTCTTTCACTGGGCTAACCATATATAAAAAATAAGAAAAATGATAATAAATACAAAGTGATATTCTACTAGAATTGATCCTAGCCACATACCTGGTCTCCGTGATTCTAGAGTTACACAAACTATATCCTAATACTCCACATGAGAATCTATACTCAATTAAGAAATAAAAGGCCTCATTTATATCCACTATGCAACCGAGAATTCAATATTAAATAAAACATCTATTTTACACACCCAAAGCTGTTCACATATAGGGGTTCATAAATAAATAATAATAAACCAAACCAAATTTTGAATATATAATTCAATTTACATAATAATTTCATACACATGTTAAATTCCAACACTATAAGAACCAAATAACACCTTTAATAAAAGAAAGATTGATTTATAAGAGGGATAAAAAATGAAAATAATGAACCAATTATTCTGTCACAACACCCTATGTAAATAGACCCCCAATCGAGCATATGTCATAGGATTTAAAATATGTGGCACCCCATAGACATGATAAAAAGTGTGACATTCAGATACACATATGATCTCAATGACATCAAAATGAAATAGGTATAAATGACTAACCCCTGGGCATAAACACATGCTTCCCTAATTACAAATAGATTTTTGTGGGCAGTAGGACTCCAATATCATGATCTAAACTAGAATTAGGAACAACTATTATGATGTACAATGAGTACATGCTAGTCCCGATCAATGTGTTGAAATGAAGTGGAACCAATCATGGACCCTATGAAAAAAATTCTACAAGGATCAATATATAATAGTGCGTAAAAAAGAATCAATGGTGTTAGGTATGCCTTAACATCCATGTTGACAAACACTATACATGGAATAAAACTAAACAATATAGATTCACTCATTCATAAAATCCACTAACTTCCTAATGCCATATACCCACAATATGAAATTGGAGGAGATAACCAAATCAAAACATAGTACCAACACAGGAACTAATTTATCCAATCAGTTTCATATTAAACCCAATTGTTGAGTAGAAACATCCTTAAACATCATAGATAACGACCAACCAAATATATGATGATCTAACATTGATATTAACATTAAAAAATGATTTTGAATTTCATATCAACCATCATCTAATAAGTCACGATGCATATCTCAGTATCCTAGATATAATTAACCAACAAAAAGAAACAATGGTCTCTCCATGACACCTCATAGGGATAAACCAAAACTTGGTGCTCCTGTAGTCCATGTGGTAACAATATATAGTGATTTCCAACTTTAGACTCACATACTAAACCCAAGAACCTAGGCCATTCGAATCAAATTTTCTACAAATGTTCTATAAGACACAAAAAATTGGGTCACCCAATATAGGGTTCCCCTTTAATATTTTAAAAATGAGACACTCTAATTGAATAAACATCCCAAACATCACCTAGTAGTGTCTAAAGAATCTTGGATCAATAATTCACACAATGTGAAATTGAAATGAAAAAACGGCCAACCAAGGGGTTTATAATAGTCCTTAGCACCACTTCAATTATAGGACCCTAAACAATGGATCATTGGTAATAGCTAAACCTCAAGAAATGTACAAAAGAAAAAGAACCACATCTAGCCTTCCTAGTAAAAACCCATCCATGGGTACCAACTGAATCACATGGAAATCCTCCATAGAACCCTTCACTCCTTAAAACAAATAAATGAAACCTACCCATAACGTCCATCCAATGATGTTAACATAGACCAAAGGCTTCAAAAAATCCAATCCTCATATGTATGATCTAAACCTAAATTTATTTATCCTCATGAAAATATTCTCAATAATGAGGGGAAAATCAATATCTACTCAGAGATTCCACATTATCCCATATATATAAATTTATCTAAACTAACCTCAGTTAGAGAAACATGGTACAATCATTTCATACATATAACTAAGATCACAACCGCCACCCTAGACCCAAATCTCACAACCCTCCCCCTAGGAGGATTACAAAACAAAACATCAAATGATATTATCAAGGAAAAACACTTCCAATCCATGAAAATTTAAATATAGGATGTATACATTGAAATTATTCCACCATGACATTCCACATTGAAAAACACTCTGAATTGACTACTAATATGCCCAATTCTAGCATGATGTTGAAATAAAGTAAAAAAAAGCATAGTATGAAAATGTACACCTTGTTTAAATATGATACAATACACGTATCCACAAAGGTCCTCCATGACCTTTTTCCCTGGTCCACTATGTATTGTATGTCTATTATATATAGAATGTTACTCCTTTTACATGGAATAGAACCCCACAAGGGTACTGAGTTGTGTACTATAGTCCCACTTAGCATATAAAATGTTGAACTACATTGTGGGTGCCTCCCCATACATGGATTGTATCCCCGGTGGGGTTCCTATGTAGTTTACATTTTCATGTAACCCCACGTGGGGAATACCGAATCACATTACATGTCCACATTCCATATACCTCATAGGGGTTTGGACCAAGTACCCAAACTAGCCATCTTCCACTAGCACCCCCAATGGTAAAACTACATGATATGTAATCCCATGTACAAGACATGTAGTCCCTTTAACTCATATTTCTATAACATGAATAACACATAAGGTGTTTTAATTGAAACATAGGCCATTTACTAGTGTATTCCTAAAAACCATTCAAATTGGCCAAAAAGCCTGATTTCTCCACAATAGTAACTGGCCAACACCCATTTTGATCTCTAAGAACACATACAAGGCCTAAAAACTAAAAACAATAATCTATAATGTTTTAGGGTAAAATAAAAAGGACTACCATGGGTTGAAAATCACATATGAATTTCACTAAATCTATTCCACTCACTCGCTGATACTCGATCTACCTCCGGATGAGCTCCTCATGTAGAACCTCCTCCTCCTTCTCCATCTTATCTCACTCTACATCTCTATGATGAATTCCCAAAAGGGGAAATCCCCTAGGGGTACGAAACAAGAAAATTGGAATGTAGAAAAATTAAATAAAACAAATAAAAACAAATAATAATATAATGAAAACGAAAATAAATTTGGACCTATCCCAGCCCCAACCTCGATGATGGGTTTATACACCCCCAAGGAAAACCACATTTTGGACTCTTCCCAAAAGACATGATATCAACATAAAACTCTATTTAAATGATATTTATGAAAAAACATGACTAAATAAATTAATATTGAATTAATTGACTACTAAATATTATGATAAAATTCAAATTACATGTATTTCAACCAAAATCTAGTCCTAGGGTCATCAACCTATATAAGGAACAATAGAGTGATCTAAGAAATAATCTAACATCTAATTTCAATAAAAATAATGATTTTTCCCTAAAAACATTTTGAGAAGAAAAATATAAAATTTCCACATGTTATCAAAACTTTTGGTGATGTTCACAAAATTCAAACTACATATGCGTCCCACCACTAGGAAGCCTTAATGAAAAACCAATACCTATTATCTATCTCCTGACCTAGTGAAAAAAATTTAATCATGACCAATTAAATAAATTTCCATAAAAATCCCAAACTCTCTCCGCAACATGATAGACATTAAAAATAATCCTTTTTTATTTCTCCCAACCATACGATTTCCCTTATCATTTTACCACTTCCAAAACAACAAACCACATGGCCAATGTTATATATTTCACCAAATGAAATAGAAATATTTGGTTAGAATGCTCACCCATGAGCACCAGCTATGTAACAGAACTTGTTGTTGTTGACCCACCATGATCAACAGCCTACATTCTCAATAAAAAACAAAAATGAGGCTTACTACCTCTAATATCATATCGTAAACTCCCCACTACCAATATTTCCTTAAACTATTCTAAAATGTAAATTAAGAATCATTATCACAATAAAAAAGTCAAAATGAAACAAGGATAATGAAACTCATACCACATACCTTGATCCACTTATAGGCGAGGTCCAATAAACTTGATAACCATCAGAACTTTACTTAAATACTAAGTCATATCACTCATTCCATGATCAACCAGATGAACACCCTACACTTGAGAATAGTTATAAAATAAATGGTGTCTAACCAAACTCTTACTGTGATACACAAGTTTCCACAAAATGCGGATAGTGCCAATTAACCAAAGAAATAACCTCACAATTCATCTATGAGGTAAGAATCATTATGAATGCACCACTTCTCAGACACTCTACATCCTCAAGTCTAACCATAACCTAGTGATAGAAGTCCTCAACCACCCCCCATGTTTGAATAACAATAGACTTCGAATCGATAAGTGATAGTGGTCCCATATACCCAACCATAAGAACTGATAGACAATATGTGGTAAGAAAAACTCCATCCTAGATAAAACAGACCATAAGAGTTTAAGGGAACCACCACCTCAAGGAATTTGGATCCCAATAAAATAATCCCTCTGGAGTTCTTTCCCTCATCGAGAAACCAAAATGAAAATTAGATACCACTACCAAAACATTGGGGTTTTCATACCTCCCTTGATGAAGGAAAACCATATTTATCATAAATGAACCAATTTTCATGATATCTACATAGACTTCCATCAGGTATAAATATATCTATGTTAGGATAATAATTGTAGAGACCAGAAGCTTATCGTACAGGGACGTTACATTACTTTTGCGGAATACTTAGTACATAACAAAAACACACACACAAGGATCGTAATAGTTTAGTGTCTTTGGAAACTCGGAACGTAATCTTCTAATCGTGGTGAAAGATCTTCAATATCTCCCATAAATATCTTCCCTTTTTTTTACCTAAAACCTTTATTTATATCCTGGGTAAAAGAAAACATAAAAGGGTGAGCTCAAATGCTTAGTAAGGGTATACAAAAGAAATAAAAATCATATCATATCTTTTTGAAAATCATAACCTGCAAAAGAGATCATAATATCTTAACATGGAACAAATCATAGAAGTGAAAATGAGATCACCATAATCATAACATGAAACTTGAAACTTTGTGGCATGCACACATAATCATGGAAAATTATTTCTTGTTAGTCATGACTCATTGCCAAGACTATCTTAGTGGACAAAGTCCCTTTCTGAATCGAGTAACCCTCGTTTCAGTCCTGTTTTACTGAACCGAAATAACCTTCCGTTCCAGCCATGTCTATCTCATGAGATATAAATCTTTACCCAATGCATTGGAGGGAGATATAGGTCCCACCCATCTTATAATGAATCCTTTCTTATGTGTGCCACATAATCATAAAACATACATCATCGCATAACACATGTAACAAATATGGGATTCTTGAAACATCATGACATCATAAATCAATTCATATAAGATAAAGGAATTCATAAAAATAATTCCATCACAACATGATCAAATCAATGTAATAATAGGGATAAAAACAGAACCCTTTATTATCTTAGATGGAAAAAAAATTTGATAAAACACTTGAACTCCATTCTTGAGGAAAATATCCTTTCTTCTTCAAAAACATTTTTTCCTTTCATAACATGTCATATAAATTTAAAATAAAAGAAGGTGATTAAAAATAAACTTGAAAACTTGTAAAGGAAGCTTCTTGGAAATAATGTTTTAAAAATCCATTCATGCCGTATAAGTTAAAAAAAACATTCTTCGTACTTTTGTCGGAAAAGTCAAAAAGTACCTCGTACGAAAAACGACCAAAAGATTCCTTTCATACATATTACTAAAAACTCACCGAAGGGTAAAAATGGATTTAAACAATTGTAGGTGGATGGAAATAATATGACATATTGATGAAACATGGATGTGGATGATAAAATACACCCCAGTAAATACTTACGAATAAACAATCTCGGATAAAAATGAGATTGTGATATTTCCCTTACCTTAGGTCCAATTTGCTTCGTATGTGTCCGAACCTCCTGTATAATGATTTAAATAATGTCATTGACTTATTACAGAATCATATTCATTGTTATGATATCATATATGGTTCACTTATGACATTATATTACCCGTTCTTTTGTAAATTCCATGTTAAAGAAGCGTTTTGGGTAAAATCGTTTCATTTATCGTAGGTGTTTTGACTTGTTGTTCTTGACATCATTATTACTTATATCATGATTTACTTACTTCCAGAATATAAAATATGATTTATATATCATATATATTCAGTATATATATATATATAATAGATAGATAAATAAAATGAAAAACACCGTTCATGGAGACGGTAATCCGTACGTACGCATGAACGCTGTTTTTCTTTCCTTATTGTCTTGAAATGGAAGTAAGTAGATGACATACATATGTATATATATACATAAATCCAGTAGCTTTATAATGTCATATATTTCATTAATATTTCTTATATATACATTATAATCATTCTTAAATGGTTAACATGGAGAATGAATCTCATCGCGTCGTGGAGACGGTAGTCCGTACGTACGCACGAGCGATGATATCATTTCTATAAATATTGAATTGAATTGGAGTGGATTATACAATATATCAGAATCAATATGATGTTGTAATAACTATGTATATTTATTCTTTACACCATTATACCCATCCATGTAAGGTGGTGGTGGAAAATAGATTACACCACGGCGTGGAGACGGTATTCCGTACGTACGCACGCGCGGTGATTTCTTTTTCCGTAGGATGGATAGATGGTGAAATAGGGTTGTTTCATACTTATAATAACATATCAGTATATGAGTGATAATGATGTTATTACTTCATAATGAAACAACCTAATAAGAAGAAGTGGAAGAAGAAATAAAGATGAAAGAATTGGTAACGGTAATTACCTCTTCTTTGAAGTGCCTCTTTGAGACCTCCTCTTAGGGCACTAGAATTGGTCTTTGAGGAAGACCAGCACCTCTAGGATGTTTCTAGGGAAGTGGAGAAGAGATTTTGGCAGGGGTTGGCCGAGCTTGAGTGCTCAAATTGGTGTGAGGAGGAGGGGGAGGAGGTGTCCTTTTATAAGGGAGGAGAGGGGCACCTTAGGAATATCTCAAAATATTATTTTATATTAAAGTCAAAATCGGTTTATAATGGTTCCAAAGGGCCTTATTTCGAATCTAAGGTGGGGATGGGTCGAAATCCTATCAACCAATAGAATTTAGACAAGTTTAGGATATTATTTTAACCTTATCAATTAGATTTAACTCTAAGTTAAATAATTTAACTTTTACCATGTCTTTTTGTTTTCTTTCACTATATGGTTAATAAACTTACTATAACATGCCAAACGAACCCCAAATTGTTTATTATTAATATATATATCCTTATCTAAGTCATTTGGCCGAACCTTAGATTTTTAGGAATACAATAACAATTAATAATATAATATTTGATTTAAAAACTATTTTGTGTCAATTTTGACACTATTTGATATATGATTTTTGTGAAAGTCATAACAGAATTAAATGTTCGAAACAAGTTGATTAAATCAACATTAATATATCATAGTAACCTAGAAAATTAGTGGAATTCATAAAAAATCTCAAATTACATTTATTTTGGTGTTTATAACATCAATTATGTCAATATTTCATTAATAAGATAATTACTGCATCATCGTTGTGTCATATATAAATTATTTTATGTCTAAAAATTACAAATAAAATACCATCATGTAGGAAATCTTTTTAGCTTTCTAATGAATATTTACAATCGAATATATCTTATGTATAACCCCATATTAAAAATGATTTACTTATTAAACTTTGATTTTAACTATTTTAACCTTTCTTTAAATAAATTAATAATAAATGTCCTAATCTAATCCAAGTGGGCCTAAATGGTCATATTTTATTCCTAAGTTTGTTTTTGGTTGAATTACACTTGTCCAATAGAATTTGGACATGTGTTAGGGTAATAGTAATATCATATTTACCCTTAGTTACCCTATTTACTATTAACCGCGGTAAAAAAAGTAAAAAGTTACTATTCACCAAAAAATTATTTTCATCTCATTGAACCACATTTTAGTCCTTGATATTAACCGTGTCTCTCGGATTTTCGAAATTCCATTCACAGAAGCGGCAAAATTAAGTTTTATGAAAAATTCAGTTTTGTTAACTACCACTTAGTAGTTTCACTATTCATCAAAAATTGATGTTTTTCAGAACAATGCCAAAATTTCATCCTAAGCTATATTTCATATTCCGAATTCAAAAATGAAGTCTATTTTACCAAATTCATAACATAAAAGTTGCATTAATTAATTTTATAATTAAATCCCGCTGTTAAAACAAATAGCGTGTTTTTAAGAAACAATATCTATCAAAAGATTGACACTTGTTTATGTCTAGTTTAAATGTGAAATTACATCCAATGACCAACATTGTATTAAATTGTAAAAATATATTCTAAATATACTTTAAAACCACTCAAATTAATCATTTATCACTATTAATTATTTCGATTAAAAAAGTTGTTTTTAATTATAATTTAGTAATTTTCACTATTTATCATAATATGAAAGTTATCCGAAAAGTACCAAAATTTCACCTTAGGCTAAATTCGATACTCCGAATCCAAGAATGAAGTTAATTTTGAAAAATAAGATTTACAGAATTTCAAAAATTGGTTATAACGGCTAGTTTTAATAATATTTTAATAGCATATCGTTGTTTAGTGAAACTCGGTATTGTGTATTACACACGCTATCGAGGAAGGTCGCGATTGCGTGTAATGCAAGGCAAGACAAGGATGCGTGTTGTGCAAGCTCCTTTTGGTGTAGCGTACAACACAAGACATTAATAAAATTAAAAAGAATATTTTTTTTATAAAATCTTGGGCTGTTACATTCTACCCCCCTTAAAATGAATTTCGCCCTCGAAATTCGTCGGGGATATAAATGGTTTACTATTCGAAAGTTTCTTTAATAGAAACCCACATCGTAAAAAGGAATATCAAAACCAATCTTTAAAAACAAAAGTATGAAACGTAACGGTTACCCAAATAAACTAATCATTGGGTTTCCACATAGGTGAAAATATGGATATGGAAGAGAAATCTAACCATCAAGTTCTGATGGAGAGTGGTAGAGAACATGGCTATGGAAAAGCCAGTAATCACAAATCCATAGATTTGTGATGATATAAGGTACCATCTGATTCATCAGGTATAAGATCACTAGGACAACATTTTTGGTTTTCAAGATCATTTCCCCTAAAGTTGAAAATTTGAATTTTAATAAATACTTACTTTATTTTGGTACAACCTCACTGTTGTTCGTGCCTTGAACAATTTCCACTTCATCTCTTAAATAAATGAAGTTGAATTTGTTATTCGTGAAGTGTTAGCAGATCATGTGATAGAATGACGGGTCATTCCATCTGTCTCAAACAAAAGGATAGCAAAAATTATATGCATAAATCGATCTATAGTGAGATTAATCATATATGGTTCCTAAAATGGACTTATACTTCATATATCATACTGCTTAATATAATAAAACTAGTTTCTACTAAACAGGGACTTCCTGTAGGTCAGTGGTAGGCGATAAAGGCCAGTCGCACTTCGGTTGTGGGTTCGATTCCTACAGCCTTGTCCGAAGCGATGGGCTGTCGCCTGTCCTGCAGGTTGTCCTTTTTCTAAAACTACATTACTATAACATCCCATCAATAATATCGAAAATCTTCTATCCTTAATCAATACTAACTTATGTCCAACATAATCCAGTCTAATCTTTAGGCTTATACATAATACTGCAGTCCACTCTCATAATATAGTGACAACGATTACCAGAGATTTAATACTGTCGTTGATCCCCACATATCATAAGATATGTCTTGTTGGTCACATTCCAAACATTCAAAGTCCTTAATCGTGTATTCTCTTGAATACCTTAGTGAAAACATGAGTGCAGTTAAAAGTTAACACTTTCCACATACCAAAATCCTCAAAATTCTATATACTCAAACCATGATATCACTTAGTCCTTATATCAATCATGAGCTCATGAATACTATTAAACATTTCATTTTCTCGTCTTCATTATGCGCATATCATCTTATTTCCAAAAAAAAATATCTCAATCACTTTGAATACCACATCAATAAATATTGCAATACTCAACGATACAACATTATTTTGGAATCCCATTACATAAACGCTTAATCATTCCACCACATCGTTATCATATTCAACATCGCCAATAGTGATCGCATGTGACTTCCCTTTGTCCTTTGCCTTCAGTGGTTGCTCATGTTGATCATCACTAACCCTTGGATTAGGGCAATTATTAGCATAATGCCCCATTTCCTTGCACTTGAAGCATTGAAGTGTTGGTGGTGCGTTCTCTGCAGTGTTTGCTTTATTCACATCATTAGAAACCCTTTTTCCATTACTTCGACACTCAGCTGCTCGATGACCTTCTTTTCCACACTTAAAACATTTTCTAGTTCCTTTAAGACAATCTCCACCATGCTTCTTTCCACACTTTGTGCATAAGGAAACATTCATCTTCTTTTCACCATTATTATGAGATTTCTCCTTGAACTCCATCTTTCGTTTCTTGTCAAAACCATGAGATGGATATGTAACACCAACTTCCATTTCTACCTTGATAGCACAACGCACAATTTCTTCATAGCTACTGAAGTCTCTTATAGCTAATTCCCTTCGAAGACTTGGTTTTAAGCCACTGAAAAATCGATCAACTTTACTTTCAGGTTGGATGATAATACCAGAAGCATACCTTGCAAGTCTTGTAAAATTTGCTTCATAGGTACCAACAGATTCATCGTCCCTTTGCTTCAGTTCAAGAAACTCTTTCTCCATCTTTGTTCGAAGAATACGAGGGAAGTACTTACTGAAAAACAAGTTCTTGAACTCGTCCCATTCCATGGACTCAATTTCATCCCTTGGCCTCGTATTCTTGATAAGATTCCACCATTGATCAGCTTCACCTTCCAAACGATATACTGCTAAGATGACTTTATCATGTTCAGAACATTGAAGAACTAAAAATATCTTTTCAGTGGTACTGATCCATTGTTCAGCAACAAGTGGATCAGAAGTCCCACTGAAATAAGGTGGACGTTGCCTCATGAAGGACTCAATAGAATATTGTTCCCTTCTCTGCTCATTTAGAAGTCCAGAATGATTCATAGCTTGTGTAAGTATAGCAATAAGATTTTGCACTCCATCTCCCATAACATTTGTTTGTTCAGGAGGGCAATCATTGCATTGTCCATTGCATTGATCAACACGGTTCCTTCGGGTTCCAGCCATCGTCTAAAACCCAAAAAGAATAGTGTGAGAGGCAAAAATCATGCTAGGGAAAACAACATAATAAAGGGGGAGTACCTTCAATATCTAACATCTTAGGTTTGATTCTATGATCGTTAGCGTAGTTCTAGTACTATAACCTATACGTATACTTAACCTTAGAGACATCCCTAGACATACCTTAGAAATTTCTCTAGGGATCTCACTAACGTTTTCGCATCCTAGTTTCCAAAAGTTGACTAAACCTCCCTTTGATACCAACTGTAGAGACCCGAAGCTTATCGTACAGGGACGTTACATTACTTTTGCGGAATACTTAGTACATAACAAAAACACACACACAAGGATCGTAATAGTTTAGTGTCTTTGGAAACTCGGAACGTAATCTTCTAATCGTGGTGAAAGATCTTCAATATCTCCCATAAATATCTTCCCTTTTTTTTACCTAAAACCTTTATTTATATCCTGGTGAAAAGAAAACATAAAAGGGTGAGCTCAAATGCTCAGTAAGGGTATACAAAAGAAATAAAAATCATATCATATCTTTTTGAAAATCATAACCTGCAAAAGAGATCATAATATCTTAACATGGAACAAATCATAGAAGTGAAAATGAGATCACCATAATCATAACATGAAACTTGAAACTTTGTGGCATGCACACATAATCATGGAAAATTATTTCTTGTTAGTCATGACTCATTGCCAAGACTATCTTAGTGGACAAAGTCCCTTTCTGAATCGAGTAACCCTCGTTTCAGTCCTGTTTTACTGAACCGAAATAACCTTCCGTTCCAGCCATGTCTATCTCATGAGATATAAATCTTTACCCAATGCATTGGAGGGAGATATAGGTCCCACCCATCTTATAATGAATCCTTTCTTATGTGTGCCACATAATCATAAAACATACATCATCGCATAACACATGTAACAAATATGGGATTCTTGAAACATCATGACATCATAAATCAATTCATATAAGATAAAGGAATTCATAAAAATAATTCCATCACAACATGATCAAATCAATGTAATAATAGGGATAAAAATAGAACCCTTTATTATCTTAGATGGAAAAAAAATTTGATAAAACACTTGAACTCCATTCTTGAGGAAAATATCCTTTCTTCTTCAAAAACATTTTTTCCTTTCATAACATGTCATATAACTTTAAAATAAAAGAAGTTGATTAAAAATAAACTTGAAAACTTGTAAAGGAAGCTTCTTGGAAATAATGTTTTAAAAATCCATTCATGTCGTATAAGTTAAAAAAAACATTCTTCGTACTTTTGTCGGAAAAGTCAAAAAGTACCTCGTACGAAAAACGACCAAAAGATTCCTTTCATACATATTACTAAAAACTCACCGAAGGGTAAAAATGGATTTAAACAATTGTAGGTGGATGGAAATAATATGACATATTGATGAAACATGGATGTGGATGATAAAATACACCCCAGTAAATACTTACGAATAAACAATCTCGGATAAAAATGAGATTGTGATATTTCCCTTACCTTAGGTCCAATTTGCTTCGTATGTGTCCGAACCTCCTGTATAATGATTTAAATAATGTCATTGACTTATTACAGAATCATATTCATTGTTATGATATCATATATGGTTCACTTATGACATTATATTACCCGTTCTTTTGTAAATTCCATGTTAAAGAAGCGTTTTGGGTAAAATCGTTTCATTTATCGTAGGTGTTTTGACTTGTTGTTCTTGACATCATTATTACTTATATCATGATTTACTTACTTCCAGAATATAAAATATGATTTATATATCATATATATTCAGTATATATATATATATAATAGATAGATAAATAAAATGAAAAACACCGTTCATGGAGACGGTAATCCGTACGTACGCATGAACGCTGTTTTTCTTTCCTTATTGTCTTGAAATGGAAGTAAGTAGATGACATACATATGTATATATATACATAAATCCAGTAGCTTTATAATGTCATATATTTCATTAATATTTCTTATATATACATTATAATCATTCTTAAATGGTTAACATGGAGAATGAATCTCATCGCGTCGTGGAGACGGTAGTCCGTACGTACGCACGAGCGATGATATCATTTCTATAAATATTGAATTGAATTGGAGTGGATTATACAATATATCAGAATCAATATGATGTTGTAATAACTATGTATAGTTATTCTTTACACCATTATACCCATCCATCTAAGGTGGTGGTGGAAAATAGATTACACCACGGCGTGGAGACGGTATTCCGTACGTACGCACGCGCGGTGATTTCTTTTTCCGTAGGATGGATAGATGGTGAAATAGGGTTGTTTCATAATTATAATAACATATCAGTATATGAGTGATACTGATGTTATTACTTCATAATGAAACAACCAAAGAAGAAGAAGTGGAAGAAGAAATAAAGATGAAAGAATTGGTAACGGTAATTACCTCTTCTTTGAAGTGCCTCTTTGAGACCTCCTCTTAGGGCACTAGAATTGGTATTTGAGGAAGACCAGCACCTCTAGGATGTTGCTAGGGAAGTGGAGAAGAGATTTTGGCAGGGGTTGGCCGAGCTTGAGTGCTCAAATTGGTGTGAGGAGGAGGGGGAGGAGGTGTCCTTTTATAAGGGAGGAGAGGGGCACCTTAGAAATATCTCAAAATACTATTTTATATTAAAGTCAAAATCGGTTTATAATGGTTCCAAAGGGCCTTATTTCGAATCTAAGGTGGGGCGGGGTCTAAATCCTATCAACCAATAGAATTTAGACAAGTTTAGGATATTATTTTAACCTTATCAATTAGATTTAACTCTAAGTTAAATAATTTAAGTTTTACCATGTCTTTTTGTTTTCTTTCACTATATGGTTAATAAACTTACTATAACATGCCAAACGAACCCCAAATTGTTTATTATTAATATATATATCCTTATCTAAGTCATTTGGCCGATCCTTAGATTTTTAGGAATACAATAACAATTAATAATATAATATTTGATTTAAAAACTATTTTGTGTCAATTTTGACACTATTTGATATATGATTTTTGTGAAAGTCATAACAGAATTAAATGTTCGAAACAAGTTGATTAAATCAACATTAATATATCATTGTAACCTAGAAAATTAGTGGAATTCATAAAAAATCTCAAATTACATTTATTTTGGTGTTTATAACATCAATTATGTCAATATTTCATTAATAAGATAATTACTGCATCATCGTTGTGTCATATATAAATTTTTTTATGTCTAAAAATTACAAATAAAACACCATCATGTAGGAAATCTTTTTAGCTTTCTAATGAATATTTACAATCGAATATATCTTATGTATAACCCCATATTAAAAATGATTTACTTATTAAACTTTGATTTTAACTATTTTAACCTTTCTTTAAATAAATTAATAATAAATGTCCTAATCTAATCCAAGTGGGCCTAAATGGTCATATTTTATTCCTAAGTTTGTTTTTGGTCGAATTACACTTGTCCAATAGAATTTGGACATGTGTTAGGGTAATAGTAATATCATATTTACCCTTAGTTACCCTATTTACTATTAACCGCGGTAAAAAAAGTTAAAAGTTACTATTCACCAAAAAATTATTTTCATCTCATTGAACCACATTTTAGTCCTTGATATTAACCGTGTCTCTCGGATTTTCGAAATTCCATTCACAGAAGCGGCAAAATTAAGTTTTATGAAAAATTCAGTTTTTTTAACTACCACTTAGTAGTTTCACTATTCATCAAAAATTGATGTTTTTCAGAACAATGCCAAAATTTCATCCTATGCTATATTTCATATTCCGAATTCAAAAATGAAGTCTATTTTACCAAATTCATAACATAAAAGTTGCATTAATTAATTTTATAATTAAATCCCGCTGTTAAAACAAATAGCGTGTTTTTAAGAAACAATATCTATCAAAAGATTGACACTTGTTTATGTCTAGTTTAAATGTGAAATTACATCCCATGACCAACATTGTATTAAATTGTAAAAATATATTCTAAATATACTTTAAAACCACTCAAATTAATGATTTATCACTATTAATTATTTCGATTAAAAAATTTGTTTTTAATTATAATTTAGTAATTTTCACTATTTATCAGAATATGAAAGTTATCCGAAAAGTACCAAAATTTCACCTTAGGCTAAATTCGATACTCAGAATCCAAGAATGAAGTTAATTTTGAAAAATAAGATTTACAGAATTTCAAAAATTGGTTATAACGGCTAGTTTTAATAATATTTTAATAGCATATCGTTGTTTAGTGAAACTCGGTATTGCGTATTACACACGCTATCGAGGAAGGTCGTGATTGCGTGTAGTGCAAGGCAAGACAAGGATGCGTGTTGTGCAAGCTCCTTTTGGTGTAGCGTACAACACAAGACATTAATAAAATTAAAAAGAATATTTTTTTTTATAAAATCTTGGGCTGTTACAATAATACAACCTATATATACATAAAGTCACTATATGATTTCATTCTGAAACTTTATACAAATGATCCTCTATATTCAGTGAATACACAATAGTCAGGCACATGTCATTTGGATCAGATATGCCTAGATGATGAATGAAAACTACCCTTATTTCTGTGATCTAAGAGTAAGAAATATGAATTAACCATAAATCTATAAAAACATGTGGATTAAACTATGAGAAATCGCACAACTGTAAAATTAGATTCCAAGGACAACAATCTAATTCCCTTGTAGCATTGAATTATTATCAACAATTTTGTTTGTCAAAAAAATTCTGATATCCCTCACATGTTCACATAAAATCCTTGAACTCATATATATCAACTCCCCAAATAATATCCATAACCTTCTCAAATTCCATTTTTTTTGTGAACAACCCTATTTCAACATAACATGTTAATTGATCTCGCTAACCACAAGGCATCACATGCGCCTCCCCAAATGGAAGTGTTTTTTTACCAGAGGAAAGGGTACAAAAGCTTCATAAGAGAGGAAATAACATATATTCGGACCAAAATTATGTTGTAAAATAACCAAAATCAAAAAAAAGGTTTGAAAATAAATTAATTTATAATAAATAACTTAGATAGAATCATTCTATGATAAATTGAATGGAACATGCAATTATAAAAAGTAAAATCTTGAATAATATACAATTTTAGATTTCCCACTATCCCAACCACATATACCAAATAAAAAATAAAAAAATAAATACAATTGGATCCACAACAAAAAATGAGCCTAACCATATACCCAATTTGTATGACACTCATGAATAACAAACATGATCCTTATCCTCCACATGAGTGGCATCACTTGAAAAATAATGACATGGCCTCATCTGTATCTATTGCAGAACATGTTATCCAACCTAAAAGAACAAATCAGGATAGAATTCACACTGAGGTGAAAGTACAAGTGGTGATGATAAAATATCTTAGGCCACCCACAATGGTGAACCTAGGAATATAGTTCCGTAATATGTTCATGAACACATGATTTAGCTTTCATGATGAAGATAATAATAGCTAGAATAAAAGAGAAACTACATAAAATATTCATAAACTAAAAGGATAACAACAATCCCGAGGTTGTTGACTGAAATTAATGGAAAATATAACCTGTATTTGGGATACCCAATAGGATTTCTGTAACATCACAAGTAAGTAATGAGTAATAGATATTTTTATCTATGTCTATTAATAATTAAGATAGTGTTTTAGAGGCTTAAAATGAAAATAAATACAATCTTATGCATGGAATACACTAATATTCTTAAAAGATTGTTTTACTGCCTTATGATGGAAAACCCTTTTTAAATCTATCTTTTGACAATTTTATAAACTATGTTTGTCAAAATAAACTTATTCGTTATGATTGGGACATCAAAATTTACTTTGTGTGAATTTTTGGTATTTTTCTGACAATGTTCATTTTTTAATGAATAGTGAAAAATACTGCATTTTACATCAAAACTGCTTTTTAATCTAATTTATTTATATGATTAGATTATCTTTTGAATTGGTTTTGAAGTGAAATTAGAATATATATTTACCATTATATCCAATTATGGTCATTGGAATCAATTTCACTTTTAAATTGGACTTAAATTGGTGTCAATCTTTTGATACTTATTGTTTCATAAAAACACGCTATTTGCTCTGACAGCGGGAATTAATTATTAAATTAATTCATGTGACTTATATTTTTTGAATTTTGTAAAATAGACTTCATTTTTGAATTCGGAATATCAAATATAGCTTAGGGTGAATTTTTGGTAATTTTCTGAAAAACATCAAATTTTGATGAATAGTGAAACCACTAAGTGGTACTTATAAAAACTGATTTTCCATTTCAATGAAATTTTTCCATCATTGTGTTTTGAATTTAAAAAATCCGACATAAATGGTTGTCATTAAGAAGTAAAATGTGGTTCAATGAGATTAAAATAATTTTTTGGTGAATAGTAACTTATTAAGTTTTTTCGCGATTAGTGGTAATTAGTGTGGTTTAAGGTAAAAATAATGCTTTAATAAAATAAGATGAGCTTGAAACATGTCCTACCCTAATTTTTTGTGTCATGGTAGACCAAGAAAAGCCATGGGTCAACTTGGGGACCCCATGGATCCACTTTGGTTGGGAAATGACATAAATAACTTTTTATTTAATGTAAAAGTAAAAATGACACAAACATAATATGTTTTACGAAAACAATTTTTACATGGGGTTATAAAGATCATATTTTTGATTATAAATAGTCATTGTAAAGCTAAAAAGATTTCCTACATCATAGTAGTTTTTTTATAATTGTTAGACTTTATATAAATTAAATTATTTATGACATCATGATGATGCAGCGATGACCTCATTATTTAACGATTTAAATAAAATGGAAAGATAATGAAAACTCTAAAACCTACACATGGACAAAACCAATTGGATGAGTGGATTTCAAATCCTTATCACCTTATCCTAGAATTATAGCAATTTGGGACCTTTTGAATCCGAAACTCGTTTTAAAATAAATTAACTTATCTTTACTTTCCAAAAGTGCCCCTCCTCTCCTCTTATAAAAGGCCCCCACCTCTACCTCATTTCACACACTCCTCAAGCCTTTGGCTCGGATATCCCCTGCCAATTTACTCTCACCAAATCCCTTTCCTCATCCTAGAGGATTCCCTTTGGGCATAAGCCTTTCAAAGGAAGCCTTTAGGCTCAAATCAAAAGGAGTTACACTTGTAAAGGTAATTCATTCTCTCATGTTCATTTGTTTAATTTTGCTTCTCCAACCCCCTAAACTCTATTTATTTACATCTTTTGTAACAAAACCAGTATCTTCAATATACTAGGATGTTTTTATAAGATTTATTTGAGCTACACTCTCACACAACTACATCAAATGGTTAAAGAACATACGGTTTCCGTGGATGGCGAAATTCTGCCTCCCGAAACGATGATTGTTCAATACTCATTTAACACCTTAAAAGGTGGCCATTATGATGTAACTATTTTTATATATGATATATAATATGTTTATGGTTTCCTTAATCTTCTGTTTTTTTTCATTTTGGGCATACCTTTATGGTTTCCATTATGCGTAAACACGATATCTTCATTTTAGGAAGTGCGGACTACCGCCCCCTGAAAGTGATTTGATTCGTTAATACCATATGTGGGATGTGTAAAAGATAAAGTTAATGATATTATATATTTTATTATACTTGAATTATAATATACTCTTATTTAATTATTATTCCATTCCAGAAAATACGAAATAGAAATGGAAGTAGCGTTCATGCGTACGTACGCCTTACCGTCTCCATGAACGGTGCATTTCATTTCTTACCACTAAATGTGATGTAATATTATAAATACATGTATATGATGAATATATATGATATATATGTTAACCAAATCATTAATAGCTTTCTGGATATAACGAACCTTTGACCAAATTAACAACATGTAAGTGTAAGAAGTCTATTTTTGACTTAAGAACCAAATACCGACTAAATGAACATTATTAACTTAAATGATTACATGATGTTCATAACATGGTATAAAAGGAATAATGAACTTGAAAAAGGATCATAAGAAAGTAGAGATTAACTCAAGTTTATTATTCAGGAGATTAAAGAACGGTCAGGTCAAGTTGGATACGAGGTATGGGACTTCGTCTCAATCTCCTTTCATTGAGGCATATTTTATTTTATACACAACTTTCTTTTATACGGTGTATAAAACCCTTTGACTTTTACGTTTATTCAAAAGGAATCTTTTTTATACGAAGCATTTACTAAACGAAAAAAGGGAATGTTTTTGTCGTACGTATGCGGCGACAACGAATTCTCCGCCGTCATGACCGTTATTTATGTTTCGGCTTCCTCTACAAGCCATACCTTCTTTTTAAAAAGAAAAATAAATACCATGTTTTAATTTTCTTTTATTTTGGTATTGAAAATGGTTTTCACAATGTTTTTTGTGTTGTATTGATATCTTGTGATTGAAATGTGGAAATGTTATGTTTCATTTATGCATGTTTTATGTGATACGATTATGTTATGGTTCTTGGGCATTATTATGAAGATGGGTGGTTCCGTGATAAACTAAGGGCGGGTGAGCCCGATATAGCTCTCCAATGCATTGGGTAACGCGAAGGAGTGAAACGTTAAGGTTTCTCTGAAGAGATTTTAGGGAATATACTGTGATGGGTATTCCAAACGTAACCAAGAGGGTTACTCCCTACGTAAGAATGTTATGAATGCCTCAAGTTACCTTTATGTATTATAATTTCTATGATTTATTAATGATTTGATGAGGTATGTTAAAGTGCTTATGTTTTATGGCTAAAGTATGATCTCATCCTTATGTATATATGTACCCATGTTTCCTTTCCATATTTTTATATCCCTTACTGAGCTTTTTATGCTCATCCCAAGTTTTTTGAAATGTTTTTCACAGGTCAAGGGAAAGGTACATGATATGATGATAGTGTCAAGGAAGTGTCAAGAAAGAATCCATGTTTATTTTAAATATGTTTCCATTGATGGGAATGAAGAATACTATCTTTATGTAACCACTTTGTTTTAATGTGGGTTGTAATGCATGTTTTAAGATCTAATTCTCTAAAACTCTAAACCCGAAAAGATCCTCAACGTGTAATCTTGTGATAACTCGAGATTAAGTAAGGTTTAAGGCTGGGGCCTTATAGTTGGTATCAGAGGTCGGTTTAGATAACTTTAGGAGTTATAATTCTATTAAATGATTATCCAAAAAAAATTGAAATGATATAGCATTTGAAGATTACCATGTTGCTTCATCTAAGACATGTTTGTTCAGAATGGTTTTCCGCTGAGGAAACAGGGAAGCAGTGCTAGGAAGGCATAGAGAAGGAAATAAACTTCCGAATCATCCTCCAGAAATGGTCGGAATTGGAAATGAACAGTTTGTTGTAGTAATGACGCAATTGACTCAAGCAATTAATGGTGGTGGTATCCATGCACGAGATCAGCCAGATCAACCACAGAGGAACATGTTAGTGGTGGAACATTTCAGGAGGCAACATCCCCCATCATTCAGAGGATCATCTGACCCTTTGTTAGCTGAAGGGTGGATTAAAGAACTGGAGAATATTTTTGATGTCATGGGGTGTTCAGACAATCAAAAGGTTAGTCTTATTATTTACCGTTTGGAGGGTGAAGCAGATCAGTGGTGGTCTATGGTTAAAAATATCAGGGACGCCGATGAGATTGATGCTCTTGACTGGGATGAATTCAAAGGTATGTTTCTTGAGAAGTATTTTCCTAAGGCTGTTCGACTTAGGATGGAAAAACAATTCTTCGAATTGAGGCAAGAGGAAGACTCAGTGGCTGCCTATGAAGAAAGGTTCACTCGATGGGCAAGGTATGCTCCAAATTTTATCCGAGACCTTGATAGTAAAATCAATCGTTTTTACTCAGGATTAAAGCCAAAATATCGAAGGGAATTAGCTTCTCGTGAGTTTAAAAATTATGAAAAGCTTGTTCGATGTGATGAGAAGGTTGAAATGGAGTTTGCCGATGACCAAGTGTTCTATAACAACCAGTAGAAGAAGAGACCGAGGTGGCAGGAGAAAGGTAAGAATTCTTCAAAAAAGTCTGATGGTAAGAGAACTAAGTTTCCAGTTTGTGATAAATGTGCCAAAAGGCATGCTGGGGAATGTCTTCTGAATTCTGGAGAGTGGTACCGATGTGGTAAGATGGGACATAAGGCTCGTGATTGCACTGAAAAGGATCAAGGTGAAGGTAAGAACAAATTTGATTTACAGTTAGTGAAATGTTATAAGTGCAATGAGATGGGTCACTATGCAAAAGGGTGTCTGAAAAAGAGCTTGAGTGATGGGAAGCAGTTAGACTACAAGTAGAAAGGGGTGGTGAAATCCTTTGCAACTACTTCAGCAGATGTCGGGCCATCAAATGAAGTTATATCGGGTACTTTTTTTTGTTTGTTCAGATTATGCCAGAGTGTTGTTTGATTCAGGGTCTACACATTCTTTCATCTCTAAAACCTTTTCTAGTAAAATGGGAATACCATCTCAAGAAATGACTCCTAAACTTTTGGTAAAAACACCTGGGGGAAATGTTGAGGCAAAAAGAATTTAGAAGAATCTTCCTATCTTTATGTGTGGAAAGAACCTACTTGCAAACCTTATTGTTCTACCTCTAGTAGAGTTTGATGTTATCCTGGGTACGGATTGGCTCTCTATTTACCATGCTAAGATTGACTGTAGAGCTAAAGAAGTTTCATTTCAGAAAGACTTTTAGTTTGTTTACAAGAATGAACCCTTAATTTTGATAACATATCAAGAGGCTGAGAAACTTGTAAAAGATGGAAATTAATGTTACCTTGCACACGTCGTTGAAAATAAAGGAACTATGCAGATTAATGATGTGCCAGTGGTAAATGAGTATCCTGATGTTTTTCTTGATGAGTTGCCTGGAATAATACCAGATCGGGAAGTTGAGTTTACTGTTGACTTAGTTCCTGATGCTAAGCCAATTTCAAAACCCCCTTATCGAATGGCACAAATTAAACTTTTAGAGTTGAAGGAGCAATTGCAAGATTTATTAGAGAATGGTTTCATTCGACCTAGCACATCACCATGGGGTGCTCCTATCTTGTTTGTTAAAAAGAAAGATGGTTCTATGAGACTTTGCATTGATTATAGAGCCTTGAAAAACATCACTGTCAAGAACAAATATCCTTTGCCTCATATCGATGATTTGTTTGATCAGCTCCAGGGAGCTCAGTTTTTTTCAAAGATTGACCTGAGATTGGGGTACCATCAGCTGAAGGTAAAGGAGGCAGATATTCCGAATACCGCGTTCCGTACGAGATATGGCCATTATGAATTTGTAGTAATGCCTTTTGGGCTGACCAATGCACCTGCTGTATTCATGGACTTAATGAATAGAATTTTCCATGAGTTCTTGGATAAGTTTGTGGTGGTTTTCATTGATGATATTTTGTTTTTTTCCAAAAGTAAAGAGGAGCATGAAAGACATTTAAGCGTTATCTTGCAAACCTTAAAAGAAATGAAACTGTATGGGAAATTCAGCAAGTGTGAGTTTCGGTGGCAACAAATTTCTTTCCTTGTTCACATTGTTTCTAAAGATGGAATAACTATTGATCCTGCAAAAACAAAAGTTGTGGAAGAATGGCCAAGAACCACAAATGTAACCAAGATTCGTAGCTTCCTTGGTTTGGCGGGCTATTACCGAAGGTTTGTTAGAAATTTTTCACGGTTATCTAGTCCAATGACTAAGTTACTCGGAAGGGTGTTAAGTTTATCTGGAAAAAAGAATATGATGATAGTTTTCAGGAATTGAAAAGAAGATTGGTGAATGCTCCAGTTTTGGCACTACATTCCAGGAATGGTGAGTTTGTTATATACAGTGATGCTTCATTGAAAGGACTTGGTTGCATCCTAATGCAGAATGATCAGGTAATTGCTTATGCTTCACGACAGTTGAAAACTCATGAGTTAAATTACCCTACACATGATTTGGAATTAGCTGCTGTTGTTTTTGCTTTAAAAATTTGGAGGCATCATTTGTATGGATTAAAGTGTGAAATATATACCGATAACAAAAGTTTAATATATATATTCACTCAGAAAGAGTTAAACATGAGACAGAGGAGATGGCTAGAATTAATCAAGGATTATGATTTTACAATTCATTACCATTCGGGAAAAGCAAATAAAGTGGCTGATGCTTTGAGTCGAAAAAGTAATGCTTCATTAACAATGTTGCGTTTGGAATGTGATCCTTTGGTTAAGGATTTTATGAACTTTGGCATAGAAGTTGTTGGTGCAGGAAGTCCTTCTGTTTTGTTTCAGGTATCAGTGAGATCTTCTCTATCAGATAGAATCAAGCAAGCACAGAAGCAATACAATGAGTTGCAGAAAAAGGTAGAGCTGGTTCAGAAAGGTAAGTTGCATGAATTCAACATTGACAATGATTGTGTTTTGAGATTTGGGAAGATATTGTGTGTGCCTTGTAATTCATAGTTGAAGAGAGATTTGTTATGTGAAGCTCATAGTTCTCCGTTTTTAGTTCATCCTGGCAGTACTAAGATATACAGAGATCTGCGGGAGTACTACTGGTGGGATGGAATGAAAAGAGATATTGCTAATTTTACTGTGAAGTGTTTGACTTGTCATCAGGTTAAAGAAGAGCGGCAGTTACCGAAGGGGATGCTTCGGCCTTTACCAGTGACAGAGTGGAAATGAGAGAATATATCCATGGACTTTGTTGTGGGATTACCGAAGACTTCTCGAGGTAATAATGCAATCTGGGTTATTGTTGATCGCTTGACCAAGTCAGCTAATTTCCTTGCTATATGAGATACTTTTTCCCTAGATCAACCTTCCCGTTTGTATCTTACAGAGGTAGTCAGGTTACATGGAGTTCCTCTCTCCATTGTATCTGACCGTGATCCCAGGTTCACTTCTAACTTTTGGAAAGGCCTTCAGAAGTCGTTGGGTACTGAATTAAATTTTAGTACAGCTTTTCATCCTCAATCAGATGGGCAGTCAGAACGAACAATTCAGACCTTGGAGGATATGAAACGTTCTTGCTCTATGGATTATCAGGGAAGTTGGGACCAACATCTTTCTTTGGTTGAATTTTCATATAATAACAGTTTTCATTCCAGTATACAGATGGCTCCATTTGAGGCATTATATGGGAAGCGGTGTCGAACTCCAGCTTTCTGGGATGAAGTGGGTGAAAGGAAGATGATGGGACTAGAATTGGTAGAAGAGATGGCAGAAAAAGTTTAGCTGATTCAGAAACACATGAGAACATCTCAGAGCAGGCAGAAGAGTTATGCGTATAACCGGAGGAAGGATCTATCTTTCGAGGTAGGTGATCATGTTTTTCTCAAGGATTCTCCTTGGAAAAGTGTGATGAGATTTGGTAAGAAAAGAAAGTTGAGTCCAAGATTCATTGGACCACATGAAATTCTGGAGAGAGATGGATCAGTTGCATACCGAGTGGCTTTACCTCCGATTTTATCTCAGGTACACAATGTTTTTCACGTTTCGATGTTGAGAAAGTATATGCCAGATCCATCTCATGTTTTGAGTCCAGAGGTAGTTCAGCTGGAAGAGAACCTATCTTATGAGGAACAACCGGTCCAGATTCTTGACCACAGGGAGCAAGTGTTGCGGAATAAGATGATTCATCAGGTAAAGGTTTTATGGAAAAACCACATGACGGAAGAGGCAACATGGGAATCTGAAAATGCAATGAGGGATAAGTACCCCCATTTATTTGATAAGTAAATAAATTGCGGGGACACAATTTTCTAAAGGGGGGAAGGATGTAACATCCCAAGTAAGTAATGAATAATATATATTTTTATCTATGTCTATTAATTATTAAGATAGTGTTTTAGAGGCTTAAATTGAAAATAAATACAATCTTATACATGGAATACACTAATATTCTTAAAAGATTGTTTTACTGCCTTATGATGGAAAACCCTTTTTAAATCTATCTTTTGTCAATTTTATAAACTATGTTTGTCAAAATAAACTTATTTTTTATGATTGGGACATCAAAATTTACTTTGTGTGAATTTTTGGTATTTTTCCGACAATGTTCATTTTTTAATGAATAGTGAAAATACTGCATTTTACATCAAAACTACTTTTAAATCTAATTTATTTATATGATTAGATTATCTTTTGAATTTGTTTTTAAATGAAATTAGAATATATTTTTACCATTTTATCCAATGATGGTCATTGGAATCAATTTCACTTTGAAATTGGACATAAATTGGTGTCAATCTTTTGATACTTATTGTTTCATAAAAACACGCTATTTGCTCTGACAGCGGGAATTAATTATTAAATTAATTAATGTGACTTATATGTTTTTAATTTTGTAAAATAGACTTCAGTTTTGAATTCGGAATATCAAATATAGCTTAGGGTGAATTTTTGGTAATTTTCTGAAAAACATCAATTTTTGATGAATAGTGAAACCACTTAGTGGTACTTATAAAAACTGATTTTCCATTTAAATGAAATTTTTCCATCATTGTGTTTTGAATTTCTAAAATCCGACATACATAGTTGTCATTAATAAGTAAAATTTGGTTCAATGAGATTAAAATAATTTTTTGGTGAATAGTAACTTATTATGTTTTTTCGCGATTAGTGGTAATTAGTGTAGTTTAAGGTAAAAATAATGCATTAATAAAATAAGATGAGCTTGACACATGTCCTACCCTCATTGGTTGTGTCATGGCCGACCAAGAAAATCCATGGGTCAACTTGGGGACCCCATGGATCCACTTTGGATGGGAAATGACATAAATAACTTTTTATTTAATGTAAAAGTAAAAATGACACAAACATAATATGTTTTACGAAAACAATTTTTACATGGGATTATAAAGATCAGATTTTTGATTATAAATAATCACTGGAAATCTAAAACGATTTCCTACATAATAGTATTTTTTTTATAATTTTTAGACTTTAAATAAATTAAATTATTTATGACATCATGATGATGCAGCGATGACCTCATTATTTAACGATTTAAATAAAATGGAAAGATAATGAAAAATCTAAAACTTACACATGGCCAAAACCAATTGGATGAGTTGATTTAGAAGCCCTATCACCTTATCCTCGAATTACAGCAATGTGGGACCTTTTGAATCCAAAACTCTTTTTAAAATAAAGTATCTTATCTTTACTTTCCAAAAGTTCCCCTCCTCTCCTCTTATAAAAGGCCCCCACCTCTACCTCATTTCACACACTTTTGAAGCCTTTGGCTCGGCCAAACCCTGCCCATTTACTTTCTCCACATCCCTCTCCACATCCTAGAGGATTCCCTTTGGGCAGAATCCTTTCAAAGGAAGCCTTTAGGCTCAAATCAAAAGGAGTTACACTTTTAAAGGTAATTCATTCTCTCATGTTCATTTGTTTTATTTTGCTTCTACAACCGCCTAAACTCTTTTTATTTACTTCTTTTGTAACAACACCAGTATCTTCAATATACTAAGATGTTTTTATAAGATTTATTTGAGCTACACTCTCACAAAACTACATCAAATGGTTAAAGAACATACGGTTTCCATGGATGGCGAAATTCTGCCTCCCGAAACGATGATTGTTCAATACTCATTTAACACCATCAAAGGTGGCCATTATGATGTAACTATTTTTATATATGATATATAATATGTTTATGTTTTCATTAAGCTTCTGTTTTTTTTCATTTTGGGCATAACTTTATGGTTTCCATTATGGGTAAACACGATATCTTCATTTTAGGAAGTGCGGACTACCGCCCCCTAAAAGTGATTTGATTCGTTAATACCATATGTGGGATGTGTAAAGGATAAAGTTAATGATATTATATATGTTATTATACTGGAATTATAATATAATCTTATATCATTATGATTCCATTCCAGAAAAGATGAAATAGAAATGGAAGTAGCGTTCATGCGTACGTACGACTTACCGTCTCCATGAACGGTGCATTTCATTTCTTACCACTAAATGTGATGAAATATTATAAATACATGTATATTATGAATATATATGATATATATGTTAACCAAATCATTAATATCATTCTGGATATAATGAACCTTTGACCAAATTAACAACATGTAAGTGTAAGAAGTCTATTTTTGACTTAAGAACCAAATACCGACAAAATGAACATTATTAACTTAAATGATTACATGATGTTCATAACATGGTATAAAAGGAATAATGAACTTGAAAAAGGTTCATAAGCAAGTAGAGATTAACTCAAGTTTATTATTCAGGAGATTAAATAATGTTCGGGTCAAGTCGGATTCGAGGTATGGGACTTCGTCTCAATCTCCTTTCATTGAGGAATATTTTATTTTATACACAACTTTCTTTTATACGGTGTATAAACCCCTTTGACTTTTACGTGTATTCAAAAGGAATCTTTTTTATACGAAGTGTTTACTAAACGAAAAAAAGGGAATGTTTTTGTCGTACGTATGCGGCAACAACGACTTCTCCGCCGTCGTGACCGTTATTTAAGTTTCGGCTTCCTCTACAAGCCATACCTTCTTTTTAAAAAGAAAAATAAATACCATGTTTTACTTTTCTTTTATTTTGGTCTTGAAAATGGTTTTCACAATGTTTTTTGTGTTGTATTGATATCTTGTGATTGAAATGTGGAAATGTTATGTTTTCTTTATGCATGTTTTATGTGATACGATTATGGTATGGTTCTTGGGCATTATTATGAAGACGGGTGGTTCCGTGATAAACTAAGGGCGGGTGAGCCCGATATAGCTCTCCAATGCATTGGGTAACGTGAAGGAGTGAAACGTTAAGGTTTCTCCGAAGAGATTTTAGGGAATATACTGTGATGGGTATTCCAAACGTAACCAAGAGGGTTATTCCCTACGTAATAATGTTATGAATGTCTCATGTTACCTTTATGTATTATGATTTCTATGATTTATTCATGATTTGATGAGGTATGTTAAAGTGCTTATGTTTTATGGGTAATGTATGATCTCATCCTTAAGTATATATGTACCCGTGTTTCCTTTCTATATTTTTATATCCCTTACTGAGCTTTTTATGCTCATTCCATGTTTTTTGAAATGATTTTCACAGGTCAAGGGAAAGGTACATGATATGATTATAGTGTGAAGGAAGTGTCAAGAAAGAATACATGTTTATTTTAAATATGTTTCCATTGATGGGAATGAAGAATACTATCTTTATGTAACCAATTTGTTTTAATGTGGGTTGTAATGCATGTTTTAAGATCTAATTCTCTAAAACTCTAAACCTGAAAAGATCCTCAACGTGTAATCTTGTGATAACTCAAGATTAAGTATGGTTTAAGGCTGGGGCCTTATAATTTTCCCCACATGGATCATCCAACCATACGATATAAAGTGCTCCCCTCAGATATAAATTGGATATATTAAACATCTGCATGAACCATGAATTAATAATAGACCCCCAATGAATAACCATATGTTTGCATGACTATAATGTGAATCTATTGGAATTTAGGACTCCAAAATTGGGATTTGAAGTTGTGAAAGGTACACCTTGGCTGACACAAATAGGGAACATCTCATTCCTGATTGATTTATTGAAATGAATCAGGAATCTGTGATTTACTCAAAGCAACAATATCCCAAAGCCACCATCAATAATTGGTAGCGCATAACATGCTCAGTGATTAGAATGCCTTCTTTTCCATGGTGGTAATCCTTATACATGGTGTAACACTCATCTAGTGGGTTTTACTCATATATATAACCCATTAGCATCATAATACCATTGAACTGCAACTAGAAAACAAAGCAGAGAACTAGATCAGAAATTAATCCAAACACCTATCCAATGATATCCCATTGGTCACCCCTACAAATAAAAGTCCAATGAAGAATCTCAATTAGACATCATGGGAAAAGGACAAGAAAACATAGGCTAATCCAACATCAATCCCACAATCCAAGATGCCATTCTTGAAAAAATAATCATCTCATGGCTAAAAAACATTGGGGTGACTCGTAGAACCATAGAACTCAGCATCAAGTAAGTAACCCCATGGGATCTCCATCAACCATTTACCAAAATTAATGTATTACATTACCCAGATAGTCACAACACAATGTGATATACAACAATGGAATCTCCTGATACACACATCATATTGAGTCACAACCATCAATATAAACAAAACAATCCCATATAACATATAAAAAGCAATTCATCCTATGAAGGGTTCCTCCAGGTCATCCAAAATCACAGGACATGCCCAGTGTAGAAACATACCAAATAAACTTCAGTGTCCTCTAGCTAATCCTTAATCAACAACACACCGAAAGGAACATCCAAACTAAAAGGACATCAACCTTGGAAGTCACAATAGTCCTCTTGACCACCTAAATAGTAGTACCATAAATGAGGGATCTGTAGAAAAAGGAAAACATTAAAGAAAATACAATAAAATAAAAACGCATCCTTCGATCATGGAAACAACCCATACATTGCTACCATCCTTCCCAATAGGGTGTCATTAAGAGTCCCTCATAATAATATCAACATATTAATGGAATATTTATGTAACCTCTACCCAAAAAAATCAACCAAGGCCAAAGGATAAGATACTTATGGTCCTAAACCACATGATATAAACATCAAATACTCTAACCTCGATTAACCTTTCATGAGATATAGAGACATACCAATATATCCTAAAAAAATAACTCATTATCAGCATTCAAAATCCCTCCAAAAGTACCCAATACAATCTCTATGGAACACTGGATCCATCATAGTCACTAAGGCCACAACCCTTACCCTTGCATCCCTGATCATAACCGTAACACCATGTGGATTTTGAAACCCAAAATCAATGAAAATCATCTTAAAAATGCCATCTCATTCCAAGAAAACATCTAGAAGGGATATAATAACTAAAAGTAATTGACCATCATTATATAAGGAGATGAATGATCATAATGACTGATCAAAAAAATAATTTTGACACTACTATAAAAAACAAAATAAAATATTCCATGTTTGGAAACGTACTCAGTGTTTTCCAACAGAGGGATTTTTTTATCGTATTCCCCATTCAATATTGGGTGTAAATTTATAAAGAGCATAACATGTATACACTATTAAATGATGTTGACCTACACATTGATATCATCACATGTATAGGATTCTCATTGAATATGTAAAATTTCAGACTAATCAGTATGAACAAATACATAAATTTTGTTTAACCCATATGTGGTTTCAAATATATACACCTATCCATATGCCCCCACATGTTCTTTATCTTTATATAGAATATGGAAACATTTCTTATAGCTATCATGGGTTTTGGACGTGTACCCTACACATCCATGTTCCCCTATAACACCCCGAGTTACCACTAAATAGATTTCACTCCCATCAAACCATTATGTAGTTGAAACCCTATATTCGCCAAAAAGAAATATATAATGGAATGTGTTATATGATCCATATGCTTTGTACAAGGGTATTCATGAGAATAAACCCTTAAAATAGACCAAAAAATATTATTTATTAAAGACAAATGCATAGCATGACACCATAGGGTTATCCAAAAACACTTACAAGTTTAAAAAACAATAAAGAATAATTTATAGGGATTTGTAGTGAACAAATATAAACAATCCTACTGAAGGATGGAATGTACTAAAGCTTCACTCTAGATCTATACCATGTAACCACTGATCCTATATCCATCTTTCAATAAGTACCCCATGTAGTTCCTCCTCCCCCATCTCCTTATTTTTCCCCTCTGCATCCCACATCCAAAAACCTAAATAGATATTCTCCATAGGTATACAAGAAAATTTAATGGTAAATGATATAAAAGGTAAGTAAAAAAATAAAATTGACCAAATTAAATAGAATAGAGTCCTAGCCTAGCCTCAATACCCATGATAGGTATATCATTTCATAGAAAAATCCCACATTACGAACTCATCCATGTAGATGGAATCTCAATATGAATCTCCACATATAATATATAAGTAAATGAACACACATGAATAATTAAATAATTAACTAATAAAATATTTATTATTCTATGAAAATTCAATCCACTTGGATTTCCACTGAAATATAGAATTAGGTTCAACACCATATTACGGTAAAGATTGAGTTATTAGAAAATTCACCCAAGATAACATTTTAGGAGAAATTTAAATTTTTCCCTTAAATGCAATAGGTTAAAAAAATTCAAAATTTCCCATAATTTTCACAACCATTGACCACATGAGGAGTCACACTATATATAATAATCCAATCCCTACATAATGTTATTGTAATAAAATGTGAAATAAATAAATAAAATCCATCTCTATGAATCTCACATAAATTTATTCTATCAAAATTATTTTTACACATGTTAGAGTAATGATTTTTATTAGGTTTGAAAATACTGAGAAATATAAATCATCCCAATTATAAGACATAGACAATATGAGGATACTAAAAATACTCCTCATAAATAACAGTCTTAACCATTGATGCATTTTATGTTTTATTAAATGATTCAAATACACTCTATTGGTTGTTATTTCATACCCCAATAGTTTAATATTATAAATCTGGAAGTCATATTTAATATGGAGTACCATATGATTATCCATGGGTTTCAAAGTTTTTCGAAGACTCGGGATGATATCAGTAATCCTAGTTCTATTTTGAATTTGATGTGTATTATTTTATTTAATCTCTTTGTGTTCTAAGATATAGTAAACTCATTAAACATTCTGTTTCTCAGTACATTACCCTTTCGTTAATAATATTTTTTGGGGAATGGGTTCATAAATAACTCATTTCCTATATCATTATTATAATATTTCAATTCACTACACTTCTTACATTAATATTGAAATATAAGACATTATAGTCATTAATTATAAAAAAATATGAAGTTATGTAGTCTATTCATCAAATCTATAATAATCATTTGGTTAAATGGGGTCATAACTAAATCCGAATGAACACATATTGTTCAAATATTATATAATAGGTAGACCGTATGATATCTCATTGTTTTAATAAATTGATGATATTTGGATCAAATATCCACCATTTATAAGTACCAAGAGTCCTATAGATGGAAAAACTTAAATTAAATCCACGGAACAATATAATTTTTGTTTTAAATTGTTATATTAATATCATGAAATTTAATGCAGGGTTTCATTACCACATCATTATTTAGAAAAAATTATATTAGTGTAATATATAGTAATGAAATATCCTAAATAAAACCATTTTAAAAATTCTCTTATGGGTACCTCTTTATATAATTCACCTCATTTATGTATATTCTATCTGAAATCATTAATATGGTTTATGATATTTGTATGATATCGTTGTTTAAATCAATAACTTGATTAATAGGAGGATAATATAAAACTTTTTTTGGAAAATATGATCATATTAAAAGATAATTGGAATATCGTATTGGATATTTCATTCCTTTTTCCTAAATATCTGGTCTAGATATTCTTTCCATTTTAGGTGAAATTATTTCAACAATTGAGGTCGGTGTTTTAATTCCATTTAATTTACTTAATTTTTTCCTTGGATTCATGACATTTTAAATGTTTTTTTAAACTAATATATGGATTTAAATGATGAAGAATATAAGTTTTTCAAAGTTCCCATATGTTTTGTTATTTTTAAATTCGGAATAAATTGGTGAATTTTTTAGTTCAATGTTATATTTCATTAAAATGATATTTTATGTCATCTTGGTATTTAATATATTTCAATAAACGGATTTTAGTAAAGAAAAGGTTGGATTCACAGAGATTATGAAAATTTTGGATTTAAAAATTTTGATGTTCTTCCTCAAAAAAAAATTTCTATATTTTAAGATGCATTCCCATTTTTTAAAGGAAAATTATTTGTTTTAAAATTGGGTTTCTATGATTTTATATAAGGGTTACCTTGATTTAAATATGTAACTTTGTTTTAAATTTGGTTGTGTCTAGTACTGGGATTATTTTTTAATTCCCTTGTATTTATTTAGATATTATTTCATGGTGTTGTTCATTTACATTAGAAATATCCATTATATCAATAGTTTTTTTGAAATAGTTTTTCAACAATTTCATATATGTTTTAAAAAGAAAAGCCAGTTTGGGGGATTTAGAGAATGTGATTTATTTATAACTATTTACAACATAGTTAAACCCCACTATTATCAATTTTTAGGATTATTTTCATCGGTTAATAGAGAAATAAAATGTTATTCATGGTTATGTGGGTTGGATTGGGTGTCATTATAGAAGTTGAAATGTTCTCTAGGATAAAGGTATATGAATTTTGTGTCTTACAGACATCGGTCTATGTGGTTTTCAGTGAATTAACATTGGATTAATTTATTATACATATATTATCTATAAGATGAATAAAACTAGGAATCTAAATAGAGTGTCATGGGATGTTGGTTCATATTTTTGAGTGTTAAACTAATAATTTTATATCACAGTATAATTTCATGACAAGTATATGGGATCAAAATTATGATAATAGATGATAGTCATTCAGGTGGTGGGTTCTATTACTATTAAATTTTTAGTAGTTAGTAAGGCTTTTTCATGTATAGTAAAGACTATATTTCTCCAGAGGCTGTTATAAAATTATATTTATCTAATAGTATTCATCTTTATATTTCATTCAAATGTAAGTTTCTTATCTATTTATTTAAAAAAAATATTGTGTGTATTATATTTATCCTTTATCATTATTATTGTAATTAATGCCTTGGGTTATCATTGGAATTTATTTAAAACCCTTCTTGTAATTGACTACTATTATGTTCCCATATATATAGTCATTTTGATTATGTTTCGATGTATTTTATGAGTTATAAAAAATACAAATTATATGGTTGATTTCAATTTAATCATTTTGAATTGTTTTATTTGACATGAATTTTTAACCATTTGAGGTGTTTTTTAAAATGGATTACTTCCTTGAAAAAGACATGATAAACTCATTTCTTTTTCAAATAACACCCCTTCTAAAATGAATATCGTTAATTTTAGAAATTGAATTACCATATTTTTTCCTTATTTAGGTATGTTTTATAAATGGAGTATTTTTATAAATGCATCTAATGAATTTTATGATTGTGTCTTTTTTGTATAATTAATATAAATAACATATATATTTTTTCCATACTACTGTATTTCATTACATTAAAATTGTGAATGTTATAAAACGATGGTGTTATCCTAGCGGTGTATGCATCACAATATAAATAATCATATAATTGGGTATGTGTATATCATGTTTTCTATAAATATTCATCTTATTGTTGGTAGGTTGTTTATACCACTATCTATTTTGATTCAGATGATATTTAGGTTATTATGGTGAACTAATAGTCGTATGGATGTGGTAGTGTTTTTATTTTGTTTTTTGGCTGATTTGAGTAATGTGGAGTATCATCCAATTCAACCTCTTTCTTTGTTTCTTTAGAGGTTTTTTATGGATTATAAAATATCATTAAAATTATTTCATTTATAGAAAATGTTTCAAAAAACCCCTTGGCCATATTTTATAATATATATAATCATTATTTCGTTGGATCATTTTTTTGTTCTATTTATTTATTTTAGTGCGGGTATCCATTGTGGGGATACCTTATGTTGGGTTCCCACATCGAACCATTGATTACTCTCATTTTATTAATGGTGGAATCATTGCCATGTTAGAGCCTTTGATATTATATTATATTCCCATGTTTATTGAGAATTTTCCTAAGGAATTTTGGTATAATGGATAGAGTGATGTATTAGGTTAGGTTGGTATGATTCTTTGTAAAATGATATCCAAGGAACCATGGGTTATTTGGTTCTAAAATATGAAATAATCTAGGAATTTGAGAGACTTATTGGTGAGTGAAAAATAGTTCCAAGATTTCTCTTCTCTATAATAGAAATTGAGTTTCTATTTTGGGTTAGAGAGTTTATCACGAGTTTTAATTCATTAATTTTTATTATTGAGTTATTTTTGGTGATTTTTAATACAACATTGAGTTTTAAGAAAAAAATGGTAGGCATATTTATAAATCTCTTATTCCAAAGTAAAAATTGTGGAAATATAGGGGAAATGGGAATGTAATATAGTATTTTAAACTATGATAATTACATGAAAACAGTTAGGGAAACCATCCTTGGGAACATGAATTTTTGGAACATGGTTTGAGAAACTTTGTATCCAAATCTTCTATAATAGGGGAACTTGGTAATTTCTATTATTTTCCCAAAATTTATGATTTTATCAAAAATAATATTAATTGTGTATTAATTGTGTATTAATTTTGAATAATGAATTGAATCCTTAATGTTTTATAATTATCTTACGAAAACAATGTTTATAATTGATTTATGATTTTTTATTTACATGTTTGGAAACCATTTTTTGGGTTCATGGGTTTCTTCCATAATTATTTTTATTCTAAATAATAAATAATTTCATAGGATCAAATGAAATTTGTATATAATCTTTTTTAAGGAAGTAATTTCATTTTTATATTCAATTTGGAATTTATGAAACATTTTTATAATTGTGTTAAAATTTATCTAATTACATTCATTATTAAAAAAAGTGAATGAATATGGTGTCTTTTTTAGAGGAAAAATATGTTTTCAGGTGATTGGTTCCTCTTATTATTTTTATTTAATCAATTTAATGATATTTGGAAACCCATGTTTTATTTTAAATTGAAAAAAAGTCATATATATTTTTTAAATGGTTTTCTAATAATTTTTTTAGTCTGGTTTATTTTTATTGTGCATAGACATCCCTAGTTTTGAACTTGGGATGGTCTGAATTCCTTATTTTGATAATTGAGAATATTTCCCCAGGAAATGATCTGATAAGTAATGAAGGGAATCTATTGTGTTTTTGTTCTAGTGATCTAGTTATTATATTCCCAATCATCAATACTTCCCAGATTATGGATGGAGTGGTAGGAACCTAAATTTTTCATCCCATGGATCATGATGGAGAGTCTCTAAATTGGATCTATTTACTAATAAGTTGTGACCAAGTATTCTAGGAGGTCACAATGTAGCTAGATATGGACAAATAGAACTCATATATGTTATTTTCTCCTAAAACCTATATAGTGAGGTGAAAAACTCATTTATGCAATGGAATGGGATATGAGTATTTGAATCACTCTATCCATGACCTCATATTCGAATAAATATCATGGAAATATTTCAAGGAATCATCATTAATCTGTTTTATCCTGAGGAATTAATAATTTTAAAGCATTAGAATTCAGGAGTTTTCCTCAGGGAGATCGGTTGGTGAAGTAATACATCGAATTCTTCACTAGAATAGCTCATCTCCCCCCTAAGATGTATACATATTATATGGAAATAGAATGGTTGTTTTCTAGAGTCCATTGTATTTATTTTATCTTTGTGGTGTTTCAATCTAGCCTTATTAACATTATGGATAAGTTTTATAAGATAATCATTACTGAGGATATTTCATTAGGAAATCCAATGGTATGTGATTATTCAACAATAATATATTTCAGTAAAAGTGATCCATCTAGTGAAAAGAGTAATAGAATAATTCATATACAATGTTGGAAATCTAGGCACATTTGACTCTATTTTTTAGAAGATACAATGACTTATCATTTGTGTGGCCATCCTACTGTCATTTAAAAGAATTTATAAGATAAATGTACTTTATAATAATAATTTTTTTTTGGAATATTCTTTTATTTGAGTATTGGATTCATTTTTTTCTTCAACATGTGAGTTTGAAGTTATTTTTTTTCATTTTTACTGAACTTTTTTTTATTCTTCAATGTTGTAATACCTTTTCTCATATAATCGAATCACCTTATATGTTTTTATTGTAAAATATTATAGCTATTTTTCTATCTTATTAAATGTTTACAATTTCTATCCAGACAAACTTCCTTTATTCATGTAATTTGTCATTTTTTGGACTGTATATTTTAGATTTTTTAATAAATAACATGGGAGTTTTAATGTTTGGATCTGGGTTAATAGGGATAATCTTTTGGTTGTTAGGTAAACTCTCATTTAGGAATCAATTGAGAGGATATTCCATTCGTTTTTATTGAGTTATCCTATATACTATTACATGAACAAAAGTCAAAACCATGTCATTCCATATTAGGTCATGTTCTTTGTTGGGTTGTCTCCCCTATTTTCTATCATACATTATCTTTTTAATATTTTATTTTTTCTCATGGTTGTGCATTTTTTGACATTTATAGATTCTATCTTGGGGATGGTGGATTACTAATTCATGGTGATTAACATTCTATTAGGTATGTTAATGATGGGTTTCACCGATCAAGATTAATTTTAAATGCTTGGGAGTCCTAATGAATGTCTCTATATTTTCCATGAAAATGTGGTTTTCCATATAGATTATTTCGTTTGGAACCTATAATTGAATATAGCAGTTAAGAAAATCAATGTTCTAGTGGTCTAGTGTTTTAATATCCTATGTTTTGGTTTAGGAAATCCAAAGAACATATGGGTTTTTGGGGAAATGGTGGTGTACTTAAATTCAAGTTATCACAGGTAGTGTTCATCCTTTTAATGATTTTTTAGTATTGATTGTTATTTGGTGGTTTCTAAAATATTTTTTGACATAGTTTTTTCCAAGGATTATGTTTTTTAGTTCTCGTGTTCTTTGATTAAAATTCAGAAGTTTTCTATTATATATACACTTAACTATAGTGTGTTTAAATTTAATATTTTCCTTTGATATAAGTCATTAAACAATTTTTGGGATTATAATTTCTAAGGGAATAAATTTTCATAGTGGGGATTGTTTTCACACCCTAAAATTAAACATTTTTTTATTATGGTTCTTTTATTATTTATCCCTTTTTATTATTATAATTTGTTATAAATTATGTTTTTTTATAATTTTTCAAGGATTAATGGTTACACAGACTATTTAATTAACCTTAAAGAGGACACTGTATGTTTTTGGATGTCTGAAACATTTCATTTCATGGTATGGTCACAATATAATTTTTAATGGTTTTGATCGACGAAATGAGAACTACTCCATTTGTTTCCACTATAGGTGGAATAAAGTCACAACATTATTTATATGTTCCTATTCCATTAACTGGATTAATTATATCATTGAATTATGAAAAATTAATCTATGTATGAACTAATCCATTAGTGTATATGATTCATAGTTTTGTGTTTACAAAATATTCACATGTTTTGGGGGTATTTCCTTTGGAAGCAATTTGTTAATTTTTTAGTTAAATACAAAGTTTCATTTAAATTATATTTTAGGAATTCCAAGTGTTTTACTAAATTACATTCAGGTTTTTTAGTAAGAAAATATATAGTTCAAAATGAATGGTCAAAATTTGGGATTCATTAAGTGGAAATATTTTTCGTTCAAAGGGGGAATCCTTATTTTCTGTGCGATTCCTTTATTTCATAAAAGATACTTCTTTGTATTAAAAAATAGATTTAATTTATGATAGAGTTCCTTTGTTTTAACGAAATCATCAAGTATTACAAATGGGTTAATTGAATGATGGTATTCATTAATGATTTAATTGTATTTTTTAGACATTAATAAATCATGATAGTGGATATTTCCATTGTAAAAGTTATATTTATGAAATGGGTTTTGAAAAGTGGTTTACAATGCTATTATTCATAAACATAAAATCTAAGGACTATATAGAACCCAAAATTTTTAAGACTTGTTGATTGATGATTAAACCCCAACATATCCAAATTGTTTTCATTTGATTATGATTATTTGTATGTGTTAATAGTTATATGAATTATGATTCAAGGTTATGAAGTTTGGATAAGGGATAATGATTCAATATTGTTTATTATAGGTGAAATGTGTTGGATTATTGATTTTTATTACCATAGGGATATGTAATTCTTAGGACACTAATATTGGTTTTATAATTTTCCCCATATATTATCAAAAACCCAATTGACACTAGGATACCAAGTGCGGAATCAAGGCACATTTGATAGCTATTATCTCTTAGTTGAATGTTGCAACAACGAAAGGTGGTAGTCAAAGATGAGACTGGTTGAGTATCATTCAGGGAATGTGTTATGTGACGGCTGACCAAAAGGTAGTTGGTTACACTTTTTCACCTATAGTTTTTGTCCCATTAGTCCATAGGTTAATTCATCATATAGTATAACCTATGTCATGACTCTTTAATATGTATTATCTTTTGAGTTTTCTTCTCATCTACTTCAAGCATGTTTTTTGGAGTCGAATATTTATTCTTGATCTTTATTATTATAAGCATTTATTTATGTTATATGTGTTATATGGTTATGACTCATCATCTAATTGATTTTTTTGTTCCAAAACTCTTGTTGATTATGTGTGTTTTTGTTGGGTATTAAAAAGATAAATGACATGGTTGACTAAATATAATCCTTGAGATACATGTTCATAAAAATTAATTCAAAACCATGATACATTTTGTATTATAAATAATGATTTATATTAAAATAAAATTTTAACTTTACCCTTCATGAAAACTCATTTTTCCAAAAATTTAAGGAATTTTAATTTAAATAGAATGACCACAGTACATACTCATTACGAAATGTTTTATAAATGTTGTGTTTTAAGAAATGATTTTAAGGAATTGCTTATTTTTCCCATTTTGAATAATGAAAATGAGAACTACATTTTAATTAATTTCAAATTAGTGGACATTTTTTTCATTATATGATGGAATATAATGGACTAATGGTGTTAAACTTATCGCATATGGTTCCACTATTCATACATACATTGGTGGAGATATAGTAATCATAGTATCTTAAAGACCACATGATATGGATTGGAGGTCTGTTTTCTATATCTCTCTATTGGAAAGAAAGTCATATTGTGGTTATACTGGTGACATGAGATCCACATGGAGCTATTGGTGTTTATATATCAATTTATTTTAATATTTTGAGCAATGTGGTTTATTAGTGTCTCTATATTCTGCATTTTATTATCTTTTTTATGTTAATAGATTACAAATCAATTTATAAAGGGTCTCATTTCTGGAAAATAAATCTTGGAAAATATATATATTTTATTATGATTAAGCAATAATTATCTGGGTCATGTATTATATATTTTCATTTATTTCATGGGATTATATAATATATTAAGTTAATGATCATATATTCATAGTTAAGTAATGAATGTTTTTAATATTTTTATCATATTATATATTCAATTTTTTCAATTTTTTTGGAAGACATAAATGGTGATGAAAAAAATTCTTGGAGGAGTTTTATATATTTAATAATTATAATTAGATGAAATGAATGACAAATTATCCTTATAATTATATAGGTTATTGATATACATCAATTATCTATGAAGAAGATATGTTAGGCTAAATTACTAAAAATTTAGTGTTGAAAATATTCATGAAAAAGTGTCATTGGATGTCATGCTTTATATAAGAAAACATATAATAATTCTGAGGATTGTTATGTTATTACTATAATATTAAATTCATGTGTCAGTAGTGTGGATACTCTGATACATTTCTTACAATGTACCCATGATATATGATTAGGTCCATGTATTTCATGAAGATATTTTTGACAATATTTCTATGAAAATATTTCAATGTCCATACATAATTGATAATTGATGATTTATTAGGATGATTATGCAATTAGTTTTTTCAATATGAGATAAAATATTATTCTTCATATTTATTAATTGAGATTATTTTCATGAATCATTATATAGAATACTTTTTGAAATTTTACTTGAAAATACCACGTGAATTATATTTATGAATAAGGTTTATTTAATCCTATTGAATTTCATGAAATATATATTTATATTTTCATGATGAAAACATGAATAATATTTCCATTTTTTGTTTCATGTAAATATTTTAGATATCTTATTTTATAAAAAATAGGACAGACTATAGCTAACCAAGATCTCACATCAACCACATGTGGACTCATGAGTTAACTATGTGGGATCCAGGATGACCTTTACATCCTCATGTGCAAGGTGGGATCATGTACATGCATTAAAAAAGTAGGGAGTGGATGTGTTTTCATATGGTTTTCATAGGTAACATATTTTAGTTACCGAGTGACTATGAAAAGGTGTGGTGCAACCCATGTATGGTGTGTGTGAATGTATTTCCATGTTCAAACCTTGTTTCGAGATTGAAATGTTAATTTTATGAGATTAAAACTAAATTTTCACATAACCATGGGAGGAAGAAAAGATGGATTCATTTTATACATTTATTATTCAACACTCTTGAAAATGTATGTCAAGAGAGGAGTTTTACCATCCCTTGCCTATACAAAATGTGAACACCTCGAGCCTTAATATTTAATGATTTACTTGTGAAGTATTTATGTGTGTTCACGAGACAACTAGATATTAATAAAAACTCAATCAACCCAATTCCATGCATGTAATATTTATCATTTATAAATGGGATGATTATAATAAACCATTCAACCCTAATATAAAAGTCATGTTTTACATGAAATGATTAGATTAAATGAAATAATCACCAAATAAAATCATAACATGGGAATCATTCATCATAGTGTCACATATTCAAGTGATGTTGAACATGTGATTGTGTGTCGAATATATTTTCACATGAGGATGGTGAGACCTTCAAAATATAAAGTCCATGAGATACACCAATATAATTATTTTATTGAACATTCTTTTACTCTCAATGAAATTTAGTGTAGTAGAGGTTAATTCTTCACCTAGAAATAATAACAGTAGGGAAGAAGGTTTTATTATTCCACTATCTCCTTTGATATGATCTGATGAGATTGATTATCTATGGGAAACCATAGTTACAAAAGGAATATATGTAAAAAAAGGAACCAAACATGATCCTTTCATGCGAAGGATAAAAACCGGTGGAGAACATATTATTTGATAAGATGTTGAGATACCATGTGCTTTGATCACGTGTAGTATATGACATTTGTGTTCCAACATCATCTCATGAAGGTGAAAGTTGGGTATTTTTTTATCCATTCATTTGATGTTATTATCAAATTTGGTTCGAGATATCATTAATCTTTTAAGTTAAAATCGCTATTTGGGTTTAAAAATAACAAATTATTTTTTACGATTATGATTTACATATCACAAACATTTTAGGGTTTTTGAAAGAGAGGTAGTGCATAATTGATTGAAGGAGTGAATATAATCCATATGAATAGTTTTATATACTAAAAACATGTTTATTAAAAACATGTCTTATGAATTTAAGTATTAAAATACATGATAAGAACATAAAATACTAATGATAGTAAATGTAGATGTTAATTGGCCAAATTTGTTGAATAATTAATGAAATTTTGGCATTAAATACATTAGATATTATTTATTTGAGATTATAAAATGAAGTTTTCATTTATTTGTGAACGTTCACCCTTATATAAAAAAACATAGAAACACATAGTGTTCATAACTTGAACACATTCATCTGAGGCTATTATTTTTTTATAATTAATAATAAATACATTCCAAGGAATTTAGCTGACTGAGGATATCAATACATCCTTGCATGTAGAATATAAAAGAGTCCGAGGATGGAATATATAATGTGACTGAGGATTTTTGTACGTTACTATTATATAATTTTAATTATGAAAAACATAATAATATTAAACATAGAGGATCCAAAGGTTTATTGTCTTTGGAAAACTAATACCACACATAACAATTATAACATCAATAATAAACATTTATTTAATTCCTTCTTCTCTAGCTTCCTATTGGCACTTGACCTCTCCTTTGTACATTTAGCCACCTAAGGATACACATTAAAAGGGGTGAGCTAAAATTATAGTAATAGGATAGATAGGAACAATATAAAAATGGGTGTGTATAATCACAACATATGAAAAGGATCATGAACATGAAAGGAAGCATTAATAAGAGACTTGAAATGTGGAAATCCATAAAAATGAAACACCATGTCTTTGTAGATAACTACCACACATACTTGTGAAAAAAATATAGAATATTGTTCACACATCATTTCAAAAAAACACTTGAGATTTATCACTTTACTTAATGAGTTGGTGCAATTTATAATTACAGGCGCACCTGTCACATTGAATCATTCATATTGCACTATATAATTCCGGGCGCACCCATCACATCATAACATTATCATTTATCAATCATGACATAATGAAAATATATCAAAAAACTAAAATAACTAACCCATTTAAATAAATGGGTTTCATCTCATAATAACACATTCATAAACATTGGGTTCCCAAAGTTATGTGGGAAAAACATACTTGATTTGATAACCATCAACTTTGAGTGAGGAGTAAAAAGGTGTGTTTTTTAAAGAACATTTCTTTTGGAAAACAGTTGTTTGATGTAAAATTAATTAGAAAACATTTATATCCTAGAAAAAGGTAATATAATAATTAAAAAATTATTTTTAAGTAGTGAACATACAAAAAATTTAGTGAATGAGGCAGAACCCGAAGAATGAATATGGGGTCCGAGATTTTCCACTTACCTTGAATCTGAACGCATTCTTCTCTTTAATGTCCAATATAACCACATTACATTCATTAATTAAAAATTACACTACATTTTTTACATGAATATAGTTCATTATGGTTTCATTAAGTATTTTTATTGGCCTTTTTATGAGTTGTAGAGTTTAACAAACATTGTTTGCGAATGTTCGTTTTTATAACTTTCTTGAGTGGTTCACTTGTATTCCTAAATTAATGTTCGTTTAGAACATGGATAAACATCCAGAACTGATATTTCATATTTTTAATGATATTACATAAGATATAATAATATAATAATAAATTATATTATATACCCCATGGATGAATCATTAGGTAAGAATTAAATTAAAATCGTTTGGGTTTATTTGTGTAGTTTTTCGACATCAATGAACTTGTTTTGTTTAATAATTTAGTAATATGTACAGAAGTTTGTTACAGAACATAAAATATAAATTAATACATATAAAATATTTTGTTTCAACCATAAAAATGGTTTCATTGCTAGATCTTAAGGTAGAAAGTGAAAAAAGAAAACATGTCGTTCATGATGGTGATAGATTAACAACTCATGAACAAGGTTTTCTTTAATAAAATAAAAGGAATAGTAGAAGGGGGTTGGATGGTATAATATCCCATAAGTATCATTAATATAATTTATAAGTATGATAATGTAGTTTCCATACCTTGTGGATGAAGATAGGTGGGGATAGAATAAGAAAATAACTTGAAATTGAATGAAAATTAATAGAAAAGAGGGAAAGAAATTACCTCTTAAATCCTCCTCTTTAGATCCTCCTTAAGGGACCCCGGATTGGTATTTTGACGAGACCAGAAGATCATGGACGTGGGGTATGGGATATGGAAGATTCTTTTGCACAGTTTAGAAAAGGATTGAAGCTTGAATGGTGTGGGTAAATGAGGGTGTGAATGGTGGTATTTATAGTGGAGGGGAGAGGAGATTTCACAATTTGAAATTCATTAATTTTTTAATTCCCCTTAAGTAAGGGAATAGTGAGTCATCCCTGACCAAGAATATTAATTTTATCATAGAAACCACAACCAATTTGGGCTTAAATTAGTATAACATCATGCATGAAACTACAAATAGCTTATTTAGATTATTTTGTAAATTATGGTATTTCACTATTCTTAAAAAAATCAAGTATTTCAGAAAAATACCAAATATTCACCCCCTATATTTTATGATGTGTGGAATCTAAAAATAAATTCTATGTTTTCAAAAATAATTTACTAAATATTAATAATTTAATTTTTAATTAAAATCATATTTTACGTGAAAAATACAGTTTTTAAAATTAAAAGTGATTTAATAACGCTATTATAAATTTCTTAAGGACTTTTAAAATTATCTTAAAACTATAAAAAATATATTTCTTAATTTATGAACACATTTTAATAAAATAATTTTTCTTTTAAATTAATTAATTAATTATAATTAATTATATATGACTTACACAAATACCAATACTTTTACTACAGTCAAATTGTCACTTATAAGATGCCTAAATTTTATTTAATTATTAATGGGTAATTTTACACTTATATTGGACGATTTACTACTTTTATGGGAATGTTACTATTCATAAGGGTAGGTTACTATACATAAGGTTAGGTTACTATTCACCAAAAATTATGTTTTTTCAATCGGACTCCAAACATCTTACTGATCACAACCGTGTTTGTGAGATTTTTGAAATTCAAAACATAGAAGTGAAAAAATTATGTTTAATGATCACATAGTATTTAGTATCATAATTTACCATTGTGCTTCCGAATGGGACTATACAATAAGGCATAATTAGAAGAAGGGAATTCTATTGATAAATCTTTTGGTCATTACACTTTTCCCCCTTATGAAACTTCACCCACGAAATTTCATTTGTCACAAAAAGGCGAGGGTTCTTCTCCTTCGTCGACTATTGCAGTTCCCATGTTGATTCTTCAAACTTATTGTTCCTCCATAACACATTGACAAGGTGGTTTTTCTTGTTGTGTAGAACCCTATCACTCTATTCCAGAATCTCTATTGCCTTCTCCTCATAGGAGAGATCATCTTCCAGCTACACCACCTATGAGTTCAGTACATGTGAGGGATCAGGTATGTACTTCCACAAGAGTGATAATGAAACACATAGTGAAAATTATCCATATTCGGTGAATGTACAATTTGATATTCTACAACTCTTATGCGGTCAAGGATCTCAAATGGTCCAATGTACCTTGGTCTTATCTTCCCTTCCTTTACAAACCCCATGACTCTCTTTCATGGTGATATTATAAGGAAGACCTTATCTCCAACATCAAACACCAAATCCCTTTAACAATTGTCAGAATAACACTTTTTCAGACTCTGTAAAGACCCATAAATTTCAAGGAATTTTTTTTCTTAAATTCTTTGGAATTTTGCAAGTCTGCGGTTTCTGATGACGGCATATTCTGACGCCTAATGTGCCCAGAATCAATTTCTGAATTTTTTTCAAGTACGTTCAGAAAATGTACGTGCAGGGTTTTCTATCTTTTGAACCGGTGCTTGGAATTAAAAATGAGGACACTGATGAACTCGTAGCGCCGGTATTCAATTAAGGAGACCTTTACCGCAGTTGCATTTAATCGGATGTGGTAGTTAAATTTTTTGGATTGCAATTAAAAAAATTAATGATTAAATAAAAATGTGTGTAACACATTTTTATTTACTTGGTGGTTATAATCTCGAAAAGAAATTTGGAGGTGGGGCCTACCCCCCACATAACCTCCCATGGGAGGATATTGTGAGGTGGGGCACACACAAGTTCAAACTTTTCACCTCCCCTCAACTCCCTTTCTACTCCCCTTTGAATTAATGAGGCCACCTCTCCTCTTTTAATTTTGAAAAGTTTCAAACTCCCACCTTCTCTCATTAATGTGCCAACACCATCAAATTATTTAATTAAGCTCCCTCAATTAATTGATTAATTTGAATTATTTTGAAATGCATGGAAATATTATGATCATGTGGAGCCTTTTATTTTATTTTCCTTGTAAAATATTTTGTTTATAGGAACTTGGTGGAATTATTAGGACATCACCCTCTCCAGCGAAGAACACAAGGAACTAATTCTTTGTCCTTCTTCAATGGAGAAGACGCCGCCCGCGAAGAACGTCGCCAATAATGACGCTTCCTCCTCAGACACACCCTGATGCCAAAAAATCGACGCCATAGACGACGAATGAACCTTTAATCGAGGTAGGGGTTTTGTATAGTTTTAAATGAAAACAATTATACCACGCTCTTCGATGAATGTTTGGGTTCGTCTATGTCCATTTGTTATCACCTAATGCGGAGGGTACGGGCTGAAAAAACACAGCCCGACAACCCCTCTGTACATTTTATATTATATTGGCGATGTAGGTATTGTTGGAAGAGGTAACGACAACCAATGTCGGTGGTGACCGGAGGCGGCGGAAACCAGAGGCAGCGGCGGCCGCACGCCAGCTGCGTTAAGAGACTGGCGGCCGCTCGCTCCCCCGGAACGCGGGACGACCGTCCGGGAAATCAAGTTGGCCCGTAGGGAACCGCGGCACCCACAGGTGCAACGCGGAGGAAACCGAAGACCGCAACCGTGGGCCATATTCCGGACGAACCGTCAGGCTACGGCCGGCCGGACAGAAGAATCATGGCACCCGCAGGTGCCACGCGATGGGGGAAGCACGGCCCGCAACTGCGACCCGCTTGCTGGTGAACCAGCCTGCCGCCTACCAGCCGACCAGAAGGAAACCGAGGTGCCAATTGACACCGCATAAGAGGAAACATGCCCCGCTGTGCGGGCCGCGTGCGCCGGGCAGAACCAGCCAGCTACGGCCAGCTGGGTAGGAAGGGCGGCGCCGCATGACGCCGCCAGGCGTACCAAACCTGCCCGCTCTGAGGGCCGGGTCTGTGAGTGGGCCACGCCACACCGGGCCGAGCCGACTATCCAGCTAGATCAGACCCACCAAACAGGGCTAGGCCAAACCCCAGCCGGGTCGGACCCGCCGAACAAGGTCAGGCCGACCCGCCAGCCCACTGGACTTGACAGGTCGGGCCAATTGTTCTTAAACGTGAATAACTTCTAGACCGCACATCTGATCAATGTGTTGTCTGTGGCACTGGGACCCTTGTGATGAGGAATTCCTCTTGCAATACTCTTAGTGAGTTTTGGACGTCTTTTGAAAACATCCGGGTTTGGATCGAGCGTAAATCCAACAAGGCCCCTGGAACAGAAAAGACAATAACTCTTATACCGGGCGTCTAATTGATGCACCGTCTGTCGCGTTGGGTTTCTTTTGATGAGACCAAACTTCGTAATACATCAAATCAAGACTTCATGATATTTGATGTATCAAACCCCTTGCTCGAGGTGCAAACCCTCCTGGAATCGAATGTGTTGTGTGCAGGAACCCTAGAGCTAGTTGCGACTGCGACGATTTCTGTACCGGAATCCTGTGTGGGTTTGACAGTGATGACTAATATACTAGAATCCTGTGTGGGTTAGAAAGTTCTGACTTCTGCTCCATAATCATATGTTGGTGCGACAGAATTGCTGGTCCTGTACCCTGTGTGGGTCCAACAACTCAGATGAATTATAGCTGGTCCTTTATCCTGTGTGGGTCCAAGAGCTTAGACGAGATAGCTGGTCATGTATCCTTTGTGGGTCTAACAGCTTAGCTGGTCCTGTATCCTATGTGGGTCCTACAGCTTAGATGATCTAGTGGCTATATCTAATCATCTATATATCTCTACTATTTTGGAATATCTGTGTGAGCTGAGTCATGTCTTTCAACCATTATCATCGTGCTGATTGACTTTACTTTCATTGTGGAATTTGGTTTGTGCTTGGGCTCGAGAGTTGGATCCGGACTGATATTTGTAACTTAGGTATATGTATAGTCATATACCTAAGTAGGTTTGGTTGATACTTTTTGATTGTATCTTTCTTCTTTTGTTTATCATTAGTGGATATTGTGACACCTTTCGGGTCTCAGGGTCCCTACTGAGTATCGTTATTCTCACCCCTGCACGAGCTATGCCTACCTATCATTGTGTTTGATGCAGAAAACGGATAATGCTGACGGTGGATGAGAGTGCCACGACTGGATGGTACCCGGAGGTGGTCATTGCAATGAGTCGGCACAAAGAGGAGACTGATAGACATGAGTGATGAGGTGGTCATCTGTACCTACCCTTCAGATAGGAATCCCCGGAGGACAATCCAAGAGCTTCTCTTTACATTCAGTTGTTTGTACCATATTGTACTTTTTGTTCAGTTGGGTTTGTATACTGGCACATTTACTTTCCATCACACTTTTTTATTTTTATTTTTACTTAGTTTTTACTTCAGGTTGAATACTCTATTGTGTTTGTTTACTTTTATAAATCTAATTCCTTCCCAGCATAGGGATTTACACCTTTGGTGCTATTCTCCATCCCCTGGCCTATGGAAGGCGGGCTTGGGGTTGTCATGGCACGGGCCCTGAGGACGGGTCATGAAAAATTGGCATTAGAGGAGTCGGTTCTTCAATAGAACTTGGACTCTGATTCATTCAAAGGAAATAGTGTTAATTGTTTTGGGTGTGGTTATCTGTTTATGGAAATCGGTGTTGGTGTGGCGGCTGATGTATCCATACACTAGGACATTGACTTCTGTACTCCAACTCAATGCAAAAAAACACTGATTGTGTGTGTGTTTCCTTTGAAAAAGTTTTCATTCTGATTTCTTTGTGTCAGGTCACCTAGTAAACTTTTTGACCGTGGCGCACCTGTTTATTTTCAGGATGGCCCCACAATGGCAGCCAACTGGGGTTCCAAGTTATGTTTGAGATGGTATCCCACCGAACGACGAGACCTCGGTGTAGGCCCACATTGTAGCAGAGGTACCAGCGGTACCACTTCCCACTAGGCCACCGATACCACCAGCTCCAGCAGTAGAGAGTACACGCCGCCTGAGTGCATTGCATGAGTTCCAGTGACAAAGGTCGCCCAGGATCCGAGGAGAGACAGACCCACAAGAAGTTTAGGATTGGATCGAGGCTGTCTTGGGAGTTTTCATATTGGTAGGGACACACGATGACCTCATGGTGATCCTTGTCACGATTCTCTGGCATGCAGAAGTAGGTAGATGCCGGAGCCTGATGCTCTAGGTGCATGACAAGGCATCACTACTCTAGGAAGACATCGAGAGCCGGTTCTGGGCAGAGTTTGTTCCAGCCACCCTTTGTGCGGTGCGGATTCAAAAGATACTACATCTACAGTTGGGAAACATGACAGTAGCTCAGTACTCAGCGAGGTTCACTGAACTCTCACGTTACTCCACGGATATGGTGCGCGACCCGTTCTTCAGGGCCTGAAATTTCGAGCAGGGTCTCAGGCATGAGATCAGGGCTTCGACGATTTCCCTCAGCATTCTGACACAGGCGGGGGTACAGGAGCGAGCCCTTCTAGTGGAGAGATTTCTTTCCGAGCAGTTATCAGTAGAGAGACCCACCACAGGGTGATACGTAGTGGTGTCTTCTGCAGCCGACAGTAGACAGATGTCGCAGAGGTCCAAGAGGACTAGGACATCATATGTGTGATCCCAGGTTTCAGGTTCCGTTGTGTGGGGCACATGAGACAGAGTCCGTAATATGAGAAGCAGGCAGTGTTATGCATGTGGCGGGCAGGGCCACATGGCTCGTGACTGCCCGACCCACCATGCAGATTAGCAGCAGATAGTAGAGGGACCTCCCAGGTATAGGCAGAGGTTTGACCGTGGTGGTCCATAGGGTGCTGGCAGACAGAGGTGGGAACCACTCCAGGCAGTCGAGGCCTACGACCATGGTTCACCTGAGATGATTCGCGGTACTATCTGTGTCTACTCCACCCTTGCTACAATACTAATAGACAAAGGTGTGAGTCATTATTTTATTTCAACTACCCTTGTTCGGAGCTCAGAGATTCTGATGAAGCCGATGGCTCAATCCTTATGGCTAGAGACTCATACGGGAGCAGACTCGACGATTACACACTAGTGACAGTAGTGTGAGATTACTCTAGGAGGCGAGAGTTTGGCTAGGATATTCTTATTGCAGCGTCGAGGCCTTACGATGTCATCTTGGGTATGGACTAGTTATCCACAGTTCATGCTTAGATTGACTGTATTAGGCGCAATGTGTGGTGTGTCCGCACGGAGGGGACCAGGCTCACCTTCACTAGTGAGAAAGGATCCTTTGCAGTGCAAGATGGACTTACGTTGTGGAGGGGGCATCCAATTACACAATAGTTGGCTAGTCTCATCCTCGGAGCTGTTGATATGCGGAGTCTGAGTTTTCCTGTCGTGGTGGATCAGTATGCAGATGTTTTTCTTGACGATGATCTAGTACTACCTCCTCGCAGAGATGTAAACTTCTACATTGACCTGTACCTCAGGAAAACATTGATATATACTCTCGCATATCGTATGGATCTTGCTGAGCTTTGTGAGCTGCGGGTACAGCTGGAGGACTTTCATGGGAAGGGATTTAACCAACCTAGTGTTTTACCCAGGGCATCACCGATGTTTTTCACAAAGAAGGCCGATGAGAGCTTGCAACTTTATGTCCACTATCGTCACCTGAATCCGGTGACAGTGAAGAAAAAGTACCCACTCCTGAAAATTGACTACCTCTTTGATCATCTCAATAGACCACGGTGGTTCTCGAACATAGACCTCAGGTCAGGCTATCACCAGATCAGATTTTGAGATGAGGATGTGCAGAAGACAGACTTCAGGTGTTGATATGGCCATTATGAGTTCTTGGATATGCCCTTCGGCGTAACCAATGATCTAGAAGTGTTCATGAGTCCCATGAACAGGATCATCCATCCTTACCTAGATTTCTTTTTCGTAGTCTTCATCGATGACATACTGATTTACTCGACTACTGAGGAGGAGCACACCTACCATTTGCGGGTGGTACTGGATACACTCCGAGAGCACCAAATTTATGGTAAACTCTCAAAGTGCCAGTTTTGGATTCGAGAGGTTCAGTTCATGGGACATGTCATCTCATAGGCTAGAGTTGTAGTGGATCTAGTGAAGATCGAGGCAGTACTTTCTTGGGAGCCATACAGGAGTGTGAAGGAGGTGCGGAGTTTCCTAGTATTGGCTGGGTACTATCGGGGATTTGTGCCAGACTTCTCTAGAGTTGCACCACCACTTTCAGCATTGAAAAAGAATGGGAATCCTTCTTGTGGTTAGATAGATTTGATAAGATCTTTCATGATCTGAGGAAGAGTTTGACCAGTGCACCCATCCTGAGGCTACCAGAGGAGGGAATAGGGTACGTAGTTTACTGTGATGCATCAGGGACCGGACTTGGGTGTGTCCTGATGCAGGAGCGAGTAATGATCATGTATGGTTCACGACAGTTGAGATAGAACAAGAAGAACTATGATACCCATGACCTGGAGTTAGAATCATTGGTCTTTTCCTTGAGGATGTGGAAACACTATCTGATGGGTGAGCATTTTACAGTTTACTCTGACCACCAGAGTCTCATGTATAACTTCCTACAAAAGGAACTGAACTAGAGACAACGACGATGGCTTGAATTCCTCCCGGAATATGACTTCGAGATAGTCTATACTCCTAGGAAGGGGAACATTGTAAGAGATGCTCTCAGTAGGAGATCGGGAATTCAGCTGCTAAGAGAGGCGATAGAGCAGCGGGACATGTTGCAAATATACTTTGTGGATAGAGATGGAGTAGCCTTTTTGTAGTCTCTCACAGTCACTCCACCACTTCTTCAGCAATTCAAAGAGGCGCAACATGGGGACGTTGACTTTGAGGCACGACGTGCACAAATATCCTCAGGGCAGGCACCTGATGGGGTCTCTAATGGTGGGGAGCACGTCATCCTCTTCAGAGGATGGACCATTGTACCAGTTTCACATCAGGAGGAGGTGTTTAGGGACCTCAACACATCCCCTATAGAGGTACATACAGGGGTGGAAAAGGTGTATCAGGACTTCAGACGACAGTACTGGTGGCCATGTATGAATAAACCAGTAGTAGAGTTTGTCTCTCGATGCCTCACTTGTTAGAAAGTGAAGGCGGATCACAAAGTTCCAGCAAGCTTGGTTCAGCCCTTAGAGGTTCCATAGTGGTAGTGGGACGGGATATCCATATATTTCGTGACTGGACATCCACATACATCCAGAGGACACAACTCTATCTGCGTGATCGTAGACCGACTCACCAAGTCGGCCCACTTCCTACCGATCAGTGAGAAGGGATCAGTAGAGATCTTGAAACGCCTCTATGTTTAGGAGATTGTATGACTTCATGATGTGCCATTGACTATCATCTCTGATCGAGATTCTCATTTCACTTCCTGGCTATGGAAGGGGTTACAGGAGGCTTTTGGGATGCAGCTTCTCTTGAGCACCTCCTTCCATCCTCAGACTGATGGTCAGACTGAGAGGACCATTCACACTCTCGAGGACATGCTCTGTGCATGTGTCCTCGACTTTGTTCATAGCTGGGAGGATCACTTACCGTTGGTGGAGTTTGCGTACAACAACAGCTACCACTACACCATTGAGATAGCCTCTTATGAGGCACTGTACAACTGACCTTGCAGATCTCCTCTGTGTTGGACAAGCCCAGGGGAGTCACCACTTGTAGAACCAGAGATGGTGTAGGCTACGATAGAGAAAGTGAAGATCATCCAAGAGTGGATGAAGACTGCACAGAGTAGACAGAAGTCCTATGTTGATAAGAGACAGAGACCACTGGAGTTCGATGATGGCGACCACATCTTTCTATGGGTATCAACTCGATGAGTTCATCGGAGATTTGGACGAGGTGGAAAGTTATCTCCTAGTTTTATTGGGTCGTTATAGGTCCTCAACAGAGTAGGTGAGGTGGCTTACCTCATGGCCATTCCACCTTAGTTACACTGGGTGCACGATGTCTTCTACGTATCTCAGCTGAAGAGATACGTCCACAACCCATCCCACATCATCAACCATGGGGAGCTGGACATCGATGACAGGGATACATTCATAGAGGTTTTAGTGGAGATTGAGGATTTACTGGAGCGGGTCCTATATGGATGGTCGATTCCTCTGTTTCACGTTCGCTAGAAGCATGGGAACCTCCAGGAGAGCACATGGGAGTGAGAGGATCATATGCGTGCTCAGTACCCCCATTTGTTTCCCTAGTGTGTGTTATAGTTTATGGGGATGTAAAGCCCTGAGGTGGGGGTAATGTAAAGACCTGGAAATTTCAAGGGAATTTTTATTCTTAAATTATTTAGAATTTCACGATTCTGCAGTTTCTAACGGCGCCTGATTCTATGGCCCGGTGTGCCCGAAATAAATTTGTAAAATTATTTTCGGGTACGTTCAGTAAACGTACATGCGGTTTTTTCTATATTTTAAACTGCTGCTCCGAATTAACATCTGAGGACACTAATGAACTCGCAGCGCTGATATTTTCTTAAGGATACATTTACCACATTTGCGTTTTATCGGATGTGGTAGTTAAAATTTGGGGTTTCCAATTAAAAAAATTAAAGATTGAATAAAAATGTGCGTGTAACACATTTTTATTTAGTTTGTGGTTATTATCTCAAAAATAATGTTTTAGGTGGGTCCCACCCCCCACATAACCTCCCATGGGAGGATATTGTGAGGTGGGGCCCATATGCGTTCAAACTTTTCAACTCTCATCAACTCCCTTTAAAATCCCATTTGAATTAACGAGGCCACCTCTCTTCTTTTAATTTTGAAATCTTTCAACCTCTCACCTTCTCTGATTAATGTGCCGACACTATCAAATTAATTAATTAAGCACCCTAAATTAATTGATTAATTTTAATTATTTTGAAATGCATGGCGGTATTATAATATTGGGGAGAATTTTATTTTATTTGTCTTTGAAAATATTTTTTTTGGAGGAACATGGAGGAGTTGGGAGGAGATCACCCTCTCTAGCGAAGAACATGAGGAACTTCTTCTTTTTCCTTCTTCAACTGGGGAATGAACGTGAGGTGGCTCCCACAAGGAACTCTGTCTTCCACTATTTTCCTCCACGCCAAGGGAGAAGACGCCGCCCGTGAAGAACGTCGCCAACAATGACGCTTCCTCCTAGGATACTCCCCGACGCCAACGAATTGATACCATCGACAATGAACAAGCCTTGAATTGATGAAGGGGGTTTTGTATAATTTAAAATGAATAAAATTATACCTCGTTCATCCCTAAATTTTTGGGTTCGTCTTTGGACATTTGTTATCAGCTAAGGTGGCGGGCGCAGGCCGAACAATCATGGCCTGACGACCCTCTGTTGATTTTTGATTATATTGGTGACGAAGGCGGTGTTGGAAGAGGCGATGGTGACCGATATCGGCGGCGACCAGAGGCGGCGGCAACCAGAGGCAGCAGCGGCCGTGTGTCGGCCATGTGAAGAGACCAGTGGCCACTTGGGCCGCTCGGACGTGGGACGACTGGCTGGCCAATACGGTCGGCCCACTGGGAACTGCGACACCCGTTGCTGCCACATGGAGGAAACTTCGGCTCGCAACCATGGGCTGCTTGCTGGACGAACTGGATGGCTACTATCGGTCGGGAAAACGAATTGTGGTGCCCATAGGCGCCCCGCGGCGGGGTAACCGCGGCCCGAAATTGTGGGTCTCTCGCCGGAAAATCGGTTGGCCATCTTCCGGCTATGATGAAGGAAACTGCCGCACCGCTTGGTGCCCCGTAGGAGGAACTGCGGCCCGTTATGCGGGCCGACGGCGCCAGGCAGAACCGGCCGGCTCCGTGGGTGTTATGTGCCCCACCGGGTTGGGCCCTCCCCCCAGCCAGGTCGGACATGCAAAACCGGGACAGGCCAACCCCCAGCCGGGTCGGACCGGCCGAACCGGGTCAGGCCTACCCGCCAGCCCACTAGGCTTGACGGGCCGTGCCCGTTTCGCTTAAACATGAATAACTTCTAGACCGCGTGTCTGATCGACACGCCGTCTATGGCACTGGGACCCTTGCAAAGAGGAGTCCCTTTTGAAATACTCTTAGTAAGTTTTGGATGACTTTAGAAAACGTCAGGGTTTGGATCGAGCGTAAATCCAACCGGGCCCCTTGAAAGGAAAAGCCAATAACTCTACGACCAGTCATCTGATTGACGCGCCGTCTGTCGCGTTAGGTTTCTTTTTATGATACAGAACTTCATGATACATCAACTATAGACATCATGATATTTTATGTATCTAACCCTTTGCTCGAGGAGCGGACCCTCCCGAAGTCAAGCGTGTTGTGTGCGGGAACCCTAGAGCTAGCTGCGACTGTGACGACTTCTATACCGGAATCCTATGTGGGTTCGATAGTGATGACTATTGTATCAGAATCCTATGTGGGTTCGACAATACTGAATTCTTTACCAGAATCCTATGAGGGTTTGATGGAATAGTTGGTCCTATATCCTGTGTGGCTATGACATCTTAGATGAATTATTGATGCTCCTGTATCCTGTGTGGGTCCGACAGCTTAGATGAGATAGCTGGTCATGTATCCTGTGTGGGTCCGACAGCTTAGCTGGTCCTGTATCATGTGTGGTTCTGACATCATAGATGATCCAGTAGTTACATATGATCATCTATATCTCACTACTATTGTGGCATACCTGTGTGAGTTGAGTCATGTCTTTCAACCATTATCGTCATGGTGATTGACTTTACTTCCTTTTTGATATTTGATTTGTGCTTTGCCTCGAGAGTTGGATACAGACTGAGATTGGTTACTTAGGTATATGTATGGGCATATACCTAAGTAGGGTTGGATGATACTTCGTGATTTTATATTTTTCTTTTGTTTATCCTTAGTGGATATTGTGAGACCTTGCAGGTCTCGGGGTCCCTACTGTGTACCGTTATACTCAACTTTGCATGGGATATTCCAGCACCTCATTGTGTTGGATGCAGATGATGGACAACGTTGATAGAGTCTGAGAGCGCCATGACTGGATGATACCCAGAGCTGGACCTTGCGACGAGTCGGCACACAGAGGAGACTGAAGGACGTTAGTGTTGATGTGTCCATCTGTACCTACCCTTCAGGTAGGAATACCCGATGGATGATCTAGGAGTTTCTCTTTACTTTCATCTGTTTGTCCCTTTTTTTACTTGTTGTTCAGTTGGGTTTGTATACTGGACCATTTACTTTCCAGCATAATTTTTTTTCATTTTTACTTAGGGTTTACTTAATGTTGGGTACTCTGTTGTGTCTGTTTACTTTTATAAAGTCAATTCCTTCCCAGCTTAGGGATTTACACCTTTGGTTCTAGTTTCCATCCACTGGCCTATGGTAGGCAAGCTTGGGGTAGTCATGGAACGGGCCCCGAGGATAGGTCGTGACAGACTCTGAGCATATTTTACGTGTTTCTGGATGACTTTACCTTCTCTATCATATCTTTCACAATATCTGGTCCAAGTAGCTTTTTTTCTCCAACTTCATCCCAACAGGTTGGAGTTCTATATCAGTTTCCTTTCAAAGATTCATACAGATCCATTTGAATACTCGAGTGGAATTTATTGTGGTATGAGAACTCAATCAATGGGATATGTTGATCCCATCCACCTTTTAATTCTAGATAGGAAGCTCTTAGCATATCATCAAGCATCTGTATTGTCCTTTTAGATTGGCCATCAGTTTGGGGGTGATAGGTCATGTTGAAATTTACTTCATTAATCAAAGCATGTTGAAGGACCTTCCAGAATTTAGATGTGAACCATGGATAATGATCATAGAAAATAGAGAGTGGCACTCCATGAAGTCTCGCCAATTCTTCTCATATATCTATGTATGTTTTTTAAGTGACAGGTCTTATGAAATAGCGATAAAATGGGTAGTATTGGTGAGTCAGTTAACCAAAACCCAAATTTCATTATTTCCCTTCGACGTCTTTGGGAGACCCATGAAAAAGATTATAGTGACATTCTCACGTTTCTACATGGGTATTGGCAATGGCTGCATCATCCCTTTGGACTTTTGTCGCTCTTCTTTAACATTCTAACATACAATGCACCATGATATATATTCTACAATCTCCTTCTTCATGTTATCTTACCGGAAGTGTTCTCAGAGATCATAGTATATCTTGGTACTCCCAGGATGGATAGAGAATATGGAGCTAAGTGAATTTTCCAATAGATCCTTCTTTATCCTAGGCGAGGAAGGCCCAGAATGACGGGTTCCAAACATAATCATGCCATCATCATCAATATGAACTCTTACATCATACCTTCCTTTAATATAATCACCCTCTTATGTATCTCCACATCATCTCTTTGTGCTTCCTTAATATTCTATTGTATTTATGGTTCCGAAATCATTTGGTCAATGTAGGATGTATCCCCACCCTTAAGATTTATAAATCCATCCTTCACATATGCAAAAAGATATGGTCTCTCTCAATTCGTAACATGGATAGAGTAGTTGGTTCTTTTTTGCATAGAGCATTAGCTACCTTGTTCTCCTTTACATGATGATGGTGAATAGATGAATCGTAATCCTTGATTAGATCTAGCAGTCTATATTGATGCATGTTGAGCTTCTTTTGTGTAAATATATACATTAGGATCTTGTTGTCGGTGTTTATGTCATGCCTCTCTCTATAAATGTAGTGCCTCCATATTTTCAAGGAAAAAATCACGGCTTCTAGATCTAGAGCATGCGTCAGGTAGCTCTGCTCATGGATCATCAACTACCGTGAGGTGTAGGCTATCACATTTTCATTTTTCCTGAGTATGAAACCCAATCCTTTCTTTGAAGGATCAACATATATCACAAAAGATTCACCACTTTTCGGTAATGTGAATACAGGTTTAGTGATCAGCCTTCTCTTTATCTCCTTGAAGCTTCACTCACATTCTTCAGTCCAGACATACATTACCCCTTTCCTTGTTAACTGAGTTAGTGGTCCTGACAATCATGAGAAATTTCTCAGAAAACGTTGGTAGTACCCAGCTAATCTAAGAAAACCATGGATTTCTATGACACTAGGGTGCCTGAGCCATTATTCAATCACCTTATTTTTTATGGGTCCACAAAAATTCCCTCAATTGATATCACATGTCCCAAGAACGTGACTTGCTTCATCCAAAATTCACACTTGATGAACTTGGCATACAACATCTACTCTCTCAATGTAGCCAACACAAGTCTTAGATGTTCTTCATGTTCCTCATTGCTCTTGGACTAGATGAGAATATCATCCATAAACACTACAAAAAATTTCATGAGGTAATGTCTAAAGACTATATTCATCAAATCTATGAATATTGTAGGGGTATTTGTAAGTAATAAGGGCATCACCAAAAACTCATAGTGCGAATACCTTGTACAAAAGGAAATCTTCTAAATAACTTTCTCCTCCCCTTTAGTTGATAATATCCAGAATGAAGATTCACCTTTGAGAAGTATTGATCTCCTCTTAACTGATCGAACAAGTCATCAATCCATGTAAGGGGATACTTATTATTTATGGTTATGTTCTTGAGTTCCTGATAATCGATACACCGCCACATTATTGTATCCTTCTTCACAAAGATCACTGGCGCACCCCAAGGTGATGCACTAGTGCGTATGAACCCTTTTTCCAGATTCTCTTGAATCTAATTATTTATCTCCTCCAGTTCTATAGGATCCATCCTATAGGGACACTTTGATATATGAGTTCCTCTGGGAATGAGTTCTATTGAGAACTCTACCTCACGATCTAGAGGAATTCTGGGTAAATCTTTGGGAAATACATCATCGTATTCACTCACGTTGGGAATTCCTGCATGGTTGGTACTATCCTTTGACTCAACCATTTGGGGGATGTATGCTTCATCATAGGGAATCAACACCGACAACATTGTAGGATTTTTCAAAGGAGATTCATGATATTCCATGAATTAGTAGAGGATCATGGGATGGTTCAAAATATGAAAAGATATTTCCTTTTACCGATAGTTGATATGTGATCTATATAACGAGATCCAATCCATTCCCATTATAGCATCAGATTCAACCAAGGGAAGAATTATGTGATTTTCAGGAATAATATTCCCACATACACCAATAAGATATTAATCAAACACTTGGGTTGCAATGATTTCACCCCTTGGTGTTTTTATAGATATCTCTACTTCAAAGATTCATGGTATTGATTATATAGTTCTAGAAAACATGCATGATATAATAGAATGCGTAGAACAAGAATCAAATTAGAATTTTTCCATTCTTGAGTGGATTAGAAGTGTACATTGTACGACTTCATTATCTTTCTCCTCTTCCGCAGTAGTGATGGAATAAGGCCTCCCTTGTTCCTTTTCCTTGGGTGGATACTGACGCTAATTACCCTCGAGAACTTCAGGTTTAGTGCACTAGATTGCATAGTTCCATTGCTCCATACAATTATAGAATTGAACCATGGGTGGTTCTCTCCTTTATTTCACCACATCTTCCATCATTTTCATGTATTTTATACACTCTTGAGAATGGTGTCCTTCTTTACCACACATGATTCACTTACCCTCCCCTTTGAGGTAGTTCCCATGGTGCAACATCCCATATTTTTGGCGTGTGGGTCACTGGTTTTTCTTCCAACCATTTTCATTAGATCCTACGACATGGAACTAAATATTTTGTTTCTTATCACCATAGAAATGGGACCATTCAACAAAATAAGTCTCCACTTTGAGAGCACATCGAAAAAATTCTGCATAACTCCCAATGTCTGGAATTGCAAGAGACTTTAGAAGGTTTAGTTTTAACCCACTAAAGAATTTATCAATTTTTCTATCCTTGTTGATAACAATACCCGAAGCCTACCTTGCAAGCCTTCTAAAATTATCTTTATAGGTTGTGATAGATTCTCCTTCCTTTTTATTGAGCTCTATGAATTCTTTATCCATATTTTTACAAATATTTCTTGTGAAAGACTTGTTAAGAAACATGATCATAAAGTATTCCCATTCCATCTCTTCAATTTAATCACTAGGCTTGGTGTTATTTATCAAATCCCACCATTGATCAGACTCTCCTTCTAGATGATAAAATAATAGTGTCACCTTTTCCATCTCATAACATTTAAGCACAAAAAATATCTTCGCCATGGATATGACCCATTTTTACCTAACTAGTCGATCAAAAGATCCACTAAATGTTGTTGGTCGTTGCCACAGAAAACACTCGATAGCTAGTTTCTCCCTATTTGGTGAATGAGGATGTTCCCCATTATTATAATCATTGTTCTTAACCTGAGATATTTTGGTTAGAATTTCCATGATGTTTGGAACTCTACCTCCCAAATCATTTGGGAAGTCGTTTGGGCAATCGTTGCATTGGCCCTCACACGAGTTATTGGCCTAGCTTCTCCTGATTCCCACCATTTTCTAAAATAGGAAAGGTTATAACAAAATATATGTCAATAATTCGTGAATAACTTATTCATTTATACTATTTAAACAAAACTCATAACATATGGGATCTCAATGTAATGATTCCAGTGTCTGTACTTGTACATTATCTCATGATAGAGGTTTTCTCTAGGGTTTACTAATCCAAATTCCCAAATTAACAAAACCTTGCCTCTGGTACCAACTAAAGAAACCCAGCCTCTTCTTACATTACTGTTACATAATTTTATAGATAAAAACATAATATTATTACACATAGAGGATAAAAAGGTTTATTTGCTTGAGAAAACTAGGACCATACATAATAATTATAACATCAAGCATAAACATTTAGCTTCCTATTGGCACTTGAACTATCCTTAGTACATGTAGCCACATGAGGATATAAATCAAAAGGGTTGAGCTCAAATACTAGTAATAGGATAGATAAGAACAATATAAAATGGGTTAGAAAAACAATAACATAGGAAAATGATAATGAACATGATAGTAAGCATTAATAACAGACTTGAAATGTGGCAATGCATAAAAATGAAATGTCATGTCTTAGTGGTTAACTACCACTCATACTTGTGAAAAAAGATAGAATATTTTTCCCACATAATTTATCTTAATATCATGAGATTAATCACTTTTCATAATTCATTAGAGTTCTATATATTTCTGGGTGCACCCATCACATTGAAACATTCAGGATGCGCAATATAAATCTGGGCGCACCCGTGACATCATAACATTATCATTTATCATTCATTCCACAATAAACATGTATTAAAAAATGAACACTACTAAAACATGTAAATAAATGGGTTTCATCTCATAATAACCCTTTCATAAACATTGGGATCCAAAAATTAATTGGGAAAAACATACTTGATACGATAACCATCAACCTTGAGTGAGGAGTAAAAGGCGTATTTTTGAAAGAAGAGTTCATTTGAAAAACAATTATTTGACATAAACACCATTAGAAAAAATTTATATCCTAAAAAGGTAATATAATGATGAATAAATTATTTTTAAGGTTTTACCATACCAAAAATGGAGTGAAAGGTAGAACCCGAAAAAAATAATGTTGGGTTTGAGTTTTTCCCCTTACCATGTATCTGAACACTTTCATCACTTTAATGTCCTTTATAACCACGTTAGATTCATTAATTAACAATTAAGAAACCATTTTTTACTTAATTAGGGTTCATTTTTGTTTCACTAAGTCATTTTATGGGCCTTTGGATGAGTTATAGAGTTCAAAAACATTGTTTGGGAATGATTATTTTTATGGTTTTCGTGAGTGGTTCATTTTATTCATAAATGAAAGATAGTGTAGAACATGGATAAACATACAGAATATATAATTCATGTTATTAATGATATTAAAGAAGTAAAAATGATCTTATAATTAATTATATTATATACCACGTGGATGAATCTTTAGATAAGATTGAAATTATGATTGTTTGGGTTAATTTTGGCGGGTTTTCGACCACAATGCACTTGTTATGTTTAATAATTTAATAATTTGTACATAATATAGTACCATAACATTAAATAGGAAATAATAAATATAAAATATTTTGGTTCAACCATAAAAATTGTGTCATGACATGATATGAAGGTAGAAATGGAAAAAAATACATGTCGTTCTAGAATATGATAGATTGACACCTCATGAACAACGTTTTCTTTTATAAAATTAAAGGAAGATGAGATGGGGTTGGATTGTATAATATCCCATTATTATCATAACATTACATTATAACTATGTTACTAGAGTTACCATACCATTTGGATGAAGATAGGTGGGGATATAATAAGAAAAGAACTTGAAATTGAGGGGAAATGAAAGGAAAAGAGGGAGTGAAATTACCTCTTGAATCATCCTCTTGAGATCCTCCTTAAGGGACCTAGGCTTGGTCTTTTGATGACACCAAAAGCTCTTGGACGTGGGGGAGGGTCTAGGAATGATTATTGGATAGATTTTAGACATGTATTGAAGCTTTAGAGTTGTGAGGAAATGAGGGTGTGAAGGGTGGTATTTATAGTGGAGGGGAGAGGGGATTTCACAATATAAGATTCATTAATTTATTATTTCCACAAAAGAAAAGGAATAGTGAGTCTTCCATTACCATGAATAGTACTTGTATCATGTGAAATCGAAAAAATTGGGCTAACATCAGTATAACATCATGCATGAATCTATAATTAGCTCATTAACTTATTTTATAAATTATGGTATTTCATTGTTCATAAAAAATTCTTGTATTTCAGAAAAATCCCAAAAAATCACCCCATCCGTTTTTCGATGTGTAGAATCCAAAAAATTCAGTAAATTTTTCAAAAATAATTTTCTAATTATGATTAATTTAATATTTAATCAAAATCATATTTTACTTGAATAATACAATATTTAAAATTAAAATATATTTTATAATGATTTTAAAAATAGATGAGGTATTATAAAATCATATTAAAAATATAAGACATAGACCTGTTAATTTATGAACACATTTTAAGAAAATACATTTTATTTTAAATTAATTAATTAAATATAATTATTTATTTTTGAATTACAAAAATACCAATACTTTTACCATGGTCAAATTGTCACTTATAAGATGCCTAAATTTTATTTAATTATTCATGGGTAAGGTTACACTTATTTTGGTTGATTTACTATTCATAAGGGTCATATTAGTATTCATAAGGGTCGGTTACTATTCATAATGATAGTTTATTATTTACCAAAAAATTAATTTTTTCCTATTAGACTCTAAACATCTTACTGATCACAATTGTGTATGTCAGATTTTCAACATTCAATACATTGAAGTTGAAAAATGATGTTTAATGTTAACATAGTATTTAGTATCAAAATATTTCATTATGATTCCTAATGGGATCATACTATAAGGAATATTTATAAGAAGGGAATTCCAGTGATAAAATTTGGGTTGTTACAATATACATATTGTATATGATTATTAGGATTGAGTATTCATAATGATAAAAACAATTTGATAATTAAATATCTTTTTTGAGGGAGTCTCAAGTACAGTGGGATAAATATATGAATCAATTATATATCTTCATTCTGTAAATAGAATGTTTCCTCCATCGAGCTGAAGGTTGTTGGTCTATTGCAATTCGTACAGAAGAAAGTAGGTGAAGGAAAAACACACACAATATGTTGATTAATAAGACATGATCGGAATATGAAGCTTGTAACTAGGGTATCAAAAATGTAATTGAAAATTCTCATTGATGATGTGACTAAAAAGTCAAAGAGAAGAAGAAGAGACTATAGGTCTCTCTAAACAAATGAGGTAGAATAGTAGGCTACTATCATGTAAAGATAGGATAAACTGAAGGATGTAAAACTAGGGTGTATATGTAGTTTCTACTTTTTTAATTGTAAAAATTGATAATATTATTGTTGATAATACATGTTGGAAAATAGAACAAACATGTAAATGAGTATTTATTTGTACCAAACCTTATAAATATCATGTTATGTTCTCTCTCTTTTCATTTTTGAAAATAAGGTGGGCCTGTGATATATCACTAAGTTAGTCGATAACTTTAACAAGCTAAAATGGTCGAATTTGGAAAATTCATTTATAAAATTATAACATTGATACCCCCTCTGAAAGGTCAATCTATAATGGGTCTCTATAAATTTTAATAGAGACAGGTTCCCCCTAAATTATATTATACCTATAATGAAGTCAAGAATTCAAAAATTGATTTTTCTAACTTAGATAGGGAAAAATTAATTATCTCATAATGATAAAAATCATTAAATTTCAACCATGAATCCAGATAACAAAATTAAATTACAATAATAAAAGATGAAGGGAAATATTATATTATTGGGAGAAACAATACTATCCAATAATAATTAGAGCGGTATAAGATTCAATAATTATTTTTATTATGATTCATCTGGTGAATATTTTTGTATATGTGATTATGAAGTATCATATTTTCATATTTACTCTAAATTCAATGAATATTTGAATAATGTTTTCAAACAGGAATTGATTATATTTTATAAAATAATAAAGTGTCTTTAGATTTTAAAATCACATCTAGGAGAAAAGTTTAATGCTACAGATAAGTAATGGTATAAAAATTTTATCATACACAACACTATCACAATGATTTTCTACGAAAAAGATGAAAATATTTCTCTTTTAAATGAAATATAATTTAAATGTATTGAATAATTTCAATGGTGTGTTTTTTATAAATATTTGATCAATATTTATTTTTTAGAATCATTCCACGCATTTGGAATAACATAAAAAGTTTCTATGGATTTTAACACTTCTGAAGTAGAGGATAAATAAACTAGTGTAATGAATCGTGAAACATCATTTCAAGAATGAAGAAAAATAATTAAAATAAAGTTACGTAGAATAAGGGGGATTGGGAAGGTATAATGGGATAAACATTTGATGATAAGAACACCATAAACATGAAATTTTTGGAGCTAGGTAAGAGATTAAAAAATATAGAATCACCCAATGTTGGAATATTCCACATTATTGAAGAAATTATATATGTCCATATATGTTTTTATTAATATTCCACAATCCAAGAATATCATGAGATCATCTTCTTTTCATGTGGAAATATCCTCCAAGAAGAAGGTATCCCAATACCCAGAAAATGTCTTATGTAATATTTTATGCCCCATTGTTGGAATAGGGAATAAACAAAATTTTATCAAAGTATAGATGGTAAATAATAAAAAACCATCATATCATGGTTATTTGAGAATAGTGGTATGATGATTTTTTACCTAATTAAAACATTAAAAATTAAATGTGTCATCAAAAGTAACAATATGACAAAGATAGTAAGAATGTCTCAAAGTGTAATAAATAAAAAAAATTACTTTCACTGATGTTGGATGTATAGGCATTAAAAAATATACTACTGGAAAATTTTTTCATTGCATGATAATTAATGGAGGTTTGTATTTAGTTGGATAAAATCTATATAAATGTGTATCCATGTACCCAAAATGTGATATTTAAATGAAATTAATTTTTCTACAATGAACATATATTAATAATTTGAATATTTTATTGACTTCTACAATATAACTAGTCAATATTATTTTTAGTGGTGGTATGTTAAAATCGTGAAAAAATAATCTTCTAATTTATAATGAAGACAACAACAAAAATTGATGTATTTATGAAAATAAAGTGAATTTTTTACCTTTAGATTTGAATAACATAAGGTGATTGTTAAAATTTTTTTTTACAAAGACTAAATGTGAGAGATAATTTCCAATAACCAAAGGAATGAAAAATATGTTCACAAAATCATATTCAATTTTTATAAAAAAGCTTAATTTTAGGGAATTGTAGGAAAACATTTCATTTATAGACTATATATCATATTGAATGAATCGACTTCAGAGGGTTTTCTAGTTCTATGAATGGTATGGGAATAAGGATAACTCTTACTGGTATAAAATTTAGTTTTAATGAAAACATGAATAAATAATGGGGTGATTGTGAATATATGAGGTCATGTTCCAATGAACGAATTGTTTGACAATAAATCCAACTGATATCCACATTCAAAATTGATATGAATTCTTAAAAAAATAAACAGATGAAATAATGAGGGATTCACAACTGAGAAAATCAAGTCAAAATTTCCTTTAGTAATTATATATTTTATAAAATTTAACATGTTTCAATAAATATACAATTACATTTCTTGTAAAAAATTTAAGAGCATGGGAAATTTTAGGAATGAGTGACTTGTTGGTTTCCCAATTTAATTTCAATTGGATAATAAATGGGAGATGGCTAAAAAATATGTCAAATCCAAAGTAATGATATTGTATTCATAAGGTGAGGTGATAGATGACGATGAGTTTATCATGCCTTAATAAAAGTTGATTCATACTAATGAGGTGGAAAAATTTATTCCACACCAGGAATATGTTCATGGGGAGAAACAAGTTAATAAAATACATGAGTCTCAAAATAGGAAGAAGAATCAAAAGAAATATTCCCATATGAAGATTGTATGAATAGAATAACCCAGGTCTTGTGGTATCTCACTGAAATAATGATTCACCAAAACAAAAAAACATTCATCTTCATTTATACATTCACTCATTTATATTAAAATGAAGGGAATTTATGGAGATGGATTAATACCTTAATGGGGAGAATTGATGAGTTAAATATTTTAAACCATCATTACAGAGTGATTGTTGAATTTATAAATAGTTTTTTAAAATTGTTAAATAATGTATATTAATAACTATCTTGTGAATACACTATATTAAGTTATAATTATTACTAATGGGGTCTATATTGAGATACAAACTTATATATATATCATTTTGTACATACATTTATTTGTATCAGTTCAGTTGAGGGATGGAAAAATATATTTTTTGAACAAATTGTTATAGAAAATTCTATGTATAATGAAGTGTGCTATATTTTATTGGTATCACATGATTAATTATCTATGTTGAAGATAGACCACCAAGGATATACAATATCTTTTTCTACAATGTTTTTTCCCACATTGACTAAGTGTAGTGTAACTAAAGGATATTTTATAATGAAATTCATGTGATTTCATCCTTCTATAAAAATTAATTAAGTTTGAGGCATTAAATAAATTATGGAGAAGTTGACTTGTTAGATAATTATAGAAAATTATTATTGTAAAATTTAATTTATTGTAAATAAAAAGGGGAAAATTATCGACATTTTAAAGTGAAAATTTGTTGAAAAAAAGGGTATGATTAAATAGAACTAGTTTCATGTTTGATGAATAAATGTTTTATTAATTTTCAGTAATTATAATTTCAATATGGATAGTATGTCAATATTAACAAAATGTAGAAGCTAATGATTCTTTTATTATTGTCAGATATTCTGATAGAGGCATTGAATGAAATGCATGATAATAATTATCACATTCCATAATGTTAATATATTTATTTCCTTTAAATAAATGTTATAAATAATCATACATTATATAATTTAAAAATATGTTTATATTAAATTAATATGATGAATATTAATTTAAAAATTATCACAATATTTTAAAATATATGATCCATTATGAAAATTCTAAATCATTATTTATAAATATAAATAATAAGATATTTTGATCCTATTTCATAAATTATAATTCCTTAAATAATTTCATATTATATGAGATTAATAATTAATCACAAAAAATTATGTTAGTTTTATTCTTAAATTTACATCATTTATTAATATTAAAAATATTTTCTTTTTTGTAATAATACATTCTAATTTTTTTATTTAATAATATCTACATAAATTATTATTGAAATATAGTCTGTATAAAATTTATAGATTATTTAAAAAAAATCTATGACTTATATGGGTTATTGTTTAAATTTTTAACTTGGAAGATATTTAATAAAACATTTAAAAAATTTGAAAATATATTAAGCATATTATTAATTGTAATATTAATTGTTAATTATTTAGATAGACTATGTTATTTATTGTTAATCATAATTGAAAATTTTAGTAATATATTTTTACAATTAATTGCCAGGTTTAAAATCTCGGCATTCCCAAAGGGGTATTTATGATACAGGAGAAGGCACATACAATGATAAAGGGTGCAATGATGCAAATGTGATGTGAGAAAGAGGTTTCATGGGCATGATGTACACCAAGGGTCCATACCCATGGACATGATGACGCAATGAGAGTATTTCAGACATCAAAACTATAGGTAAATTGTTTGATAGAGTTTTGGGAATACAATCCTCTATTATATGAATAAACAAGGATGAATTGGTGGGATATCCCTTGGGGGATATCCCTTGTGGGGATATAAACATCGTATTTTACATGTGTGTGTGTGGTGTGTGTGTGTTAGAATATAATTATTCCTATGAGAACCTAATATATAGATAAAGAATAAAAAAAAGTAATATTTTTATAGAAGTGGATTATAATATTTTTAATATAATTTAAATTATTGAATTTTATAGTAAAATTTTACTTTTTGGAAAAAGATTAGCCTATGAATAGGTAGAACCTTGTTTAACGGTGTGTGTAAGGGTAGGTTCATTTTAAAAAAAACTTCATTAAGGTATGGTAGTGGTTTTTGGAATGATTAACGGTCATCAACCCAGCATAATGGTCTCACCTCTACTACATATGTGCAAATTGGACCTTGTGTAAAGGTAGTGGTCCCTACGTTAGAGTAGTTATCCATAAGCCTCACTTATGTATGGGTAAGTTGTGTTTCCTTCTTCTAGTTTAATGTTAGTCCTCAACTTTTATAAATTTATATGGGTTATTCTATATATTGTGCAAATATCATCTTGTGTAAATAAAATAACATCTTAGAATTTACACTTTTGTATATGGTCCTAAAAATATAAACATTACATTCTTGACTTTGATGCTGAAAAAATTAACCCATGATTTTAGAAAAACATAAAATGTAAAAAATAAATATTGGACCACTTACATACCAATGAAATATTTTGGTTTTTAGTTTATTTAAATAGGAAAAACTCTTAACAACTTGGGTTCTTAAACAATGGGTCATAAATATTAAAATTATCTCACACTATACTAAACATTCACAATTTTTTATCAACACAATCTACGTGAAATCCTTCTAAAAATAATTCATTTAACTTCATTACTTATAACATGGAGAAAAGTAAATAGAAGAAGGTTGACCTAAAATGTCCAGTAAGGGTAAGAATAAGATTAATCAATGCATGACCATATAAAAGAATAATATGAGCGTAAGGGTATTTTATCATGAACATAACATTTGAAAATTATACCCAGTATATCCAAAGTCAATATATTGAGTCCAAAAATATAACAAGGTTGTTCGAAATAAAGGTGTTATATTATAATCATATATCATTATCTAATAAAGAATAACATAAAAACATTAAATTGTTGAAATAACATGAAACCTGAAAAAAAGCATGATTCAAGGCGAACTGCCATGAATATATCACATGGTGGACAACATTCCAATAAAATAATTATGTTTTCTCTATATCCAAACATGACATCTATTGAGACTAAAATATTACCCTTGGAATTGGATCACTATCTGAGAACACCTATTATTACATGCTCATGCATATGTGTTCCATATAAAGAATCAAACATAAGTAATATTCATAAGGTTTACCCACAGAATGATATAGAAAATTAATAGGATTCATAAACATCAGGAAATAATAATAAAAAGTCCAACCATAAAAATAATAAGAACAATATCCCCGAATAATATCAACTCATAAATAATATGACTAAAAATAATTTTTATCTTAGAAGGAAAGTAATTTTGAATTATCAATTAAAATAATTCCTGATGAAATTATACTTCATATTTTTAAAATAATTATTTTAAATACTACACATTTACAAAAGAAAACAAATTCTTTAAAAATATCCCTTTAATATTTTTTAGGATGATTAAATGAATTTAGGAATCATGAAATCAGGAGAATCCACTCATTCCGTATAATTCAAAAAAAATATTCCTTCCATATTTTAATCATAAAATTAATGAAAACCCTACTTTAGAGAAAAAAATAATAATTTTAAACATTTTTAATGTAAAAAAAGAGATAAAATTACATATAATAATCATAATATTATATTTAGACATTTTTGGAATCAATTTTAGAATACCACATCATGTATGAAAAATATGGTTTTTTAGAATCTTTTTTAAATATTATTTTTAAATGAAAGTATCTTATAAATATCATCTTTATGAAATGAGAATTAATTAAAAAAATATAATTTGGGTTTTATTTTTATATACATATAAATACATTTAAAATAAGACACAATATATTCAAATCCATTTCAAATATACACATAGCCCAAAATTATCATGTAGTAGATGTTTAACCCAAACACTGGATGTTGGTTAATGAAATCCCTTACCACCTGTAATTTGTCGAATCATATGACACATAAAAGTAATAATGAGTGAGTGAAACATTGAATACCATGAAGAGAAAGAGTCTCATGATATTAAATATCAAATTTCATAATATACACACCACAAAAAATAAATTATTGGTGAATAATGCATATATCTCAGAGAAGTAAAAAAGTGATATGATAAAATCTTACCTCACACTTCCCTTTAGTGGTGCATATTGTATCCCCCTATATAATGGTTAAATAATGATATTAACATGCTCCGGAACTATATTAATATTTATAATACATTAGGGGATGATTTAATAACATCTTTTAACCCATTCATTAATAATATTTCATTATTTTTTAGTTTTTTGTGTGTTCGTTTTATGGTTTCGTGAATGATTAATTTGTGTAAAATTATGAATTTTATTGAAAAATGAGATTAAAAATATTTATGTGGAATGAAATATTATTAATTAAATTACCCAGATTTAAATTTTTCCATATATATGTTTTTTTCTTACATGTGGATGATTCATTTTATAAAATGTTAATGATAATCATTTTTTTATTTTGGATGTTCTTCAAAACCTCATGAACTAGTTTCATTTTATTTACAATTATGACTACCTATTAGTTACAGATAATTAAATAGGATATACTATACATATTAAAATATTATTTAACTATAATAATATTTTTATGAACAACCATGAAGGTGATAATAGAAAATGAACAAAATCATTATTCACAGAGATGATTAACAGGCATAATTTGGACAGTAGTTTCGTTTATTTTTACAAAAGGATATAATAAAAAGGATTTATATAAGATATTCCATAGGAAAAATATAATTATATTGTGTAATTTTTTCTGTATTAATTATTCCTTAATGTATAATATATATGAGGAGAAAGTAGAAGAATAATAAAATAAGAGAGGCTTTTTGAGAAAATTGCCTCTTGAATATCACCTTCTTGAATGACCCCTTGAGGAAAATGTATTTGGTATTTTGGTCAGACCATCATCACATTTTTGAGATAAAATATTATATTATAGGTTTGGGAATATATATTTATAGCATCAAGTCTTGTGAGTCGAAATTGGGTGGTGAGTGCTGGTATTCATACTTGAGGGGTGTGATTATTTGATTAAATAATTATTATTATGTAATTAAAGCCAACCACATTGATGTGAAATTAATTTCAACAATATATATTTTATATTAATGTTATGGAGGAATTTTATGGTTGATAAATACCTCAAATAAACATTAAATGTTATACTTTTTAGTATTTAAACCCTTCACCTTTTACCTTTTACCTGTTTCATTTTTTACCTATATTGCAGAAAGTAATTTTTTTTACAACGGTATCTTTTTAGTAAATAAATATGAATAAGAACCTACAAACCAATTTATAAGTTCTGATTAAAAATATTTAATTCATTTAACCAAATTAAAATCCTATATTTTTGAATATTATATTTTAAATTAATCCCACATATGAAATAATTATTCACGTTTCCAAATTTAAATGTTCTTAAGATTATAAAGTTGTTATATATAATTTGAATGATAAATTGATTAAAATTAAATAAATTGTATTTTTTAATGTATAATTGAACTAATTATACTTTAAAACAAATTTAAAATTAAATTTATCTATATAAATAAATTCGATGAAAATGTAGTTCTCATTTAAAATGTAGGATTATTTACCATTCATCAAAAAACGAAATTTATCAAAAAAATACAAATAATTCACCCTAAGATAATTCCAATAAATCTATGTCAAAATTAATTGTACTATTTCAAATAAAAATTTTAAAATTTTAAACATTCATTTTTTTTAAAAGTTCATGGTTAAAAGGCTTAAAAGAAGCCTTTTAGAAAACAAATAGTTTTTATGCTTAAAATCAGATTTATTATTATCTTGTTACTATCCAAAATATTGAATGAATATAAAAAATAATAATTAACATATAATATATAAATTTCATTATGATCTCCTACTAATATTTATTATTTTAAATTATTAAAAAAATCCTTTAAAAAATAAAAATCTTAATTTTGCACTTTATTGGAATATTCATTTATAATTAATTGGTAATCAATGTAGTACTTTTATAAAAATATGGAAATTATATTTTCATAATTTAGTTAATATATTTCATTCCCTCTATTCTCATGACTAGTTTATAACTATCATAATTCAAAATTAATATTTTAATAGTTTGTTTAAGATCTATGTTCTATATAATGTAAGTTATCGAACATAGGGTTATTTTAAAATGTTGGGGTTTTGTGCAACAAAAAAAATTTAAAGTTGTAAAATTTATTTAAAAAGTATATCGTACTATAAAATCTTTGGGTTTTACATTCAACCCACCTTAATATTAAAATTTTTCTCAAAATTCATTTCTCAAATAGAAACAGATGAGGATTCTTGTACATAATGACATCATTAAGTTCAAATGTAGATTTCTAAAGCTAGTGGTCATTTCTCAAAACAAAGATTAGGTGAGTGGTTTTCGTTATGTAACATTATTTCATCGACATGTAATATCTACTAGTCATTCATCAAAAGAAATACATCTCTATAGCTATATGACCCCTAATTTTAATAAATTTATTGGGTCAAGAATGTACATCCTTATGAGAGATACCAGGAACGCATCATGTAATTGAGAGTGTTTTGGTGGAATCATCAATAGATAAGACACCACACTGATATGATCAATAATTTTAAGATATACTTTGCTCAAGAATTTGAAATTGTATGTTGAAAATAAAATGTGGATATTTGAAAATTCCTTGGTGGGAACCCCATAATGTTTAAATGTTTAGTTAATCATCCCCCTTAAAAGATATAATGTGAAGTATGATGGTCACATAAGATAACACATACTAGATTTCAATGTAGCAGAACATTGAAATATAAGATAAAACTAACTATCAAGGAATAAAAGAGTGATAGAGAACATGATCGTGGGAAACATAACCATCACACAACCATAAAAATGGGATGTGTTAAAATTAGATTGATAAAAAATGGATAATATTTTTTAGTCAAAATAATTTACCTAATATTTTGGTATTGTTTTTCTACCTATTATATGTACACAGGGAAACATACTTACTTGAAATGTATAATTTCATCATCATCATTTATCCAAATTATAAGTATTCAAAAAAATTATACCTGAAGTATCCGAATCGACATCTACAGATCAAAATGTCAATAAAATTATATCTATTTATTATTATTATTTTAAAGTGTAAAAAAACCAAAATACTTATTAAATGTTATAATATTCCAAAATAATAAACCATTATATAATGAAAAACTACTTTAATCTAAAAAATCAACAGTTATTCACAAAGATAATCATAGATCATTTGAAAATTAACTATCCATAAAATTATGAAAAACTATTCCAAACATAAATAGAATCCTGAAAATTTTGAGGTTTTGATAACATAGTCTTTCAAGATAAATTTTAACATTTATGTCTAAAAAAACAATCACTCTTAATTTCTTAGACCAAAAAAAGTAATTTCATAAATCACATAACTTCCAAGATATGCTATCCATTTCGATAAATAACCTGATATTACATATAAAAAAATCACACATGTTTCGAAAATATAAGTCAACCATTATTCATAAAATAAAATCACATATTATAATATTTAACCTAATCATATAGGTTCCCAAAATTTTGAACATCTTCTAAAATAATAGTACCCACCTAATCACAAATCCATTTACAATTCCATGGATATAAAAAACATATTTTTCCAAAAGTAAAGTAACATTTATCCCATAGTTATTTTAAATAAAATAAAATAATTTTAAACTAACCAGGAAATCATTTAGGTTCATGGTAGGGGACGCACCCTTGTCGCCCATCTATTGTGGGTTAAATTCTCATGTCATTTTGGAATGCAATGGGTTGCCACTAATCCTATGGGTTATCCCTTTACTAAAAAAATATTATTGGAATCCTTATAAAATTATATAAATGTGACAAAAATCCTCAAAAATTAATTTAATATCTTTTATCCCTTTTTTATCTCATACCTTTCATTTTTAATCTGAAAATATAATCACCTATAATTACCTCAAAAATGAATGACTCAAAAATATTTGTATTCACCATAAAATTTAATAACTTAGATACTCAATGGTGTTTCTAAGACACTGAACTTATGAGCAACCAGAAAATTAAAAACACATGATAATATCCATATCTATTCATAACAGAAAAAATTAAAACATCATAATCTCTAATATTTCCTAAACCTCGTCTCATAAAAACTATAATATCCCTAAATTCGCACATCCAGTTCAGGTTCTAAAAACAAAAACATTAAATCCCTGACATTGATCGTAATAAATGTAACCAACAGATGTCAACAAAACAGACAATGTCAAAAGGAAATATTGGATCACATATATTCTAATATACATTTTAGGTTATGAGTTTTATAGAATTAGGAAAAAATCAAAACAAAATGGTTTTATAAAAAAATTTCTCTAAAATATCAATGTTATCTCCCACTATACCCAACTTTCACAATTATGCATCAACTTAATTAATGATAAATAATTCTAGAAAAATTTAATTTAACAACATCCCTCATAACCTGGGGAAAATAAAACATAAGAAGGGTGAGATCAGATGTTCGGTATGGGAAATAATAAGAGTAATCCAAGAATGATCATATGAAGGAATAATTTGGGAATACGTGTATAACGTCAAGAAAATGACATTTGAAAATTTTCCATGTATATCAAAGGTCACAGTCTTGATTCATGAAATAAATCAATGATTTCCATAATAATTGATTTATAAAATAATCAGATAACATGATCTATGATTGAATAACATAAAATATGGAATTTTAGAAACAATATATAACCTGACATGAACGTGAGTTATGTCTAACTTCCAAGATAATATCCCATGGCATACAAAGTCCCACAAAGTAATTAGATTTACTCTATATCCCAACATGACATATCATGACATTAAAAGATTACCAAATTAATTTGAGTGTTATCTGGGTGGACCCATTATAAAATTCGAATTCAAATGTGTTCCACATAATGAATCAAACATAAAGAATAATCATAAGGGTTACTCATAGAATGAGATGGAAAATTAATAGGATTTACAAAAATCATGCCATTATAAACATAAAACAACCATAAAAATAATATGCATAATATCATTGAATAATATCCCTATTATATCATAATAAAAAGAAAATATTCTTATCATAGAAGGAAATTAATTTTAATATATTAATTAAAATAATTTTTTATCAGAATATCCTGTTCGTTTTGCAAAAAAAATTTGTAAAATGATGTGAAATTAAAAAATAAAACTTTTTCATTGAAAATATACTTTTAATAATTTAATGGAAGCTTCATTTCATTAAGGTGTCAAGACAGTGAGAATAGCTTCTCAAGATGTATATGACAAAAAACCTTCCTTTCATATATTAGTGAAAAAATTCAGAAAACCAAAATTAAAAATTAAAATTAACACATTAAACATGATTTTAAATGTAAAACATCAGTGAAAATGATTTAAAAACATCATATGGTAATAGTAAAAAAAATTATGTATCAAGTTAAGATTTCATAGACATGGATGAAAAAAATTAATTTTTAAGGAAATTTTAAAAAAATTTAAAAGAAAGTCTCTACGAAATAATGTCTCAATGAAATGGGAATTAATAAAAATAATTTATTGTGTTTATAAAATGTAAATAAAAATAAAAAATTGGAAATTAAGAATATGATTTTAAAACAGAATTTCACACATGCTCTTAGCACGAGATAGTCAAGTAGTCTAAGTTTAACACATATAATGGAAATTGGGTTAATAAATTACTTACCACTTATAATATATCAAATCGTATAAACCATAAAAGTAATAATTATAAAATTGAACTGTTAATAACATTCATATAAAGGGAATAATGATATATCTTATCAAATTTTAGTGTATATACACACACAAAAATGAAATAATTTATGAATAAGTCATATATATCACATTAGTAAAAATTTACATGTGAAACACTAACCTCATGCTTTCATTTAGTGGTGAATACATTAACCTTGTTTATAATCCTTAAATAATGTTATTAAATCATTAGATATCTATATTAATTTTTATAATACCTTATGTGATTATTTTATGACTGAAAATTATTTTTTCTATTCAAAAAACTTTTTCATGGAAAAGTGAGAAACCATAAAAGTACAATACATCCAAAAAACACCAAAATATAAACAAAACCAGATCAAACCACCTGGTTAGCCCTACCCTAGAAAAAATATCATGTCCCCAAGACTTTACCACAACAAGACCCTTTGGAAAGCAATCCCATGCAGAAGTGCATGGGTAGAGAAATGATGGCGAATCCGTACCCTCTCAAGAATCCAGATCCAAAAGGGAAGTAATCTTAAAGGCTTCATGCTCCGATCCCCTTCCGGGGAAGATCAATGTAGTATGCTGGAAACTAAACATCACAAAAAAACAAAGAGGACAAAGATCAAATCCTTTCAAAGAATACCAAGACAATCCATCCTAACCAACCAACATAACACCAACATAAATGTATTCATTTCAAGTAAACTTGATATCTCCCGATTATGTATCCCTGAATAATTTCTAGGATAAGGATAAAACCTGCAAGTCTGGTTCCCCAAACAATAGCCTCTCAAACCCAGATGCCAGCAGGTCCCATACCTGAATGTACTCTTTAGTGATGAGCTTCTCTTTGTCGAAACCCCTACCAGTATTTGGTCTTTTATTTCAATCAATGAATATTGCTCCTCATTTAGTGACACCTCCAGAGATCTTCCCATCATCTTAGATGCCTCTTCCTCTGATACATTGAGAAACAAGTCTTGTTCAGTCCCTTCATCTTCAGAAGTTAGAAGAAGAACCAAGGGGTCGCCCTGCTCCCATAACCTCTAATAGATCTAGGTCCCCGTAACCATCATGTTATCAGTTTTCATCATTGTCGAGAGAGTCTCAAAAGGTGGAGGTTGCGAGGAATAGTCCATCTCCCCTTCCTCCTAATGGAGCCCCTATTGATCTTTGGATTTAGAACAACTTCCTTCGAGGGCCTGTGATCAAACCCCTTGGCCACCATCATGCCATACCCTACTCCCTCGTCTGGAACCTTAGAATCTGAACCCATATCGACATCTGGGAGGATGTCAAACATGTTGCACCAAAAAACTGATCTCTAAACCTATTCTAGACCACCTTCTTTCCAAATAATTTGAACTGGTTCAACCATTTCAATCCCCTTCCCCCCTTTACCCTTCTCATCATTTCCCAACCCTGGCTCCACATCAAACAAAGTTATCATATCCACCATCATTATATTTAATGATTGTTACATATTCCATCTAGATATTGGAGCAGCCTCCTACACAACCAAATGACCACCATTCGACTGTCCATCTATATCCTTCCTCATCCTACATAACACCTCCGACACCAGCGAATTGATTTGGGAAAAATACTTCCTCGCTGGATCATCACCAGAATTCCCCTTAGACACCGCACTATAAACCTCTGGACCCCCTCAATATTGTTCCACCTCCTCCTTTCATGACCATTGCGGCCCCCGATCTCTCCCCACAATACCCTTGAACGACTGGTTCAAACCATAATTCTCAAAGCCCTCTATGGTTTAACCATTTTCGCCATCCTCCAGCCTTCCCCTTAACTGGAAACCCTATCGACATACTTCCATCAAATGGACTGTTCTGTTGCACATAGAATAGAAATCTCTTCCCTTTCCCCTACCCATCACGATTGTTAACCCCTAGGTGCAGGCCTCCGTAGAATGGACCAGGCACATTCATGAAGATCATAAGTTGATCTAGTTTCCATACACCACACACTGTTTACATTGGTACTCATCACCAAATGATATCTAGATGAAATCAGAAGGAGGTCTAGGCCGATCCACATCCACACAAACCTGTGGATTAACTGGATGACATACAACATCCTTATGACTATCGGAAAATAAAAATATACCATCTAAGTTTCCAATAATCGTTATAACTGAAGGATATTGGAATAGAAAAGAGAGATTTGGAAAACATACCCAAACCTCCAAAGAAGGAGGGTCATTCTTCTTGTGAAAATCAAATGACAACCTAATCAAGAAGAATAGAAAACCATCACAGCACCGGGGGGCACTCAACCAGTCTCGGATAAGGTCCTCCTCATAAGAGAAATGAATCATAATGTGCATAATATCAAAAAAAACCCACGGTCGCCCTCTCATGAAGATCCCATAAGTGAAAAACAAACATGTCGAATGAGTTAATTGAGGGCCTCATCTACCTAAACCGAGGAACCAGGTTGAGATTCAAAAGTGCGGTGCATTCTGTGGACTATGATAAAGAAATTTGTAGATTCGGATGATCATAGATGAGATCCATGACTTTAGGGGTGAGAAAAACTTTCGAAAATGGGGGGAAAGCGATATTAGAGAAAGGGTGGAATGCAAGGACCACATTCCTACCAGATGCTGGGGGCCCCTCCCCCACCGGGGTAGGAGGGACCACCAATGCAGCCGCCGTCACCACTAGGAGGTGAAGACCATCATGGGATGATATTGTCTACATGAGGTTAATCCCCAAAAATTAATGATATTTATGTTTTCATCCTGTGATTATTTTATAATATATTAGGACCTATTCAGGAATAATATTTCATTATTTTCATGGATTTGGTCGTGTTCATTTCATGGTTTCATGATCAATTCATTTTTGTAATATTTTGAATGTTCTTGTAAATTGAAATTAAAGTAGTATATGTAGAATGAGATATTATTAATTCATCTTAAGTGGAATAAATTTTCCAATATATTTTGATTATTTCCTAATTTATCATGATTATATTTATAAAATGTTAATAAAAAATGTTAGGTTTATTTTGGTAGTTTTTCGGAACATCACAAACTAGTTTTGTTTTATTTACAATGATGAGTATATGTTTGTAAAAGAACATGAAATAGGATATAATTAACCAATTAATATCTTAATTAATCATTATAGTATTTTAAACACCATTAATGAAGGATGTAATGGAATAATAACTATATCCTTATTCATAAAGATGATTAACCCACATAATTCAGACACTTATAACATTTAATTGAATAGATAGAAGTAATAAAAGAGATGGAAATAATATATTCCACTATAAATATAAAATTAAATTATTTATATGATTCTGAAATTATTTTTCTTTGATCGATGAAATATATTTGTATAAATTACAAAAATGGAAGAAAATAGGTGAGGTGATTTGAGAAAATTACCTCTTGAATATCACCTCCTGAAATGACATCTTGAGGACCTTGTATTTGGTTTTTTGGATAGACCTAAAGCACTTGGATATTGGTAGAGTGGATATGAGGTGCTGTTTCTAATATTTTTGTATGTTTAAGGCTTGTGGGTCATAATTGGGTGGTGAGGGGAGGTACTTATACTTGAGGAGGGTGGGTTTATGTGGTTAAGAAATGATTATTTTATAATTAAATCCAACCACATTGAATTGGGATTAATTTGGATGAATTTTATTGTTAATTAATATTTTGGAGGTCGGGAATGGTAAATAAATTCCTCAAACACCCATTAAATGTTTTTTTTCATTCTAATTCATTACCTTTTAACTTTAACCTATTTCATTTTTTACATATATCATGGTAAATAGTTTTTCTTCCAGTGTGACATTTTCATACCTAAAAAATGAATATTGACCTAGTAAATAATATTTATCTTATCATAATAAATACAAACCCCACTTAAAAAACAATTCAAATAATTTTAAAAAATAAATTTAAAATTAATCCCACAGACACAATGAGAAAAAGGAATTTTAAAATGAAATTCTCAATAGATTGAAATCTTTTCATATACAATTTCAATGTTTAATTGATTAAAATGACCAAAATATGATTGATTTTTTGAAAATTGAACTAATTATACATCAAACTCAATTTAACCTTTATTTTATTAATGTAAATAAATTTGATGAAAATGAATATTTCAATTAAAATGCAGTATCTGCCACTATTTATCAAAAAATGAAACTTATCAAAAAAAATCCCATAAATTCAACATAATATAATTTTGATAAATAATTTTAAAAAATAAATTTTATTTTTTTAAAAAAAATATATAATGGGTTAAAATTTTGTTCCAAAACATGTACACCATTAAAAGGTGGTAAAATAACCTTTGAGAAAAAATAGCTTTTAATATTTCAAATTTTATTTATTCTTATCTTATTATGATCAAACGTATTGAATTAATTTAAAAATATTTGAATGAATATATAACATATAGATTAAATTATTATATCTAAATAATATTTATTAATTAAATTCCTTATATGAAATTCCTTTATTGCAAAAAACTTGTTTTTTATAAAAGAACACTTCCTTTATGTTCAATGTGTTTTTATTTTCATTTATATTTAATTTGAAATAAATTATTTCATTTTATAAACATTTATAAACTATATTTTAAAATTATTGTTACTATAATTAACTACTATCGACATAATGGATATGTGATAAATATCATAATTAAATAATAACATTTTAATTGTTTGTTTAAGCTCGCTGTTTAGTGCAATGTAATCTACCAAACATAGTGTATTTTAAAATATTGGGGTTTCATGCATTATAATTTTTTAAACAGGTGAAGTTTCTCTATAAAATAACATACCATAATATCATGTGGTGTTACAAATATAACAATACTCTGGCACTTGCATAATGTTAAACCTCTCCCTCAAAATGTTAGGTAAGGGTAGCATACTCTACCCATAGTTGTAAAAAATCCTCACATAAGGGTAAAATGTCCTCAAATAATAATAAATAATATTTTTGAAAGCTCACATAGGGGTGTGAATATTCCTATATATATGTCCTTTCTAGTTTCAAATCCCATATAAAGGTCACAATATAGTTACATAAGGGATCACTTTCTAAAATAAAACCTATATAAGGGTATCCAAATCCTCACATAATTATTTTATATATATTTTGAAGAAATGTATGGGTTTGTTAAAAAAACACATAAATGTATAACAATCCTCATGTATGGGATAAAACCCCAATTAAATTTTCATGTAATGGTAATCTCCACAAGAAAGTAAGAGTTCACTCTAAAATTTTATATACAACACCATGATATATTATTTCCCATAAAAAAAATATATATATATAATCACTTAATATATATATATATATATATATATATTCCATTTTGATATTTGTTAGATGGAATTTATATTAAAATAAAATTTAGATATTAATGATACACACCACATTAACATTTATGAAAAAAATTTCGTTATCTTCACCTGACCTGGTAATAGTTTTATGAATACTTTCTAAGACACAAGAACTCAAACAACATGACGCTTTACATGTATATTATTCTGAATTATTAAATAGTTGAGTTGGGCTTTAAAAATCATAGCACGATCAGGAATATTATTTTAAATAATTTATTGAAGATTTCAATATGATATTTTCTAAAAATGATTTACCAATAAGAAGTTATATTTTATTATTATCACATTTAAATGTGATTTTATCAACTTTCATGACACACTATAGATTCAAAAACTTTTTAAATTCACTTTGATCTCCATTAATATTTTTTGGTCATCTATATAAGTTTGAACTCTCTCTTTAATTTTGGTATAACATTAATTAGAATTAGTGACCATATTTATCTTTCTCTTGACATGAGAAAATTTATAGTAAGAAAGGAATCTATTATTGGGGATGGGATGTATCCTACGATGGTTTATCATTGTTTCATATATTATGTAAATTGATTATAATCTCACTTTTTTTCTATGAGACACATTTTGTATTCAATGTTATTTTCAACTAATTGGTGCATATAGATTCCATTTATATCTTTTATGTTTTTTAATGATAATTATAAAGATATTCATATCCCAGTGTGGTTCCATATTTTTTGAGATATTGATTCAAGTGTTACAAAACTAGTATAAGTTTTATGTTATAAACTCACTAAATTCCTAAATTATTTTGATTATGTTTTTGATGATGTAATATCATGATATAGCTCTAAATAATTATAATAATATTTTGCCTATGGTTATTTATGGAGATTTCACTTTTTTCATTTTATATTTATATCTTTATGAACATAAGATACAAAAAATATTTTAATGTAAATCTGAATTTTTTCCTTTTTTGTTGAAATTATTTTTTCATCAATTCATAAGTCCTATATAAATGTTATAAATTATTTTATTACTATTTATTTTTTATCTTTACACAAGAACAAAATTTTTGAAAAATGTTATAAAACGAGTTTTCATGTCATTTTATGAATGAGTTAATTTTTACTTTACACATATAATTTAAAGGAATCATTTTTTAACATACACAATATCAATGAAAATTCCCATGGTCATGACTACTCAATACATTGACTCACCCTTTATATGATTCCAAGGAAATTTTTAAATAAAATTTTCCATTAATATATTTTATAGTTTTATATTTTAAATAATTTATTTCAAATTGAAAATGTTATTTTCATTGTGTAATGTACCCAAGTTATTTTAAAATTATTATTCATATATGAAAACTTTTGTTAATGTTACATATACATTCATTGGGATATGATATGATTATATTATCCACTAAATTTTTTGATGGAATATAATCATGGAATTTTATGGATGATTATATGAATATAATTTTATTCCCATAGCTTGATTAATATAATAGGAATGATTTATGAAACTTGTTTCTTTTTCTTGTGTTAATCTATGTTGAAAAGAAGAAATGATTATAAATCCTATTTGATTTTAATAGGTTTTTTCTAGATGAATATTTAATAATCTGGTGACACACATATATATAGGATTTTTGTTATGTGATTTGTGATCCCAAAATTCTATATCCTTGAAATGCATTGTGTGATCATAAATATATCATGAGTTTATAAGGATTGGATAGGTTAGTGAACTCAGTTTGGGATGGGGATTATTTTAACCATGATAGTCTTGGTATTGAACAATGACTATAGATATTATGTAATGTATTTTGAACAAAGTCCACTATCACAATTTGAGAAATAATCCTTGTATTGGTAAATGATTTTTTAAGAATACATTAATTCCACAAAAATATATCTTATTCCGTTGTAATGATCTTATGACTCATGTTCATTGATAACATTATGATTCATGTCTTATGAATTTTCTTTATTTATTCCATGAATATTAATTATGATCCATGATATTCTGGGTATGTTTTTCAAATTTAAATATCTAGTTATTTTACACTTATACTCATGTTTGGTTTATGTGACTATTGATATCTCACATCTTTACACTTAAAAAACATTTAAGATCACACTTTCCAATATTTCTTTTTCAAATGTTATAAATAATGATATTGAGTATGATATGTCTAAGATGAAATCTATTTATGATGAACATAGTGGGATGTGATATATATTGTTTATGAAAATATTGATTATGTATTCCGATTGTAGAGACACATAACCTATAAAATTCAATTGTGCATAGTAATGTAGACACTGAGGAGGGGATGTTATAAGTAGTCATAAACTGTGATGAATTTATTTAGAACTTTGGGACATGTAATGTAACGAAGCCTCTGCGGAATGTAAGGGTTCCCCTTCAACCCTTAAACAGGGGGTTATCAAAAATGAATAAAAATATAATTCTTTTGGATCATTCAGGAAAATTATTGGTTTCTATAGTCTATATAAAATAAGGGTGTAGTTAACCAATATAGATTTGGATGATAAAAATGTGGTAAAAATATTGCAGATAAGTCCATGTATAGGATAAAATCCTGAAGATTTCATAAGGTAAATATTTTGTGGTTTTCCAAAAAATAAATCCATCTATGTGTACTAAAAATAGATGTGGTTTTGGAATATATGCATCTAGGGTTAAAAAAAATTTGGAACGAGTTGGTTGACTATATCACATTCATCATTCTAGTTTCCAGTGAATGTTCATTATAGAACAACTTTTTTACACTCTTGATGGATATTATTGAGTTAAAACAAATTTCCATTATGAACCATTATAAATTATTTGAATAGATGATAATCATATATGAACTCTATTACACTCAAATTGGCATATATTGAGAATAAGTAACCATGATTTAGATATGCAATCAATGATTTTTCATGATTATTTAATTATTTCCTATGAATAATTTTTTCCACACTATAATTTATTGTTTTATTATTTTTCAAGATAAAATAGAATTATTAATAATAAAAAATGTCAAAGATATTGAAATGTTTATATTTATGAATGGCTAAAGGAGATTGGTGTTGGATAGTGAAACCATATGATTATGAAAGAAGAAATTTACTATTTTATGATTTAAAATATCATCATGGGTGTGTTTCCTGACATAACTAATCGAAGAAAAATGTAGTTTTTTGAAAACTTTATAGAGAAGAAGATTCACATAGAAAATATGTGGGAAGAACCTCTCATATAAATATCAAAAATTATTTAGAAAATGGTTTATATCTAGAATAGAATGGAATATAATAGTTAATTACTAAGAAAAATGAAATGTTTGATAGACGTAAAAAAATTATCCTATGGTACCATTTTTTGTTTAAAATCTAATGTTTCAGGAATTAGGAAATTATATAAGACTATTCCCTAATCTGATGGTTAACTAATAGGCCAAGGAAGGAACCATGCTATGAAAATCAAGAAAGAATATTGAAGGAAGTGTTTATGTTTTAGGATCTGATAAATAAATTGTATATGTATTTTATGAGTGATATTATTGATAAAAATATAATGTAACCTATATGGATAGAATTACAATAGTTTTTCCTTGTGGATTTGAAAACATATCTTCATGGTTATAGATATCCATTAAAAGTGTTTTATTGTAAAAATGATAGTGTCAAGAGGGATAAATATGATTTTTATATCAATGAAGTAATTGGGATAGTAATCGAGTAATTGGAATTTTTTACTAACTTGATGAAAATGTTTTATATGTCATAATTGATTACATATATTTATTTTTTAGAGTTATGGAAATAGTCTATGATTATATTATATGAATAAATATTATGTAAATTGTTTGAATAATATATTTCATGTGGGTTTAACATAATTTATATGGATACCATCATTGGTTAATAATTTTAATCTTGATCATAATTTCAAGAACCTAGACACCCATTTTTGGGTTTTGAGTTATTGGATTTTATGGTTACTAATGAAATTTTTTGGGAAAATTAATTTGGTTTATAAGTATGTAACCCATACAATTAATGGGAACAATTATTTGGGAATACAATTTTTACACTTTTGGTGATGTAATCTTGACTGTATGATATATCTATTGAGGTTAAAGAAATTATATAATATTGTGATTATTGTGTAAATTTTTGATAAAAGAGTTATTTAATATTTCTAAAATATGGTTTATCATAGAGATAACCATGAGGATGAAATATTATTTCTTAACATAGTGATTAATGTCATTTTTGAAGTGGTTCTCTATTCTGGGAACAATGTTTAATATATTTAAATACATTTGGTTTAGAAGTGTTTTTACCAGAGGAGTAGAATTTGAAAAATATTTTGGGAACATATATATGATTTTATTTTAGTTTTATTTTAACACATTTTAATTATGGAAAATAATATTATATTATAGAGATTTTATGATTTTGGAATATGCATTTTTGATATATAAACTTTTGAGTGACTAATCCTTTTTATTGATTTATGTTAAGATTAATTTGTAAAATTATATTATTTAATATTTATATTTTTATCTTAATGCTGGTTAATGATAATTCGAAAATTTTTATCGACAATTATTTATGGAGTGATATAATATGAACCGTTGGGGCAATTGATGAAGTTTGGATATATTTTTTTTATAAATATCTTTATTTATTTTCCTATTTATATTATATTTTTGAAGCCTTTTTTATTAATGTATTAATATAGGAAGAATATAACTTTATCATTTTTTGGGTCATTTTATTTGTTATATATTTATGTTTTTGGTTCATTCATGAAACAATAATTTTGAATAACCATCCATTGATGAAAAATATGACATTGTGGGGGAAATTTATTAATTTTTTAAATTCTAATTATTAAGAATGTCTATTTCCTTATGTTCGTGGTCTAAATAGCAATGAAATTCTATAAAACTAGGGAATAATCTTGAAAAAAATCATCTTATGGCATTAATGTCAAGTGAATCAATTGACTTTTTCATAGCTTATTGATTTATCACTGTTCTTTCATTGACTTCATTATGAACATAAACTTTATTTTGATCAATGTTCCCTATGTATATATATTATTATATGTAAATTAATTTTCCTTCATATTTATATTATCATTTCCCGTAAATTTTAATCAATTTAGAAACTGAGTTAAGTGTTATTTTTATGAACATATTATTTCCCTTTCCAAAATTTCAAGTGGGAATTTTATTAACTCTTTTTACATTGTTGGATTTCAAAAATGTTATTTTATATTTTCAAACCACTATTTAATAATATCAAGTTAAAATTGTGAGGATTTAAATTATTAAATAAGGGGGACTTAAAATATGAAATTAAAAATATATTTTTTCCTTAGACTAAAAATTTTAATTAAAAAATAATTAATTAGAAGAATGTGGAATATATTTTAGTATGACTTGATAAAAATATGGTTCGATATACACCTGATATTTCAAAATATACGATTCATTATACTAATTATACACCATTATTTATAAAGGTAAATAATATGATTTTTTGATGTTATTTAATAAATTATTAGACATTATTAATTAATATTCATTTAAATGGAATTTAATTATCAATCATATAAATATTATTTTATATTAGTGTGAAATATTTAGTTGTGATTAATATGAAAAACATTATGTATTTAATTCAATATCCTTTGAATACATTTTTAGTATTCCTGAAATAATGTGTACCTATAATTTTATTAGAACATTGTCGTTATGAAATTTATAATTGAATAAAAAATATGTTTATAAATTAAATGTGTAATATGTTTATTTATATATTAGATGTTATTTAATAATAAATTAACCATAATAGAAATTATATTATAAAACATATTGTTTATAATATTAAATAAATATTATTTCAATAGAGTATAATAAATTATAGTAAATAAAAAATCTAAATTTTAGAAATTAGTTGATATAATAAAATAATATTAATATTGATAAATTAAAATTATGATTAGGGTAAAAAATAAATATATTAAAAATAAATAAATAGAATATATTTATATTATTATATAATATGAATTTTAATAGAATAATTATTATAGGTTTTAATAGTTAAAAATACACATTATCTAAAAATGTGAACCTATATAAAGGTAAGACTAGTTTAAAATAGATGGATAGAAGTGCACGATATTTTTCCTTATGTGAATATTTGCTAGGTCGTGGTTTAATGATGCATAAATGACAACACTACTATATAAGGGTTGCACATTTAATGTATTTAAGTAATATGAACCTCTCATAATGGTATCACTCTATATATAAGAGTAGGTCATCAAAAGCCTCACTTGTGTAGGGGTAATATGAGGACCCATTTTCACCATAGGGTAGTCCTACCATTATGTATATATATCAGAGTGAATATATAGATTGAAAAAAAATAAGTAGGTACCAATGTTGGTGTACATCATCACTTGTGTAAGGGTCAGTCACTATGTCAATATATTGTGTATGGGTAGAATAATCCTGATGTGTGGGTAAAGAACCCATCATATGTTTTACATAAAAAACATAATGGTAAATCATGTAACTTAAAGATCTCATAAGGGTACACCTATCTATACATAATGATAATTTCTAGCATCAAAAATCAAGTAAGGGTGAAAATATAGTTATATAAGGGATGTCTTCCAATTAATATGTTTTGAAGAAACATAACGGTAATATAAAATACACATAATTGTTAAACAACTTAATTTAATGGCTTAATCCTGAAATATACTTCAATGTCAATTTAATCTTAATGTAAAATTAGTCCCTAACATTAAAATATGAACTATAATTTCATGTTTCCTTCTTCCATGTCTGAAAAATGTATATAACATGAACAAAAAAATATGTATATATATAATATATCATTATTATTTTATTTTGAAATCTTGTTTTAATTACATAGAAGATCAATATTAGTAAAACCTGACAAATCACCATTTACAAGTCCTTATTTACCTCCACATGAATTGTTAACAGTTTCCAACCAGATTTGAAAGCCATAGAAACTCACCCTCTATGAAACATAGAATTTAGAGGATTATGAATTAATTAAATAAAAGAGTCGTAAATAATTAATATTACCATGATATTGAATATTATTTTAAATTATTTTTAGATGCATTATGTGTGGTGTTTACTATTGTAGAATAAAATACAATAAAAAATGAAATTTTTTATATTTTCACAATTAAATATGACTTTTTCATCAGTATTGATTCAATATTGATTTAGTAACCTTCCTTATTCACTCCAATTTTCATGTACATTTTATGTTTGACAATATCAGGGGTAACCACTATCTATATGATTGGTCTGTTTTTAGTTAGTTGTAGTTACCATATATTACTAGTTTTAATCAATATGAATTTAATAGGAATAATGGTATATAATCATTAGTATGGGACACATATTGATATGATTTCTATTTATTTCGTTTATTAAGGTAAGTGATTTTCATATAACTTTTATTTATGTAAGATGAGCACCATATTTACAATTTTTTTTAATTATGTCGCATGTATTATATTATTATGATTATAATTAAAATTATACTGATATTGATATACATCTATGTTTATCTCTCTCCAGAAATTTTGATTCGAATGTTAACCATGTGGTAAGGATTTTATGTTACAATCTTATTGTTCACTTGGATTGTTTTATATTATGTTTTCGATGATGAAATTTTTCATGAACCGATCAAGAAACTAATTTTTATCCATATACATTAGATATTTTGAGAGGTTTCATGTTTTTGATTCGTTTTCATCAAGTCATTTTAATATGAAACCAAATAGTATTGTTATGAAAATTAGACTTTATTTCTTTATCATGTGAAAATAATTTTATTTCCCTATCCATATTCTCTAAAAATGTATCCATGAATATTTTTACAACAATGCTATAATTTTTAATGTCATCTTCAAAAAAATATTTTTTAAAAAATGATTTAGAAAAAATATTTTTTTCTTTACCTGAAGAAGTAACTTTTGAATTTTTATTGATAATGTATACGGAATATTAGTATTAATGTACACCAAACTAATAACGTTTTAATCCTTCATGATTTCTCAATATATAAAACAAATTTTAAACATTTTAAAGATTTATTTTAATGAATATTTTTTCTCTGATACTTGGGATATTTTAATATTTTAAAAACAGATTTAAAATTTAAAAGGTTATTTTCGTTAAGAAATTTCCAAGTTATATTTTAATGAAACGTTTCATTTATGAGAACATACTCTAACGTGACATATGCATTTTTGGGGATATGATCCAATGAAAACGTCAACATAAATTTTTTTATTCCTTAAATTGATAGTGGTTTATCAATGATTCAAATAAACCATTTTCCTTCCCATGGGATAATTGAATTATGATGAAAAAATTATGAAACTTCTTTCTTTTCTATGGATTATGTTATATTAATATTATAAAATTATAATGAAACCTATTTCATTTCTATGTCATTATTTGGGATGAATTTTTTATTATATTGTGGTAAAAATATGTATTATTTTCCATAAATTATTATTTTAAATTGAATTTTTTTCCTATAATGTATTAGATACATATAGATATCTCTATAGATATTAAAGACAATAAAAGAGAATGAACCGAGTTCAGTAAGGTAATTTTTCCACTATGATAGTCATGGGAGTTAACCTTAACTAAGGATTAGATGAAATAGAGAGTGAACCTAATTAAATATTATAGTCAAGGAAATGATCATTGAATAAGGAAATTATTGTCTATGATAATTTGTCTGAAACAAAATTTTCTCTTATCCCATAGCTAGGTTCTCATGGCTCTTGTTCTATGATTCTTTTAGGATGCATGTGCTATGAACTAAAAATCTTTACTCTATTACTCATTATTATAATCCATAATATATTAGTTATTGTTTTAAAATTAGAATAACTTTTCCACAAATTCTTATTCATGTTATACATATTTTATGATTTCTTTCTTTCTTTTTCAGAATACGGAGCCTTTGAATCACCCTTTTATATGTCTCCATTTCCTTGATTATGAAGAACAATTTTAATTATGATACTAAAAATAATGATTCTAATTATTAATTACATCATGGTATATTATTTTCATATCTTATGAATATGTTGGTTATGTATACATGTTTCTAAATAACTAAACCTGTAAATTGTTTGCACATATCATAATTTTTTGTATTGAATATTCATCAAATATGGTGTCAAATTTATATATAAAAATTATGGGTCTCATTAATGTATATATGTTAGGCCATATATTTTTAGATATATACAATATTAATAGAGAGAATATATGTGGATACTTTCATGAATGAATAATTTAGAAAATAGTCTAGAAAATGATAAATTTATTGTGATCTTGATATAATACATCAATGATTAAATCAGAAAATTGTTGTGTTATTCATAAAATAAAAACTGTGTGTCTCAATAGTGTTGAGAACCTAGCACATTTTTTTCACATGTTTTTGATATTTAAAGAATTTCATGCATTTCATAAGGATACCATTGTGAATAAGTCCATGAAAATTCTATTGACGTTCATGAAAGATGACTAAAAGATGATTTATAGTGGAGATCAAAAAAATAATTTTTATTGAAAATATAAAATATTATAATTCATGATAATTAATTAAGAAGAATTTAATGAATAATTATGAGGAATAATTTGGAAAAGTGTAATTACAATGTCCCTGAAAATTTTATTTTTGCGTAAGAGATATTAATAGTAAAGACTCGGAATTCCCATGGTAAATTTTTTATTAAATACATGGGAATTTTATGAGTCCGCAAAATTTGATGGCACGTGATTCTGAGGCCCAGTGTGGACGGAATCAATTTCAGAATTTTGTTCATATACGTTCAGTAAACGTACAAGCGAGATTTTATAAATTTTGAACCGATGCTTCGAACTTAAATACGAGGGCACTGTTAAACTCAAAGTGCCAGTATTCGCTTAATAAGACTTTCACTTTGACGGTAGTGATTCGTGAATAAAAGATAATTTTTTGGGTTTTTTGGAATGTAATAAAATAATGTGAGCTTCACATTATTTTATTTCAGTCTCCATGCGGTTGATTGGTGGTTAAAACTTCCTCATGGAAGTTGAAGGTGGGACCACCACACCTTAACCTTCCATGAAAGGTTATAGTGGTGGGGCCCACCCGTACATAACCTCCCACGAGAGGTTACGGAGTGGGGACCACACGGGGCTTATCCCCCTGTTGACGGAAGAGAGTAAATCCTCTCAACTCTCCCTCATTAATGAGGGATAGCCTCTTGAACTTCCCTTTAAATCAATTGTTCCAACTCCCCTAATTAATTTGTTCCAACCCTTCACATTAATTGGGTGGAGCCAAGTAATTAATTCATACTTTTTTAATTTTTTCCAATGAATTAATAAATATTGTAATCTATTATATGGCACAAATTTATCATTTGGGTGGAAGTTGGGGAAGAGGATAGCATGGTAGGATTAGAAATCTCCCAACAATGAATGAAGAACGCGTTCTTCCAATGAAGAACACCGGCGACGACCCTTCTTCGACTACCTCCCTCGAATCCTACCGACGTGGAGGGTCATCCACAGCCGACGTAACTTGGGATTGGAGGTGTGAGGCAGATGCGATGAATGATGAACTATTTCATTTTATTCCTATGAATTCAACATCGATGACCGACATGCAATGGTAGGGGGATTTATTTGTGAATTAATCCTTTTCTTTTCTCATCTTCAGTTGGAAGGGAACCGATGCGGAGATTGTAAAAAAATTGTTGTTTATCATACTTCATTGATGAACCAAATTATACCACCCTAAACACGAAGGGTGCGGGCCAAACCAACATCGCCGGACCCCTCCACTGATCTTCTTTATGATGAACTTGATCATGGCGATGAGCCGATGGAACGACAAAGGCGGCGACGACAAAGGTCGCGCTACCCGTAGCCTTCGTGAACCGCGCCACACCCGCGGCACTCTGGTGCTCCCAGGAAAACACCATCAGCCTGTGCCGACCTAAGCCATGCAGAACTAGCCAGCTCGGCCGCCTTCTAGCCACCATCCCACCTGGCCTCACCCTACAAAGCCCAACGTCGTCGGCCCGCCTGCCGGCCTCCACGCGTACCTCGCCCACCACCCCGAACCAGCGCGCGCCAAACCGGACATCCCAGCAGCCTCCCGGCCGCCTCCCAACCACTGGGCTGCCTATCCACACCCTTCCTGGGCTAGTGTCTCTGGCCTGCCTGTCGGGCTCCGCACGCGCCCCGCGCGCCTCCCCGAACCGGCCCGCCTGCCGGCTTCAGCACGCCCCGGGCGCCTCCCAGATCAGGTGTCCCGGCCTCCTCACGGCCTCTGGGCCGAGCCGATGTCCCAATCCCCTCGAGGTCCCCTGGACGAACCATCCAGGCCACGCCCTTTGGGTCAAGCTAAGTCGGGCCACACCCTCGCGACGCTTCGGGCCGAACCAGCCCCGAGCCCGGGCCTTACCGCCCTCGCAACCTGGTGGGCTGGGCCCAGCAGGCTGGGCCAAACCTAACTCGCTGTCCCACCCAATGGGATGGGCCATACCTAACTGGTCTGACTAGGTCAACCCAGACCAGGTCGGCCCAGACTGGGATGGGCCGAGTCGGTCCGGCCGAGTCAGACCAGACCCTAGCCCACTACTGACCCTTTACATTTTTTGGCCATATCTTTGGCACCGAACGACCGTTTGATGATCCGTAAGTGGTGTTGGTTTTCTTGGAGGGCGATGGTCCCTTTGAGTATACCTCAATGGAGTTTGGGGTAAAGTTGAAATACGGCCAGGTTGGATCGTACACGAACCCATCCGAGCCCCTGGGTCTAAAAGGCTAATAACTTAGAGACCTGGCGTCTAATTGACGCGCCGCCTATTGCATTGAATCCTCTATGATGTAGCAGACCTTTGAGATATTTCTTTGTGGTACTTCGTGGCAGTTGTAGCATCGACCAGAATCTCGTGGAGTGGATCCTCCTGGAGTCAAGCGTGCATAGTGCGGAGACCTAGTAGCTAGTTGAGACCTAGCAACTGTAGACCGATTCGACTCGGAGTGTTTCGACTAGCCTAGTGGGGAGCGCCTTGGTGTCGCGGAAACCCCACAGAGGGGAGAGCCTCTATGTGATTGCGGCAGACCCACATTACTCGACAGGAGGAGTACCACAGTAGGATACGAGGGGGAGTGCCTCTATTTGAGCACGGTAGACCTATAGAGGGGAGCGCATATGTGTGAGAATATAAGACCCACGGTACTCGACAGGAGGAGTACCTCACAAGTCCAAGGTTAGTGGGAAGCACCCATGTGTGATGTGGCATGCCCACTATACTCGATTGAGCACGAGTTCTCTTGCATCCATCGTTTCAATAATAAAAATCCTGGATTGAGATGAGTCTGTAAATTTTTATATTTACCTCATTATTGAGATGGATTACATGATAACTTAGGTATACATATGTCCATATACCTATGTGGGGTTATTTGTTGATTTCATACATTGTAGTTTATCCTTATTGGATTTTTTGAGACCTTGAGGGTCTCGGGGTCCCTATTGAGTATCGTTATACTCACCCCTACACGGGCTATGCCCACACGTAGTTGTGTTGGTTGTAGATAATGGACAACGCTGACTAAGGATCAGAGTAGCAGGAATGGATGGTACCCAGAGGTGGACCTTACGATGAGTCGATACACGAAGTAGGCTGATGGACGTGGAGTACCGAGGAGACTATCTGTACCTACCCTTCAGGTATGAATCCCCAGAGGATGACCAAGTAGCTGCATTATGTTACATTAGTTATACTTTTTTGCAGTTGTACTTGTAATTTCCTGTTGGGCCTGTATTTCTAGCCCCTTTAACTTTTTAGCACTCCTTTGTATACATATTTTCTTAGTGTTTTACATCCAACGTGTACTCTGTTGTGTCTGTTTACACTTTATAAAGTAAATTCCTTCCCATTTTTAGGGATTTACGACTTTGGTGCTTGTCACCAGTACCTGGCCTATTGATGGTGGCTTGGGGTAGTCACGGAACGGGCTCCAGGGGACGGTTCGGGTCAAATTGGTATCAGAGGAGTCGGTTCTACTACAGAACTTAGGACTTTGATATTTTCTGTGAAGCAATAGTGTTAAGAATACTAAGTGTGGTTTTTCATTCAAGGAGTCCAGTGTTGGTGCGGCGGCTGACGTATCCATACTCCAGGACCATGACTTCTGATTTCCGACCTGGTGCACGAAAACACTGATTGCATATGTGTTTAAAAAGTTTTCCTTTATGTCATCTCATCTAGGTCAGCTCAGTAGGTATAATCTTTCGACTGTGTCGCATCTATTTCCTTCAGGATGCCTCCCCGTGGTTGACTATCTAGAGCCTTGTGAGATGTATGCGTAGATATCACACTGAGCAATGAGGCCTCGGTGCAGGGACCTTTTCCAGCGAAGGCAACAACAGTACCACACCTCGTTGGGCCACCGATGCCACCAGCCCCAGTAGCAGACAATGCACACCACTTGGGTGTGTTGCACCTGCTATAGCTCTAGAGGCCGCCCAGGTTCAGGGGAGAGAAGGACTTGCAGGCAGCTGAGGATTGGCTGGAGGCTGTGGTGAGAGTCCTTAGACTGGTAGGGTCACCAACCGATTTCATGGTGATTCTTACTGCCAGCCTTTTACTGGCAGCAGCGGACAGATGGTGGAGCATGATGTTACAGGTTCACGATGAGTTGACGTTACTCTGGATAGACTTTGAGAGCATGTTTCAGGTGGAGTTTGTCCCAGTCACCCTACGTGCAGTGCGTATATAGAAGCTACTTCATTTGCATCATGGTAGCATGACAACATCACATTACTCAGCGAGGTTCACCGACCTCTCGCACTACTCCACAGATATGGTGCAGTACCTATTATTTAGGTCCCATACATTAAATAAGTAGTTCAAGTGAGATAGCAGGGCATTGATGATCTCTCTCATCATCCCGATGCAGGCATGGGTGTTAGAGAGAGCCCTATTAGTTGAGAGATTCTTTGCTAAGCAGTCTCCACCAGCGATACCCACCACAAGTCGACATGCAGTGGATTATTCTACATATGGAAGTAGAGAGATGTCGCAGAGGTACCAGAGGATCAGAACCATGGGTGGACTACCTCATTACTCAGGATCAGTTGTATGGGGAACCCAGGGTTGAGACACACATGATAGGAGTGGGCAGTGTTACTCATGTGGCATGCATGGTCACATGGCTCATGACTGTCCGACCCACTGTTCATATGATCAGTAAATAGTTGAAGGACTACCTAGTAAGAGAGAGATATTTGATCAAGGTGGTCTGCATGGAGTAGGCAGATGTGGAAGAGGACCTGGTCGAGCAGTAGATAGTGGGAAACATTTCGAGGTGTTACCACCACCACCACCAGGAGGTCCACTCAGACCGCAGGGAGCAGGTGGACAGGAGAGATCTCATCTTCAAGCAGCTGAAGCATACGACCATTGTGCTCAGGAGATGATTCGAGGTACGATCGGTGTCTACTACACCATAGCTTCAATACTTATAGACACATGTTCCAGTCACTCTTTCATTTCCACTACCCTCGTTCGGATCTCAGAGATTCCGACAGAGCTATTGGATCTATCTTTACAGCTAGATACTCTTACGGGAGCAAACTAGATGATTACGCAAGGGTGCCGGCAGTGTGAGCTTACTCGAGGAGGCAAGAGCTTCGGTTGTGATCTCCTAGTAGTAGCGTCGAGGCCTCACGACGTCATCTTGGGTATGGACTGGTTATCTATAGTCCATGCTTACATTGACTGTATTAGGCGCAAAGTGCGGTGTTTCTGCATGGATAGGACAAGGTTTACCTTCCACGGTGAGAAGGGAGCCTTTGAAGCAGAAGACGAACTTACACAGAGGGTGTAGTCGATCACTCATCAGTTGGCTTACCTTACCCTCGGAGTAGTTGATGTGGAGATTCTGACTTATCCTGTAGTGGTGGACCAGTATGTGGATGTTTTCCCTGATGATGTCCTAGGTCTACCTCCTCATAGAGAGGTGGACTTTTACATTGACCTATACCCTAGGATGACACCGATATCTACACCAGTATATCGGATGGCTCCCTCTGAGCTTCACGATCTATGGGTATAGCTAGAGGACTTACAGTGGAAGGGATTCATCAGGCCCAGTGGTTCCCCCTAGGCAGCACCGATTCTATTCTCCAAAAAGGCAGATGGGAGCTTGAGGATTTGTTTCAACTACTGTCACCTAAACCAGGTGACCGTGAAGAACATGTACCCACTTCTGAGAAATGAAGATCTCTTTGATCAGTTGAAGGGAGAACATTGGTTCTCGAAGGTAGACCTCAGATCAGTCTATCACTGGCTCAGAGTTCAAGACGAGGATGTGCAGAAGAGGGCCTTCAGATGTCAGTACGGCCACTACAAGTTCTTGGTTAGGCCATTCGACATTAACAACTATCCAACCATGTTCATTGGACTGATGAACAGGATCTTCCAGCCATACCTTGATTGCTTTGTCATAGTCTTCATCGACGACATTCTAATCTACTCGACTACTGAGGAGGAGCATGCCTACCACATGTAGGTAGTACTAGACACACTCCGAGAGCATCATCTTTATAGTAATCTCTGGAAGTTCCTATTTTGGATCTAATAGATTCACTTTTTTGGACAGGTCATCTCAGAGGCTGGAGTTTCAGTGGATCCAGCGATGATTGAGGCGGTACTTTCTTGGGAGCCACCCAGGATTGTGACTGAGGTACGAAGTTTCCTAGGTTTGTCTAGTTATTACCGGAGATTTGTGCTAGACTTTTCCAGATTTGCAGCACCATTATCAGCCTTGACAAATAAGGGGCAACCCTTCATGTGGTCGGAGATATGCTAGCAAAGATTTCAAGATCTCAGATAGAGGCTGACTAGTGCCCCCATCTTGAGGCTTCTGAAGGAAGGCGTAGGGTACGTATTCTACTATGACACATCAAGGACCTGACTCAGTTGTTTTCCAAATTCACGAGTGAGCAGTGATTTTATATGGTTATCGGTAGTTGAGACAACATGAGCAGAACTACGCTACCCATGACCTTGAGTTAGCCGTAGTGGTCTTCGCCTTGATGATGTGGAGACACTATCTGATGGGCGAGCATTTTTCCATTTACTTTGATCACAAGAGTCTCAGGTATATCTTCTATTAGAAGGACCTGAAACTGATACAGTGGTGATGGCCTGAGTTCCTCCAGGAATATGACTTCGAGATAGTTTATACTCCTGGGAAGTGGAACAATGTAGCAGATGCACTCGGTTGGAGATCTGATATATAGATTCTAGGAGAGGCGATAGAGTAGTTGGATGCCTTATAGATATCCTTTGTGGATAGAGACGGAGCAGCCTTTCTACAGTCTTTTACAGTCACTCCCCCACTTCATTAGCGAGTCAGGAAGGCACAACATGGGGATGCTGACTGCGAGACACAGTGTGCTCAGTTATCCACAGGGCATGCACCTGATTGATTTTCTGAAGGTGGAGAGCACATAATCCTCTTCAGAGGACATACTAGGGTTCCAACATCACTTCAGGAGTAAGTGTTGAGGGTATTCCACACATCCCCTCTAGCGGTACTTCAAGTAGTGGCTAAGATGTACCAGGAACTTCGATGGCAGCACTGGTGGCTAGGTATGAAGAAGGTAGTAGTAGAGTTTGTCTCTCGATGCATCACTTTTCAGCAGGTGAAGGTGGAGCACCAGGTACCCACAGGCTTGGTTAAACCATTTGAAGTCCCAGAGTGGAAGTGAGGTGGGATATCCATCGACTTCGTGACCGGACATCCATGTACATCCTGGGGTCATGACTCGATTTGGGTGATCGTTGACCGACTCACCAAGTCATCCCACTTCCAACCGATTAGAGAGCAGGGTTCAATAGAGAGCATGTGACACCTCTATTTGAAGGATATTGTGCAGATACATGGAGTAACTTCATGTATTTTCTTCTATCATGACACATGGTTTACTTCCTGGCTATGGAAGGGGTTGTAGGAGGCTTTCGGGATGCTACTTCGTTTGAGCACTGCCTTCCATCCTTATAAGGATGGTCAGACTGAGCGGACCATTCAGACCCTTGAGGACAAGTTGCGTGCTTGGGTCCTTGACATTGATCATAGGTGAGATGATCACATAACATTTGTGGAGTTTTCATACAACAATAGTTATCACTCCACCATAGGGATGGCACCTTTTGAGGAATTATACAAGTGGCCTTGCAGATCACCCTTGTGCTGGACAGACCCTGAGGAGTCTGCACTAGTGGGACCAGAGATGGTACGAGCTACCATGGAGAAGGTGTAGAACATCCAGAAATGGATGAAGACTAGGCATAAGTCGTATGCTGAAAGGAGATAGAGACCTCTAGAGTTCGATGATGGTGACCATGTCTTTCTACGGGTCTCACCTCGACGACGTTTACCGAGATTTGGCCGAGGTCGAATGTTATCTCCGAGATCTATCAGACCTTTTCAGGTCCTCATTAGAGTTGGTGAGGTGGAATACTGCTTAGTTCTTCCACCACAGTTGTACCGGGTGCACTATGTCTTCCACGTATCCCAATTTAGGAGATACGTGCATGACCCTTCTCACATCATCAACCAAGGAGAGATGGATGTCGTTGATGGGGCGAATTTTACGTAGGTTCCAGTGGAGATTGAGGATCGACAGGAGTGGGTCCTACATGGATGATCGATACATCTGGTGTGTGTTTGCTGGTAGCATAGAAACTTTCAGGAGATCACATGGGAGCAGAAGGCTCAGATGCATGCTTAGTACCCCCACTTGTTCCCTTTGTTCGACTTATATCTTACGGGGATGTAAAGCCCTGAGTTGGGGAGTATGTAAAGACTCATAATTCCCATGGAAATGTTTTTCTTAAATACATGGGAACATTATGAGTCCGTGAAATCTAAAGGCCTTTGATTTTGTGTCCCGATGTGCCCCAAATCAATTTCTGAACTTTTGTTCGTGTACCTTAATTAAACGAACGAGCATGATTTTATAACTTTTGAAACTATGCTAGGAACTGAATTCTGAAGGCACCGTTGAACTCGCAACACTGGTATTCTCTTAAGAAGACTTTCTCTTCGACGATAGTGAGTCGTGAATAAATGATAATTTTTTGGGTTTTCATGGAAAGTAACAAATTAAAGTGAGATTCACTTTATTTTAGTTGAGCCGCCATGTGGGTGATTGGTGGTTAAAACCTACTCATGGAAGTAGGAGGTGGGACCACCACACCATAACCTCTCATGAGAGGTTATGGTGGTGGATCCCAACCAAACATAACATCCTGCGAGAGGTTAAAACATGGGGACCACACGGGGCTTAACCCATATTGATGGAAGAGAGTAAAACTGCTCAACTCTACCTCATTAATGAGGGAGAGCCTCTTGACCTTCCATTTAATTAAATTGTGCTGACTCACCTAGTTAATTTGTGCCAACCCATCACATTACTTTGGTGGATCCAAGTAATTAATACATTCTTTATGAATTCTTTCCATTGAATTAATAGATACTCTAATCCATTATTTGGAACAACATTGGAATTGAGTGGATGTTGGGGAAGAGGAGAACTTGGGAGAATAAGAATTATCAAAACAAAGATTGAAGAACACATTTTCCAATGAAGAATGCCGGTGACGACCCTTCTTCGACTTCCACCCTTAGATCCTACCGATGTGGAGCATCTTCCACAATTGACACAACTTGGGATTGGAAGCGTGCGGTGGATGAAACGAATGATGAACTCCTTCGTCTTCTTCCCTTGACATAAACGTTGATGACCGAAATTAAATGGTAGGGGGTTTTATTTTTGAATTAATCTTTTTTTCTCATCTTCAGTTGGAAAGGAACCGATGCAGAGATTGTAAAATAATTGTTTTTCATCGTACTTATTTGATGAACAAAATGATTCCACCCTAAACGCAGAGGGTGCAGGCCAAACCAACATAGCCCGACCCCTCCACCGATTATGTTTAGGATTAACTTCGTCAAGGAGATGAGGCAATGGAATGACGAAGGTGGCGACGACAAAGGTCATGCTACCCGCAGCGTCCGTGAACCGCATCGCCCCCGCGATGCTCCGGTGCTCTCCGCCCAACATCGTCGGCCATCATCGACCCGAGCCGCACCGAACCGGCCAGCCCCGCTGCCTCCTGGTCGTCGTCCCACTAGGTCGCAACTTTCCTGGTCGAACGCTGCCAGCCCACCTGTCGGCCTCAGTGCACGCCCCTTGCGCCACCACAAACCAGCCCGCGCTGGCCCGGGCCACACCGCACTGGCCTGCCCAGCCGCCTCCCGGCCGTAGGCCTGCCTGGTTGTGCCCTTCCCAACCAAACGTCGTCAGTCTGCCTGTCTGCCTCCGCGCGCGCCCCGTGTGCCTCCCCGAACCGGCCTGTCTACTGGCCTCCACGCACCTTGCGCGCCTCCCCGAGTCGGCCTCCTCGAAGCCACCCGACCGAGCCGGTGTCCCGACCTCCTCACGGCCTCCCATCCATGCTGGTGTCACATCCACCTTACGTTTCCTTGGACGAACCGGACCGGCCACACACTCTGGGCGGAGCTGATCTGGGCCACGCCCTCACGATGCTTCGGGCCGAACCGGCCCCGAACTCGGGCCGAACAGCCCTCGCGGCCTGCTGGGATGGGCCCAGAAGGCCGAGCTAAACCTAACAGGATGGCCCACCCAATGGGACGGGCCATACCCAACAGATCTTACCGGGTCGACCGAGACGGAGTTGGCCCAGACTGGGTTGGGTCGAGTCGGTCTGACCGGGTCAGACCGGACTAGGGCCCACTACTAACCCTTTACTTTCTTTGGCCATATCTTTAGCACCAGACGAACGTTTGATGAACTGTTAGTGGGGCTAGTTTTTGTCGAGTGAAATGGTCACTTTGAGTATACCCCATAGGATTTTGGGGTAAAGTTGATATACAGTTAGGTTGGATCGTACACAAATCCAACAGGGCCCCTGGGACTAAAAGGATAATAACTGACAGGCCGAGCATCTGATTGACGCGTCGTCTATTGCGTTGAGACCTCTATGACGTGGAGGACCATTGAGATACTTGTTCTTAGTAATTCATGGTATATGGATCATATAACAGTAGCTGATGGACCAAATCCTCCCCGAATCAAGTGTGTGTAGTGAGGAGACTTATTAGCTGGATAAGACCTGACGACTGCTGACCGATTCGACTCAGAGTGTTGCGACTAGCCCAGTGGAGAGCGCCTTGGTGTCCCAGCAAACCCATGGTGGGGAGCTCCTCTGTGTGAGAATAGAAGACCCACGATACTCGATAGGAGGAGTATCTCAGCAGTCTACGAGGGGGAGCACCTCTATGTGAGCGCGACAGACCCATGGTGAGGGGCCCCTCTGTGTGAGCATGGTAGACCCACAATACTCGATAGGATGAGTACCTTAGCAGTCCAAGGTTAGTGGGAAGCACCTCTGTGTGATGCTGTAGGCCCACTGTCCTCAATTGAGCTGGATTTCTCCAGCAGCCATGGTTTCGATAATAAAAATCATGGATTTAGCTGAGTCAGTAACTTTTTGTATTTACCTCATGATTGAGATGGATTACTTGATAACATAGGTATATGTATGTGCATATACATAAGTGGGTTTATCTAATTATTTCATACATTGTGATTTATCCTTATTGGATTTTGAGAGAACTTGAGGGTCTCGGGGTCCCTACAGAGTATCGTTATACTCAACCCTACACATGATATACCCACACCTCGTTGTGTTAGTAGCAGACGACAGACAACACTGATTGAGGATCAGAGTAATAGGACTGAATGGTACCCGGAGGTGAACCTTACGACGAGTCGGTACACGTAGGAGACTGATGGACGTGGAGTGCTGAGGAGGCTATCTGTACCTACCCTTCAGGTAGGAATCCCCAGTGGATGACCCAGTAGATGCTTTACTTTTCTTTAGTTGTACTTGTTTATCAGTTTTACTTGTACTTTCCTATTGGGCCTATATTTCATGCCCCTTTTACTTTTCAAAACTCCTCAGTATACAGTTTTTCTTAGTGTTTTACTTCCATCTCATACATTTCTGAGTGTGTTTACACTTTATAAAGGCAATGACTTCCTAGTTTTATGGATTTACGCCTTCGATGCTAGTCAGTTTCTCCTAGCCTATGGAAGGCAGGCTTGGAGTTGTAACGGCACATGCCCCGAGGGACGAGTCATTTCATTAAATCTTTTTGTACTCTATAAAAAATATATTTATAATTTCCATTTAAAGAATTTGAATATAAATCCATATACAGTTTTAATAATTATTTTATGTTGGACCATAATTGAAAAAATTATAACCCATTTCCAAACATGGATGCACCTCAACTGTACATGGGAGGCAGGTCAACTAGGAAAGACACATGAGGTAGGTGTGATTATAGTCACTCATAGAGACCATAGTCGGCACAGGAGCATGCATAGGTTGTGCACGAGTGACTTACAAGTGGGGCCAAACAATGGTGCATAATAAAACATATATAAGTTGTTTCAAAATTAATTTTGTTTTTGACACTGGTGTCAGATTGATAGTTATACTATATTAATTTACTTACTAAGATACAGGTTATCAAGTTAAAAATATTTTGAAATTAATCCCTATAGGCACCCTTATTTCCCCATAGACACATATTTTTCTGTCCATTGGGACCACCCATGTGCCTAACTATATCATTATACTTATGAATATCCCAAAAGAAAAACACATGTTTATTTCAGTGTTCATCTTTCTCAATCACCCACACCTAGGGAATATTTATAAGAGGTCACACATACTGATCAGTACTCATACAAAATACACATAATGTGTGGAGTTCGATTAATGTATTCTAAAAAAAGTTATGGCACAATTTTTTGATATTGGTTGTAGAATTTATCCATGTAACCCTTTTTCGGTGGTGTACCACCACCCAAATATAGAGCACAACATCCCCATATTTGACCATTCATTTTAACTCATGCAGTTCTAGTGTACTTCTAGTTGGGAGCGACCTCTAATGAAAATTTAACAACTAGTTCCCATAGGCAACGTAGATTCCTAGTGGATACATTTTTTACATTCAATGGGGCTCACCCACATAAAAAAGAGATCATTAGACAAATAAACCCCCAATGAGCATCACATGTTAATTATAGTGTTTCCCTCACTCCCTCAAAATCATGGAAACTATCGTTGTGGCCAACCATCCATATCACTACTCCATACCAATCCACATTAACTATAGTTTTGAAATTAATTAGGATAAATATAAGATCTTTTATCAATATTGAATGGGTTGTAAATTTTATCCTTTTAACCCATTATCATTTTGCTATGTTGCATTAGCAATTTGGAATTCATCTTATTTTTCCACTACATATATCTCTTAAGAGGGTATGTAATTAATATAGGATGTTTCATACCTTTTATTTTCATTGTTTAATTAGTTTTAGATTTTATCTACAACCTACAACTATTGAATGGTTTATATACATGCTCAGGACACCCAGTTATCGATTCCATACTGATGGACCAGAGTCCATGATGTAAAAAATGGAATTCATGAATAAAAATATTTGAAGAAAGTGTTCAATAATAAATAGAAGAAGAATGTGTCACATTAACAACATTGGTATAATGAAACTATAACATTAGATATATTATAAAATAAAAATACTCCATAATGAATGGAATCCATCATGATTTTTTGATTTAAAACCCACCAAGGTTTCAAATTATGAATATTTATATCAATGGAGGCATTGGTGTTGCATGATCTTGTCAATATAGTAATGGGATCACATGAAAAATATTTTTTCACACAAAAAAGATATGAAATTCAGAATTAATAATAAATTGGGTACACCATGATCTTTGGTTCATTGTAGAATCATTTAATCTCTATCAAATTAGAGGTGAGGCGTTTAATTACATGCCAGTAAATAATGAGGTCGAGAGGTATGTTTGTGTTATTCATTTATTATTTTGAATAGATATCTCAAAATAGAGTATTTATTGGATATAAAATTCAAGTGAAGAAGTTATTAAAAAAATATGAGACCCATGTAATCCATTAACTTTATTTATAAGAACTATATGATAACTTAATCATTTAAGAAGAATTTGGGACCCCATGTGCATTAATAAGACCAAAAAATGTGATCTGCATAAAAACCTAGTCTTGTAATGGATAAAGTAGAGGATCTTGTGATAAATTCCCAATAATTACATATGTAAGTAGTATTGAGTCACAAGATAAATTATATATATGGAAAAATATAATGTTTACATGAAAACATAATTGTTTTCAATAAATAATATTGAGATATCAAATTTCTTTTCAGGATATAACAAGAAAGACAATTCATTCATTAAAAATGAATGGAATGTTACTCAAATACATAGTTTAAGACATATTAACCATGTATATTCTAAGGAATCCAGGTGTCTTAATTGAGATATTGAATATACTTAATAACAAAATAAAATATAAATGATAATAAAAAAGGATTTTTTGTTGTTTTCATACATGATATCTTCATGAAATTCTTGAATGTAACAGTATTTATATAATATATTTGAGAATAAAAAATATACTTCGAGTTATAGAATTAATACATGAATTATATAATATATAATAAATTATGTTCATCACTTTCCCAAATTCATGTGAAGATGATCTTTTATCACACTAATGAAATAACACATACTCGAGCATTTTACTGATCGAAAACACTGATAAATCATTGTATCATGAAGTGGGAAGAGACTGAAAATGTAATATAGTTATAAGAGAATATATTTAGGTTTAGGAATTTAGTATGATTAGAATAAATAGATCAATTAAGATCTAATGTGTAGTAGTTTCAAGACTATATGAGTTATTCCATGAAACTAATGAAGTTATTGTAGTTGTATTTGATCATGTTATATCAAGATAGGTCATAAAGATATACTAAATGTTGTGCAGAAGAAAAAAATTATAGATACAGATAAAACTATTTATTTACTAAAACAACCTATGGAAAATAATGATATTATAACGAAGGTGTCTAATTAGTTTGTAAATTGTCTTGAATATGTTGTTTCCAACCATTCAATAATAAGAAAAAATGATCGTTGGGGTGTTTCATAAAATGAGATAGAAGAGATGGTTACTAGGTTCTAAAACTATGATCAACTATAGGATCAATTACTACGGTGTATAACAAGTTTCTTAATTTTCCAATGTAATCATGAAAAATATTATATTGGAGATTCCGTGTTGGTATATCTAACCTATATGGAAATGAGTATGTTTTTTACTAAACCTTGTAAATATCATGTAGTTTTATCTCTCATATAATTTCCAAATATGATAGGAGATAATGATATATCACTATGTTGAATGAAAAAATTATCATTTCAATATGATTAAATTCAAATAAAATAATCCATAATAGAATACCATTGATTCACACAACCTCTCAGTGGACAATCTGGACAGTATTTCTATAAGAGACTTCATGGATTGTACCAAGTTAAAATAATTATTGATCATTGAAACACCAAAATATTTTTTTATTTTTCTCTTTATTTAAACATAATTTAACGAATATATTTTGTTACATGCAACACTGTGTTTTGTTGAATTCTATTATACATTTGAAATATTATTTTTTAATATGATTGAAATTTAATATCTGTTGGAGAGGATATTATGAATATGAATAAATAAATTATGGAAAAAAATTATAAATATGTAGGAAATGATTTAATTCATTATACATTTTTTAAATCATTAAATAATAGAATTTGATTAGAAAAAGAACATTTTTCTTAAAACATGTTTTTAGGAATTTAATTTTTTTATCTTAAATAATGAAACTAATTTATAATATTAATTACAATTTTTAAATATTAGTCTAATACTTTACCCTGGGAAATATTGAAGTTAAACTATATTTTATGGTAAAAAAGTATTCTCTCAAAATATGAATTTTGGGTTCGATGACCCTATATTAAAATGAATTCATCCCACATATAGAAATTGAATATTTTAAAATTGATTAAATATTTTCAATTATATTAAATAATATTATGTAATAATGATTACATAGTTCTTTTATAATGAATAATAAAAAATGTATAAATTTATTACCACGGTTATGGTTAAATGTGGTTACCTAGTGGGGGTTGGGAGGTTATCCTAAGAAATAAGGATGAAAATATGAAAATAATTAATATAATTTTTTTGGATATTATTTAAACCATGTAACTGATATATTGAAATATTTAACATTTTGTATTCACTATAATTTATTATGAAATTAATTAATTTTAATCTTTTTAAACATTCAAATGATGTCTTCAGCCTCCATTATTGAAGGACAGTACCTACCTTCTCTACCTCAATATTCATAGGACATTTAGATTTCACAATTCCAACCCATATAGTTTCTCAAAATATATCACCATGTCCTATAAGTCCTCATTTGATCAAAATATCATTATTTCAATGTTTGAGGTGTCTGTAAAAGGAGGACTCTCAATGAATAGGTCAACTCTTAACCAGGAACATTCAATTTTATCTATTCATATACCTTATCCAAACCTATTGTATACCTCATAAAATGATGGATTTTGTGTCATAAATCTACTTATATTTTTTAATGATGGAATCACTATTTTTTGCATTGATCCAATAAAATAAAATAGGAAATTATCAATCATTTAAATATATGTTCTACTCAACCTAGTAATAAGATTATTTTTCCATCAGAAAAAGTCTTATTTTATTATTATAATGAATTTAATTTATCTATATATTATTTGAGACATATGTATAAATATTTAATTATCATTTTTTTCATTATAGTTTTAACATTATATACATTTAATGATGATAATGTCACTCATGCATACTTGATTACTACCAACATCATGAAAGAGATGTGATTGATTTTTCATTTTTTATTTACATGGATGGTAATAAGGATATATTTAAATAATATATAATATATAAATACCATAATAATTATTTGTAATGTTTAATTATTTTTCACCATTACTTCAGACTAACCATAGAAATGTTGAAAGATCAATCATGCATATAAATGGAATGTCATCTCTAAGAAATAATGTAACACATTTTTCATCACTACATAAAATGAATAATTATAAAATTTATGGTTATAAACTAATATGATAATTCTATAATTATTATTTTTTTATATGTAGATACCATGTCCAATGTGCAAGTACTGTAACCATCTATTTCTTACATTCTTGTAAAATGTACCTTATTTCACCCAAAAATCTAATAATACATTTATTTTAAATACTTATTAATTTTTTTATAATTTGAAAATAATATATTTAATAAAATATTTTTTGAAATTAATGTATTTTTTATAATAAAAATAATTTTTTATCTAAATTATAAAATATGACTTTATATTTTATGACGTATTATTTTTATATCTAAAATGAAAATAAACAAATATATTCCTTAAATATATTTATTTTTAATTTAATAATTTTTTATAAAATTATGTTTTATTATTAAATGTTTTGGATATATTAATATTTTAACCAAAAACTATATCTTTTATATAAATTATACAATTTTTATAGATTCCCGTATAATTAAAATAATATTTTCAAGTAGATAATTTGATTGATATTTTTTTCTTCTTCCTAAAATATTAATACTAGAAATAATATTATAATGAAATTTTTTAACTTTACATAAAAAATTTTAAAATTAATTTATTTTCAACATTTATTGAATTATTGTTTTTTATAAAACACTTATTTAACAACAAAATTTAAAGAATTTTAATTTAAATATAAGATTGATTTATAATTTTAAATGTGTAAAATTTGATTAAATTAATTTTATGAAATTAATGGTAATAATAATAATAATAATAAGGGGTAAAACATATTTTTTAAAATTAATTATAATTATTATTTTGACCTATATATTTTATAAATATATTAATTTCTATTATTATATTTCTATAATTTTGTGAAATTATAAATATAAATAATTATTTTAATATATATAATTAATTTATATATACAACCATTGATGTTTTTTTTTCAAATAAAATGCTAAAATTGTTAAAAATTGTTATGTTTTTTTTGTTAAAAATGATAAAAGAGTTTAAAAAATAGTCGTAATATTTTTTTTAAAAATATTATACCAAATGAATAAATAAAAAAAAGGAAGAAATGTAAAAAATAATAAAAATGGAACAGAAAATAATGATGCAGAAAAGGAGACAAGATATGATAGTATTATAATTAAGAAATTGGGAAAATTATAATTGATTATAAAAAAATAATATCATAATAATGAAGATGACGTGATTGAGAATTTGGGACTCACATTTTTGGATTCTTTTATCCCTTCATCAGGTAATACTACAAGAAACTAATAAAATACTTAGCTTTATGAAAAATGAAACTCACCACATTCCAATTAAATAAACCATCTAATGATTTCTCCAAATACACGTTTTATCCCTCTACAAACAATCTGGGAGTGATCGTTATATTTTTTGTTATAGAACCTTCTTATATAAATATATACATATCCCTACATATTCACACCAAAAGGGACCCAATCCATTCTTCAAAAAAATACCCTCTTTCTTTCTTCTTGGTGTCCAGAAGCCAAAAGTCTATCATTTTATCCATAATCAATGTAAGTGTTTTATTTTATTTCTAATCTTTCAATTTATTTTTTATTTATAGATACATATATATATATTTATCTTTATTTTTTTCGGAATTTATAATGTAAGAGATTGTTTTAAATTTCATATTATATTGAACCTACCAATTTACCTTTTAATTTGTGGTTTTAAATGTAATTATTATTAAAATCAATATTTATGGGTTTTTAGGGGTTATATACATTTTAATAATTTATTTATGTATATAAATATGTTTAAGTATATTTACAATTGTAAGATCCCAGATTTTCATAAGGTGTGTGTTAATTTATGTCTCAGTTTAAGTAACTTATTTTGTTGAGTAAGTGTTTCCCCAAGTTCAAGAGATGGATCGGGGGTTCGTGGCATGAAAGAAGAGTAAAAATTAATTTTTTGGGCATGCATCACAGTATGTGAAAACTGTGTAGAGCATCCCAGGTAACCATGTAGCCTTGGACTGAGGCTTGAGCATGGTTATCACCTGGTTAAGCTAACCATGAAGAATTACCTACTGACCATGTGACCTAGCTCTCCTCAGATAGTATAAAGTGCATGGTTTTCACATGTTTTGGAAAACTATGTGAGTAAATCATGAATCCCAGTAAAGTTAATAAAAATTAAAAAATTTCCATTACGGGATTTTTATGTTCCACCTAATTTTCACCCCCATTATTCACCTCTTAACCCTAGTGAAGAACCAAGACCTCCAAGAGCATCCAAGGATCTATCTCTCTCTTTTCTAATTCATTTTGGATGCATCTGGTTGTGAATTGATGATCTAGGTTATTTTAATGTTTCTCTTGTTTCTCTTTTCTAGATTGGTCTTTGTAGTTTCTCTCATCTCTTTCTAAAGCTATAAAACCCACTTTTTTCAGTTGAACCTATCATAGAACATCATGGGGGATTGGATGAGGAACAAAGGATATGTTTAAGAATGAATTCATCATTGGATTCATGGTATGTGGTCTATAGGATATATCCCATAGTTTTGTTATACATTTGTGCATGTGTGTTGTGATCTTTCCTTCTTCTTGTTGTTTATTTTTTACCTTGAGTATGATTTGTTAATTTGTGTGTCTAAATGATTACTAGAACCCCATATAATCTCCATGGGATCTTTCGAGGATGAATCGAATTTTTTAGGGTCACCCATGTGGTGCGTCAACTTTATCTGACCTAGGAATTAGTAAAGATAAGTGTGAAATTGAAGTTTGATAATATAGAACCCTTGTTTAACATTATAACATGTTTTATTGAATTGGAAATGGATTGATGATAGTTATGACTAGGTAGGTAATGTCTTAAAGGGATTGTATGGAATGACTTAGTAATTGGTTAATTGGGTTAAAAGAACATGTGTCAAAAAGGTTATGAATTATTTAGATTTTCCCAAAAGAATTAGAATAAATGAAATTATGAACATGTTAAATTGGAATTGGATTGTGAATGGAAGAACATGCGAATGGGTTTGCATAAGGGAATTGATTAATATGCATAATGGTTAAATATATGTGAATTATGCGGTACATCTAGTGGGTTATATGTGATAAAGTGGTTGTTCTATGTGATATAAGAATTCTACAAGAAATAAATAAGTTGGATATTCTTGTGAAATGATAAACGCGATAATTTAGTTAATACATGGTAATTGTTGAATTATTGTTAAGTTGTGGAAATCTATGAACATACTTAATGGGATAAGGCATTGGAATGGGAACTGGGTCAACTGGGCTTTGAAATGTAAATGTCAAATGTATTAATGGGTTATGTAATGGTATTAATTCTCATGATGATTATTGTGGATTTTCATTTAATTAATATTGGTTATATTTTTTCTATTATGGTATAATTGTTATATGTATTGGTTGTGTTTATTTGTGATATTTTTTGTGTGGTAAATAGATGGATAAGCATGTGCACATAAATTGAGGTGTGGGAAAAAGGATTGGAGATCCTCTCATGGGTCGAGTTGGACCGATTCCCTAACTCTACCTACAATTCAGGTGCTAGGGAAGGGGATAGAGCTTTATTGTGCTAACAGTTTCATTCCACCATAATATAGGCTTCAAGGTGGGGATATTGTGATTTTTGATGTGTTATCCTTAGTGAGATAGGGATTTGACTTATTCCCTTAGGTATAATTATAAATTCCTTTAACCTTGACAGAATGATGTGATTTCCTAACCCATTGTTTACATAATGATGGAGAACTAAATAATGAATAAGATGTGTATAATAAATTTATTACTATGGATAGTAATATCCACAATAAATATTATCGATGAGTTGCTCGAAATGTATATTATGTACTTGTTTTTTCATTCATAATTTCATTCACTATCTATTAGACTGGATATTATGTAGACACCATTGGGGATGGCCTACTAAGTTATACTAACACTCAGCTCGGGCTTCCATTGTGTATCCGAGTAGATTTCATGCGTGTAGGTCAATACAAGGGAAATGTTCCTATACTAGGGAGTTTAGTTGGACATGGGACATAAATAGATGAGGCTCCACACTTAGAGTGAACACCATTTTTTTATTTCTTTGGTTTTTATTATTTTGAGATTTGTTCGCTTGTCATTGTACCAAGTCACGAAATATTTACTACAGTTTATGGTTTGTACCTAGTTGGGAAATGGTTATTTATGATTTTTAATTGATTATTTCATTTTATATATGATGTTTTATATGTTTACTATTATTTATTACTATGACCAAGATGTTATAGTCTCCCCCATGAATAATCTAGACCCTCACTGCTAGTCAGCAACCACTGTAATAAGGGGAGGTTCTCTTGAGGTCATATGCAGACCCGTCTCGTCTTGAAAGTGGGTGCCCTAGACCCAACTTGTCTTGTACTTTTATTACTACTACATGTATTATGTTTTTTATAATAAATGTGTTTATCTTTCCATAATAGTGTAGATACATCTACATCCACTTTGTTTATGGAAATGTCCTTAGATTACTTGTCGCATCAAAGGGTTATAGTTGATCCTAGGCTATAATGAGAACCCCGAGATGCCATGACAGTAATCTTAATGTAACATCCTATAGTTTAGTTACATAATTCTGAAAAGGAAACAAATTATGTGTGACCATCAGGTGTTGGGGTCTCATAAGCATTGATACTTCTTCCCATGAAGTTCTCACTTGATGATCTCTAGGAGTTGAGGTCATGAAGACAGATCCACATAATAGGAACACCACATGTTTCAGGTGTCATTGGTCACTCTTATCTGCGGACATGTGTAATGGTCTTTAGACTTGAGATCATTGTAAATGGTTTTCATTTAATTACATACATTGGATGCAAGGCAAAATCTATGGTGGAAAATTCATGGCGAGGTAGTTTGTATCAGGTACGTCATTAATGACATGGCATTGATTGAATGATCAAGCAAGGATTTGTCACTTTCGAGTTCAGGAAGAGATATATTGGGCCTGGTTAATTAAGATGGTTGCACCTTAATGAAATCAATGGCCATGGTAGTGTAAGGTAAGACTATCCAAAGAAATCAGCAAATAAAAAAATCAAATAAGGAATGATAACACTAGTGTGCATTCTGCTTTATTGAGATATCAATTATGAAGAGATTATATTACACGGACGATGTTTGTAGAAAGGCAATCGTAGATTTGACTTTTCCTTATCTCTATAGGGGCCTCGATAGGTTGAAAGACCCCTCTATATGTCAATGGATATTATTCACTACTATTGAGTTAAGGGCCTAAAGGTTCACACACAATTGCACCTTGAGAATCTGCCCTATTCTGGGAATAAGAATATAGAACTTGGTGGGCCCCACCAAAGGGTCCAAGCACTATCCAAGTTCTATGTATAACCAAAGAATAAATAAATTCATTAATTATTCAGGTTTATAATAATTCATTGAATTTATTTATAACATGTATTTACATTTTATATAGTAAATAGAAGTATTAATATTATTCGAATGGATTTTAACATCCTAGGTTCGTTTAATATTAGCAGGAGGTCTGAGTCGAGTTAAAGATTCTATTTTGTCACATAATATATTTATACATTACAAGTAAGTGATAAATAATAAATATTATTTATGGAATAATTTAATTTGTTATTAATAATTTTTTATAACACTTATATAGCAGATATCTCTTACACAAGGGTCAAGAATCCATACCTTTTGTTTTAAACACTCCTCATATAAGTGAGAGAGAGGCTCTCTGATGTTAACTATTCATGTGTTATGATTGAGAGCTTATCTCTCCTCCTGGAATCTAGAGAGAGAGACTCTCATGAGAAGGATCATCTTCATGTTCATCCATCTCAGATTGAAGCTTCTTCCTTTGCGGCGATCTTCGTTGTGCAGAAGTGTGCGTCGAAGATCCACGCCAGCACCCAGATCATGACGAACGACGTAGGAGCATATTCGTGAGACATGTGTGGATGATCTAGAGGAACTCGATGTCGGAGTCTTCGAGCAATGATCATCGGTGTCCTACGATAGACTTGCACACGTCAATTTCTACTAGGGTACATGTTCAGTTTAATTTTTGTTATCTATTTATACTTTTTGAGATCCTTAGACAAATCTGGAACAAGATCACTGGAGATGATAGGTTTATGTCACTTCTGTGATGTAGACAATTTTAAATTCTCGGCCCACCGGCTTCGGCTGCGCCGTCTCGGTACCCAATAGTGGTATCATAGGGACCACAAGGTTTTTCTGAGCCAAAAAAATTAGTATACACTCAATTTATGTGTGGGGTGTTAAAATGGTTCATTTGGATCCGACCGCGCATCGTTTCATTTTAAAATGATCAAGCTAAAATCATTTAAAATTTTTAATCGGATCAACGTTGTGGATTATTTTTAGTTCATTTGATGTTAATCTCAATCATAATTGACATAAAAATAAATGTAATGTATTATTATAAAATAAAATAATATAATATTTTATTATAAAATATTTTTATCATAAAATATTTTCCACAAAGTTGTGTAGAAAATATTTTGGATAACAAAAATCTAAAAAAAAAGAAAGGGGAGGGAGACCAAGACCCCAAATGGGGACTTCTTGACTTTATAAATAAAAAAAAATTAAGGGAAGACCAAGTCCCCAAAATGGGGTCATCATCCCTTTATTTATAAAAAATAGGAAAGGGGATGGCATTTTTTTGTCTAACGACAAAACAATTTTAAGAAAGAAGACCCAACTAGGTCTTCTATTCTCTCACATGTCACACATAGGAGGTGGCTCCCCTTTGAGGGAGAAACCCTAGCTGCCTCCTGTCAGGACTCCCCTCTGTGCGCCGGACTGCCGCCCCCATCGACCTGCCTTCTCGCGTCACTTCCTGCCAGTCCCCTTCGGGCCGGACCGCCGCATCTCGCCGGACCTCCTCCCCAAGTCGCGCCACTCCCACTCTGGTCATGTCATGCCGCTCCCAAAACCCAGAGCACACCGGACCACCTCACCCCAATCCTTCTAGAATACCACGCTGTGCTGCCTCAGAAGGCCGCCCCTATCCAGAGTCGGGACCCCTGTCCACACCGTGCAACCCATGGCTGGACCTCCTGCTCGCACTGGAAGAGAACCGGACTGGCCATGCCGGTCCCGACCATGTTGGACCAGGTTTTCATCTCGCTAGCTCATCAGAGTAGTGGGCTGCCAGCCATGTAGTTGTTTGGTATGCTTCACGGACTCCTCCTGACCCCTTTAGACCTCACTCGAAGGTGTTGCTGTTGCGGGAGTCACTGGACCGAGCGGTCATGCCGCGGTCACTCCGGGGTCACTCTCTGATCACACTATAGTCACACCGTGGTCACACCGCGGTCATGCCGCAGTCACGCTAGGATAAATTCATGGTCACACCATGGTCACACTGCGGTCAAGCCATGGTCACAATGCAGTCACGCCGATGTCACGCCGTGGTAATGCCGTAATTGGCCCTACTCCAGGATGACACCCCATGGCGGTTCGCAGTCTTGTCGGAATCTTCCCCGGCTAGAGGTAACCCTACATTAAATTAATATTATTTAATTTAGTTTTTTAAATTAAATTAATTAGAATTAATTTGGGGGTTTAAATTATTTTAATCAGAAATATTAATTTAATTTAAGATTAAAATTATTTTAATTGTTTATTTTAATTTTTATAATTAAAATTAAATTAAATAAATGGAACCGATAAAATAAATTATATGAATTTAATCAAATTCATTTAATTTATTATAACACCCACTAAATATTTAAATTTATTGCAATTTAATTTTCTTGATCATATTTTTCCCCAACTGGTCTTGTACATGTGACCGAACTATGTATGTTTGGTATTTATTTATTTATTTATTTATTCAATGCGTGAGATGATTGAAATAATTAATTAGATAAAAGATAGTCTGTGAATTGTTTCTTTTAATTGAAATATGTATAAGGGCATGTGTCTCCATTGCATGAGATGTATTTTGTACCCTTAGACCCTTTCGCATGTGTGTGAGTACATTTGTAATTCAATGATGATCTGAGACACAGACCCCACCAAGACGAGGTGGTAAACCAGATTGGGGCCAAGCACTTTACACTAGGAAAGCTGTGACGTGAGTCAAGTCACGACTCAGGTATAGATGCCCTTAGGTCAAGATTGATCTATTATAGATCAGTCTTTATAGAATGCTCAGGACCAGTCAGATCGCATGATTTACTTTATGAATAGTTTATTATTTTATGCGTCTTCATGATTATTTCATTATCACATAGAATAGTATACAAGTTAAAATGCATAATTATGTGACGAATTATATTCTATTGCATGTTCAGTTGTGAGAACGACAACCCAGTTTTAACATAATAAATAGAACAGGATTATATTCATCAATTAATAAATATAAAAATCCCTCAAATATATATTAATTCTAAAAGCCTTCCATTTCTCCCATCTAAAAAAACCGGGTGTTTAGGGTGTTCGTTAGCCTTAGTTGAGATTTCCTCTTACTATCGGGGCGTTTTCATAAGAGAAATGGGTCGACTTAACTTAAGTGAGTAGTCAAGGATTATCCTTAGCAAACTTGATATCACTTTAGAGGCATGATGTTGAGGGAATCAAGGTCAGATTCCAAAAGTCGGGACTTTACTCCACAACACAAGGAACCACAAGAACAAGTGGTTGGACAGTCTACTGGCTACCCTGAAACCCTCCAGGTAGTGGTGTAGCCCTAGCTTGTCGACTACGAGGGAGGTTTCTAGGATCCTTTACACTAGAATACTCAAGCGATAGAGTATTCTGAATCTAATAGTGAGGGCTATTATAGTTCGCTAAAATAGCAGGAGACATTAAAATTATGTAATAATTTATTAATCATAAATTTCAAAAGGTAATCAAGACAAAGTCCTAACTGCTAAATGTTTATCTAATGCAGATTCAAAATGGGAATCAATAACACCCCCATGTACTTTATCACTGCGATAAATCTTGGATAATGAAAATATCATGACCGGTAATAACTCCTAGGATTGGTATTGGCGCTTGCGCATAGAACAACACCAAGAAATGAAGTTATATGTGATGTAATCCCCAATTTCTACTGACCCGCCTCAGGGAGTAAGTATGGAGGAAAAAGATAAATGGAAAAATTATTTAGACGTTGCACTTGATGTACAATGCATCATGTTTTCATCCATGTCCAGCCAATTGCAAAAAATGCATGTGGATGAGGACGCCTACAAGATGCTTTCACAACTCCAAGAACTTTATAAGGAGTGGTCCAGGAAACAAAGTTATGAGATCTCATGTGAGTTTTATAAGTTTAGGCTAGCATAAGGGCACCAAGCCGTTCCTCATGTACTCGTGATGATTTTGTATATTTAGAGGCTTGAAGCCATTGGGTTCAAACTGAACGAAGAACTAGTAGTGGATCTCATTCTTTCCTCTAAACTGTCAAGCTTCTCGACTTTTATTGTCATTTATAATATGAATGATATGAAAAATTCACTCCTGGACCTTTTGGATCTAGTTCTCCGAGCTAATAAGGATGTGAAAAATACCAATTCATCTCTTCTAATGGTGAACAAGAAAAACAAGGGAAATGAAAAGGGGTAAAAGGCCAAGTCAAAGACAAAGACACCAATGCATCATCCTGCAAAGAAGCCAAAGACTCAGAGGCAAAGTAATGAGCAGGAAGCTATCTAGTTTGGATGTGGCAAGAAAGGCCACTGGAAGATGAATTGCATAGCTGGGAAGAAGAAGCAAATTGATGCTTATACTTTAGGTATTTTTTTCATTGAATGCAATCTATATTTATCTACATGTTGGGTATTGGATATGGCATGTGGCTCACACATTTGTATTCATATACAGGAATTAAGTAGGTTTAAGAAGATTGAAAAAGGTCAAGAGGATCTCTGAGCTACAAATGGTGCAAGTCCAGTAGCCTTGGAAGTGGGAAACTATCACTTAACCTTTCCAATTGGTCTAGTTCTAGTTTTAATCAATTGCTATTATGTACCTTCGGTTACTAGAAACATTATCTCTGTGTCGAGTCTAGACACTATGGGTTTTTATTTCATGTTTCGAAATAAATGTTGTATCATTTATAAGGATATCATATGTTATGCTATGGCACATATTAACAATGGTTTTTATATGCTGGAACTAGTGAACTCAGTAATGGAAATCAAAGACAAAAACATCTAACATGACTTAAATAAAACCCTCCTATGGAACTTCAGGCTTGTTCATGGAAAAAAGATGCGATTACGAAGATTACATTAAGAAGGTTATCTTGATTCGATACAGTTAGAACCCTTAGATGTATTTCAAGCATGTTTACAAGGATTTATGACCAAGTAACCTTTCTCGGGAAAGGGAGAAAGATCCAATGCAGAGCTAGAATTAATACATACTGATGTATGTGTTCAATTTCAAGTGGTGGAAAGGGGTCATTTTCTATACTTCTTAACTTTTACAGACGACTATAGTAGGTATGTCTATATCTACTTAATGCTGTATAAGTCAGATTCCTTTTAGATATTTTTGGAATACCAAAATTAAGTAGAAAACTAACTTGGTAAGAAGATAAAAGCACTTCGCTCAGACTGAGATGGAGAATATATTAACCAATATTTCATTGATCACATTATGGAATATGGGATAGTGTCCCAACTCACTCCTCCTTATTCAAAACAATGGAATGGTGTTTGTGAAAGGAGGAATAGGACCTTGCTTGACATGGTCAGATCAATGGTGAGTCATGAACGCTTCCACTATCCTTTTGTGGATATGCCTTGAAGACAACAGCATACACCCTTAACCGAGTACCAACTAAATATGCATATGGGATTCCATATCAGTTATGGTTTGGAATAAAATCCAACCTAACACACATTCATGTATGGAGGTGTGAGGAATTTGTCCAGACTTTACCAAGTGACAAATTAGCATCCAGAAGCACTAAGTGCATCTTTATAGGTTATCCTAAGGAAGGTAGAGGATATTACCTATATAACCCTTTAGATAGAAAAGTCATTGTGGAAAGATATGCCACATTTCTAGAAAGGTAACACATTTTTATTGTAAATAGTGGAAGAAAAGTTGACTTCGATGAAGTTAATGATCAAGATGCACAAGAGTTGTTAGAGGAACAATCTCTACGAGAACTAGTGGATGAAGAATTTGTTCTTCAGACACAGATACTACATAGGGCTATGCATGAGGTTAGAGAAGAAAATATTTATGGTTTTATTATCACCGAGTTAGGTGACACATTAGTCCTTCAAGATGATGAATCTATAACCTAAAAGGAAGTAGTAAACGGAAATGAAGCTTCTATATGTAAATAACCCATGAATTCTGAGATGGAGTCCATAATCTAAAATCATGTTTGGATTTTGGTAGACCCTCCAGCTAATGTGAAGCCCATTAGATGCAAATGGGTATTCAAGAATAAGATGGACATGGATGGTGAGGATAATACCTTTAAATAAAGGCTTGTGGAAAAGGATTTCAGGAAATATTAAGGCATTGACTATGATAAAACCTTCTCACCAGTAGCAATGCTTAAATCCATCAGAATATTTCTTGCAATAGAAGCCTTTCATGATTATGAAATTTGGAAGATAGATTCCAAAACTGATTTTATAAATGGGAAGTTGGTTGAAGAAATCTATATGACTCAACCCGAATGGTTTTTCAAGTCAAAGAATGCCAAAAAAGAATGCATGATGCAGAGATCCATTTATGGATTGAAGCAGGCATCAAGTTCATGGAATGTTCATTTTGATGAGGTAGCAAGAAATTTTTGTTTTTTCAAAAATTAAAATGAGCCTTGTGTCTATAAAATGGATGAATGGAATGCCATCGTTTTTCATGTAATATATGTTGATGACATATTAATAATGGGAAATGTGGTGCAATTCATACAGTCAGTTAAGACTTGGTTAAATTAATGCTTCTCAATGAAAGACTTAGGTGAAGCAGCCTACATTCTAGGGATCAAGATCTATTGAGATAGATATCAAAGGCTACTTGGGCTAAGTCAAAGTACATATATTGACAAGGTACCCAAAGGGTACAGTATTGAACAATCCAAGATAGGATTATTACCTGTGTCACATGGTGTAAATATCTCCATGAAAATGTGTCCACAAACACAGGAGGAGATTGAAAGAATGAGTAGAGTCCATTATGCTTCGGTAGTGGGTTATATCATGTATCCCATTCTATGTACTAGGTTTAATGTCTCCTTTTCATTAAGCATGGTGGGTAGATATCCAGCCAATCCAGGAGAGCTGTATTTGACAGCTGTTAAAACTATCATAAAGTACTTGAGGCATACTAAGGATATGTTCCTGGTGTATGGAGGAAATGAGGAACTAGTTGTGAGGGGATACACTAAAGCTGGATTCCTGAAATATCATTACGATATGAAATCTTAGTCAGGATACATCTTTTGCATGAATGGTGGTGCAGGGAGCTCAAGAAGCTCGAAGCAAGTTGTGGTTGTTGATTATATAGCAGAGTTTGAATTTACATCAGCTTCTGATGCATCAAAGGAAGAAGACTAGATATGTAGCTTTATCTCAGACATTGGTGTTGTACCTAGAAATGCAGACCATGTACCAGTATATTGTGATAATACTTTTGTAGTGGTGCTTTCCAAGGAGCCCATGTATCACTAGAGAACAAGGAATATTCATTAGAAGTTTCATATCGTGAGGTATTTTACTCAAATAGGTTATGTAATAGTTACCAAAGTATCCATAGAGGAAAACATGGCAGACCCCCTGACTAAAGCCATTTCTCAGCAAAAGCATGATTCACATGTGAGAGTTAGTGGATTTAAACATGTAATCAGTTGGATCTAGTGCAGGTTGGAGTGTTCGAATTGGGTTCCCTAGACACAACTTGTTATGTACTTTGATTACTGCTACATGTATTCAGTTTGTTATAATACATGTGTTTATCTTTCCATAATAGTGTAAATACTTCTTTAAAAAACTTTGTTTAGGGAAATTTCCTTAGATTACATGTCGAAACAAATGGTTATAGTAGATCCCAGGATATAATGACCCTGATATGCCACAAAAATAATCTTAAACTAACATCCTATATCCCAGTTACATCATTCTGAAAAGGACTTATATGATGTGTGACCATCAGGGGCTAGGGGCTAATAAGCATTGAGACTTCTTCTCATGAAGTTCGTACATGATGATATATAGTAGTTGAGATCATGGGGACAGATACACATAATAGGAACAACAAAAGTTTTAGGTTTCATTGATCGTTCCTATCTACTGACTTCTGTAATGGTCTTTAGACTTGAGATCATTGTAAATGGATGTCATTTAAATACGTACATTTTATGGAAGGTGAAAACCATGGCGAAAATGTCGTGGAGAGGTATTTTGTATTGGGTACATCATTAATGGCATGGCGTTGATTGAATTATCAAGAAAGGATTTGTCTCTTCTATTTTTAGGAAGAGATATCTCGGTCCTGGATAATTAGAATGGTTTCACCATTAATAAAATCCATGTCCATGGTAGTGGAAGGTAAGACTGCCCAGACAAATCAACAAATAAAATAAAGCAAATAATGAATGATGACACTAGTGTGCGTTATACATTATTGAGATATTGATGATGAAGAGATTATATTAAACAGACCGTGTACGTATGAAGGCAGATGTTTCTTTGACTTTTCCTTATTTCTATAGGGTCCTTGATGGGTTTCTAGACCCCTATCTAGGTCAGTGGATATTATTCACTACTATTGAGGTAAGGGCCTAGAGGGTCACACCCAATAGCGCCTTGAGAATCTTCCCTATTCTAGGAATAGGAATATAGAACACGGTGGGACCTGCAAATGGGTCTGAGCACTATCCAAGTTCTATGAATCACCAAAGAATAAAGAAATTCATTAATTATTCATGTTTAGAATAATTCATTGAATTTATTTATAACATGTATTTACAAGTTATATAGTAAATACAAGTATTAATATTATTCAAATAGAATTTAATATCCTAGGTTCGTTTAATATTAGCAGCAGGTGTGAATCGAGTTAAAGACTCAAGTTTATCACGTAATATATTTATATATTACATGTGAATTATAGATTATAAATATTATTAATGGCATAATATTATTTTTCATAAATAATTTTTTATAACACTTATATAGAAGATGTCTATTACACGGGGGTCGGGAATCCATACCGGGTGTTATAAACACTCCATATATAAGTGAGAGAGAGGATCTCCCATGGTAACTATTCATGTGTTAAGATTGAGATCTTCTCTCTCCCCCTATAATCTAGAGAGATATTCTCTCTTGAAAAGGAAGATCTTCAAGTTCATCCATCTCAGATTAATACTTCTTCCTTTGTGGTGATCTTCATTGCGCTGAGGTGAGAGTCGAAGTTTCGCGCTAGCACCCAGATCATGATGAAAGGCGTACGAGCAGATTTGTGAGGTGTGTCTGGATGATCTAGAGGGCTTCGACATCGGAGTATTCGAGAAACCATCACCGGTGTCCTATGGCAGACTTGTACATGTCCATTCCGAACAAGGTACATGTTTAGTTTAATTTTCGTGCTCTGTTTAAACCTTGTGAGATCCTTGGACCAAAACGAGACAATGTCATCAGAGTTGAGAGGGTTATGTCACATCAGTGATGCAGAAAATTTTAAATTCCCAACCAACCAGCGTCTGTTGTGCTGTCCCGTTACCCAACAGCTCGGAACACCTATTTATTTTCACCTAGTTATAGGACAACAGAAAGTGGTGTCTGAGAAGTTTTTTTCTCTTTCATACTATTTGGGGATGATATATAAGAGATTTTGAAAAATTTTAGACTTTATAATGAGATCATTCTTGGGAGTATCTAACCAATGTACGAGGAAAAACCCAAGTAACCCAGGTTGGGAATTTTTGTTCTTGATGTGTGTTGTTATAGTTGAATGATATTTCACCATTTGGTGAAGCATATGTCGTGTTATTTGACTGATTTATGGCATTTTTCTCATGGATAGTATTTCATGAGTTTGTTCATTCAGGTTTCATTTTAAGCACTAAGAATATAGGTTTCATGAATCATGATATGCACACACGAGATGGGTGTACCGGGCAAAGAGAAGAGAATGCATTTTACTTATTTGGAAAATTTTGAAGAAAATAGTGCCTAATAATTCTAATTAAATTGAGTAAATGAAAATAATTAAATAGATAGTTAATAAATATTTTGTAAAATAAATGTCATGACTGAGTTAAAGTTTTGGGTTGTGGATAATTTTAAAGAATGAATGGTGATTAAAAGGGAACTATTTTGTGGTGATGATGAAATAGTTAATGAATTTTTCCTAATGAAAAGTGTAAATGAGTTGAAATTGAATTTATAAAAAGATTTGAGATGAGAAATGTGCTTAAGATAAAATATTCATGTTTGAAAGAGGAAATGGTTTAAAGTTATGTTTGATGAATGGTTTGTGATTAAGTAATTTGGTTTTACCCATGTTGAATATGACCCATTATAAGAGGGGTTGAGGGTAGTGGTAGAGATGTGAACACATCCATTAGAGTATTGTATGTGGAGTGGGAAATGTATGGGAAGTAGTGCATTATATTGTTGTGGTCTATACATATTAGACTTATTTGAGATATTTTTTGATGAAAATGTTTGGGGGATATGTATCAAAGTATGTAGGGAATTTGAGTATTTGGTTAATCAAAATGTTCTAAAGAATAATCCTTTATATGTTCCTCATTCTGTCTTTAGTTAGGTGGTGTCCATGAGGTCTTAAGGTGATTTTTGATAATGATAAATTAGTAAACCTTGTGGGTTGTAATTGTGTGGGTTTTACTATGGACATATGAATGAGTGTCTTGGTTGTGGTGTCATTAGAGATGGGTGTTGTTGTAGGTGTGGTGACCCATGGGGGTTCAAGCCTTCAGTGCTGTAACATGGACCATAGAGTGGGGGTTTTGGATCATGGTGTTGATGTATATGTACGGTTAAATTTGGTGAATAACCTTGAGTAAATGGTCGCTTGGTGTGTTAAGCATAGTGTGTATCGAAATGAGGGTGACAGTGTTGTTCACAAACATTGATTTGTTCACAACTCTATGTGTGTGAGAATCAATAGCTTTTTTCCATCATGACTCCAGTTTCAGGAACCGGTGTCACTCGACCTTCTTGGTGTTCTATAAGAGATGACGGATGGGGTTACTAGTGCTCTTGGGTGTGTATCATCTGGGTGGATGTTAGACCATGACAGTGGTACATGGAAGATGTCGTCTAGTGCGGGTTATCCTATAGGGATAAGTGAGAAGGTTGGTGATTTGGAATTTTGATTTGATTCATGGTGATGCATTGGTAGTTTTAGGGAAATAATGGGTGTCCTCCTGGGAGTCTAGCCCAGTGATGTAGGTGCTTCGGAATAGGAAGAATGAAGAATGTTTCAAAGAAGGGATAGATGCATATGAGTACCGTTAATCATTGGTAAATAGAATCACATATATGGGCATGTTTTTATGAATGGTTTGGTTGTTGGGTGATAAGTTTAGAATGACTTGGGTCCCATGAGGATGACTATCCAAGAGACATGGTTAGGTGAGTAAGCGGGTATTGGGCTATGCCTAGCTGGTGGTTGTCTTGTAGAAACAATAGTCGGTATTAGATTGGTTGAAGGAAAGTGAGAAACCATGAGGGCTATAAGGGGTATAGATGTGGGAACAAATTGTAAGGGCATGATTTCAATGGTGATAAGTGTTTTTTGCTCCTTATGAAACCAAATAATTAAGCACGGTAATGTGGGGAATAGTATATTTTATTAGTGTGGGAAACCATAGTGTTCGATGGTAAATTTTTAGGGATGTAACATAAGAACTTGAGTGGTGTTGTGGAAGTAGTACCAAGGAAAACATTGGTTCAAGACCACTTGAAAAATTCTCATAGTGTGGTGGTGATCCTTAATAGGAAATCATTCTAGAGTAGTGGTTCTTAAGTACTAACGAGAGTTGTGTAGAATCGAAGCCAAAAATCCTCAGCAGATCATGGTGTTTTATCATGGGACGTAATAGCAGAAAAAATAGGTTAATAATGGTTTTCTTCAACAACTTCTTAGCGAATACCTGCTAGTGATGATCATTAAAAACATCTTGACATCGTCCCATGTACGATGAGAAGCTCTATCATTATGCCTAGAAACATTAAGGTGTTTTGGTAGGATGAGGGACATCATAAAATTTATGGTCATGGGGTGGTATATGTGAAGTGGGATTGTGGGATGCACACCATTGATGGTTTCAAGAGTGGTCCTTGGGATTGGCTGGCTGTCAACGAACATTGGGTTTACCACCCATGGAAGCCTGAAGCGAGAACTGGTAGACGTTAAATATATTTTTCTAAGGAAATCTAGATAGCCATATATAAATTTTTGGATTCAGGTTGTGATTAGGTGTGAGCCATGGTGATTTGAATCACATGTGGAGAGAAATGGTAGTAACACTTCTAAGGTGGGGAGTGATGATTCAATCTTTAATGTGGGGAGGAGAACATTGAGTTGAATTTGTGCCACCGAGATTATAATAAAGAAATTCAGAGGTGCACAATGGGTCTCTAATAAAGGCCAATTGGGCCTTGACTATGGTGCTTTATTGATTTAATAATTCGATTTGGGATTAGGTTGGTTCTAAATGAAATTCAAAATTCATGTGTTTGTCCATCAAAGAGTGTCTTGAGACATAACATCAGTTTTTAGAAATAGAGGTTGGGATCTATAACTCTAATGGAAATAAAAAAGTAGTCTTAGGTAATTTTCCTACAGTGGTTTTGGAATTACTCAATGTTTGAAGGCACATTTCTTGTGTATTATAGTGCCATTCTAATGGTGACACACTTTTATCAACTATGATTCAATTGGAGAAACTAAACTTGACTCGTAGAAATGGAAGAATTTGGAGAGTGGTAAATCACCTTTGGTGTATTCTTTGGGAGGGGAAGTGTGTTTAAAATTTCGAAATGGGTTGAGTGATAACGTATACTTCTTTAAAAAGTGTAAGAGTTTTAGGGATTCTAGTGAGTGGGAATTTTTTTAGGGACAGTGGAGCCTAATGATGGTTTGTAGGGAACAGATGTAATGATGAAGGTTTTCAACTAGAATTTATTGAATGACCTTAGTGGGTATGTCTAGTACTATGTTAAATTTGATTTCAGTTTCTAATTTCTTTTATTGAGAGTGGTGGTTCCATGTTACCAAAGATGGTGGAGAGAACCATGGAGAATAAATGGTTGGCTGATGATGTTATCATAGATTCAGGTAGGAGGGACTCAAATGTACACCATTTGGGTGAGTTTTACCTGGTAGTAAGCTTTGGCACAGGTTAAATCGGTCAAGTACTAGAGTGTTTGGGTTGTGTTTGGATGTATGTTTGAGGAATGGGATCGTTGAGACATGAATGGTGGATCAACGTATGTCGGTAAATGTGGTTGGGAGGATCATGTGTTTTCCACTATGAGATATCGGGATTCATTACCTTTAGAGTTTGGAAAATAGGGGTAAATGATGCCCAATGATTTGAGTTTTCAGTTTTGTAGGGGATTAGACCAATGGGGTGCTAATTGGATCCTCCATGATGATATAATACAGTGTGAAAAGTTTCCATGTGTTGTGAGTGAGGAACTATTACCTATGTTTTCTATATGAAGTCCTAGTGGTCAAGTGTGATTGAAGTTTATTACTCATTAAGGAGTATCTGGTTTTTGAAGGGGGTTGTAGTAAGGTAGTCTAGGATGCCAAGACCAAGACCTGGTTGAAATTATTTGGCATCATTGTAATATTCAATGAGAAATGTTGGGAAATGGAAATAGATAGCGATGAACGCCTATCATGGGACATGGATAAAAACAATTATATTTTTCCTAGTGAAGCACAATGGCTGACCAGGGTCGTCTCTCTTGAGGAGACTTCTCAATTTGGTTCACGTACTTTATTCTATGTCACTTAATCTATCTCTTTTTATTGTTTGTATTTAAATTATAGCGATAACAATATTTTTTGTATTTTTGATATCAAAAATATAAACTATCATGCAATGGAAAAAAATTTGATCATGAATAAAGAACTTGGTTTTGGGGTTCAATCATGGATTCAATCATTATTTTCCTTTATGTGTTTGATTTTATTTTGATAATACAAACATGAAATCTCAAGTTTGAATCACTATTCTTTTCCAGAAAAGAAATAGTTTGAGTTTAATTTCATTGTAGACTGATACCCAATCGGGGACATTCTCCTCACCAATGAATGCTACTCAATTCTACCACAAACATAAAATAAACATTAAAGAAAATTCAAGAACTCCTGGACCTCCCCCCCGAGCCACGTCTCAGGGTTAGCTTCTCATTTCTGAGAGTAGAAGATCACAATGGTGGATGGATGGGAATAGAGAGATCAAGAGAGGAGAGAGATAAATGAGAATAAATAATTTATCTTTATTGTTAAAATTATTATAATATTATTATTAATTAATAATATTATTATAATAATTAAGACAATAGTTTTTGAAAGTAGAGAGGGAGAAAATAAAATAGCTTTAAAATAAGAATTTGATCATTATAAAAATGATAAATAAAATGATATTAATAATATTAACATTATTATTATTAATATTAACACTAATAATAACCATAATAATAATTACTATTAAAATAGTAAAATTAAGAAAAAGAATTGTGGGATGGGAGGAGAAATATGAATGTATGGAATAATAAAAATGAAATTTGTAATAAAATTTAAATTAAACTCATAAAACCCCCAAAAAAGAATAATAAATGATGTGGGAAGAGAGGATCATCAGAAACCCATGCTCCGGTGGGATCCCTCCTTGGCTCTGGGTGTCGAGCTGATGATTTGAGAAGGCGGTGAGGGCCTCCTTTTATAGGCAGATTTCTGTCCTCTAAATTTTGTGAATTTTTTACCCATTAAATTAACTTTTGTTTCATTCCCTCCTTCATAAATGATGTTCTTAAATGACTTTCCTAAATTTACTCTATATATCATCACATTTGGCCACCGAATGTAGGGGTTATGGAATTATAATTGAATATGACTGTTTCGGGCCGAAATTTCCAGGAATCTTTTTTCAAATGTATAATGGGAAATAGTCATCTTAATGGATCCAAAACTGCATGTACTCTATTGGGTAAGAGATCCTATGAGTCCTCTTCCATATACCAGTGGAATAACCGAAATACTAGCTGTGGATAATGAGTTGTGCATCTGTTACGGTGGTGGGGTCCATGCTGTCCACACAGAAGACCTTTCCATCTTAAATGATTTCTTCGGGAAAGTAGATGATAGAATTAGCTCTAGGTCCATAAAATAAAATCATAGGAAATAAAATAGGAACTAAAAAAATATTCTCAAAATTTAGAATTATAGTTTTTAATAAATGAGAAAAATACGTCTGTTGTCAAAATCTGTCCAAAACACAGCATTATGCATTTTTCACAATTTTGCTCATTTTCATTCTAAAATTCAATGTACCCATTATTTTAATAAAACATGTAAATAAATGGGGTTTATCATTTAAAAACATTAAAAATACTCATTATTTGATTGAAAATATGCACGTAAATTTGATCTGTCAAATACCGCCACACATAAACCATGCTTGTCCTCAAGCTCAAAATCACAACATGGAAATTAGAGGACACCAACATCACTAATATTAAAATTAAAATTCAATAAAATCAAAAAAAATCAATGTGAAGTAAAAAATTAAAAAATATCCATAAAATATCAATTTAACTTCCCATTTTTCAAAGAAACAAATAATTCACATATTTTAGTTTTCACCTTTGAAAGTTGATGGAACTGATCCTTTCATTCATTCAAGCTCCTTGATTCATCATCATTAAACATGACAAGTCATGATTTACCTCACATTATATTCTTTTCATTCATCACTCATGATAAAATTCATGTAATGTTATGCTTATATCATGATAGCATGCCCCTTATCCATAGTCTTGTAAATGAACTACTTTCTCCACTTTGTAAAAACAAAAGACACCTAAAATCATGAGGACTTTCAATAAATGTTAAAATGAATCTGAGGCTTAAGGTTATTAGGATTTGATTCTTTTATAATTAAGGCTCAAGGGGGAGGATAATCTATGAAGTACAATGCATGATGTTAAATGTAAAAGTGTAAGGAAATTCTCCCCTTTAAAGTAGTAACACCCACTTCCCAAAACTCAACAAAAATTTTATGATCATGTAAGCGTAATGGATGATTTGTGAACCCTCTTGATTTTTTTTGTAATTATTTTCCTTTTTTTCGAAAATTATGATACAATAAAACCTCACATCCATCACTTAACCACATATGATCATAAGATCGTCAGTCTGTAAAATGCTGATTTTTGGTTCTCCAAAATCACAACCCATTATTTTCTTTTTTTTGTATATTTTTATCATTTTTGTCATTTTTTTAATTCAATAGGGGCAAACAGTAGAGTATAATAATTGATTTCACAGCCTTTTACAATTTTCACAACACCACCCCCACACTTCTTCCTTACAATGTGTATCATCTCGTCCTCCATGATTCTCTTTACCCAGACACATCAACTTTAAAATATCATGCAAATACCAAGAGTAAAGTTGGAATGGATAAAAATGGCTTGAAATATGGATCATCCCTATAAAGTTCATTCATGGTATGTATGGAATTGAAGAAGGATTGATGTAATTTCGGTCTTTTAAGGATAAGTGGATTTTCAAAGGAATCCTCAATCATTTTAAATGTGTTTTTGGAAAGTCCTAGCTTTGAAAAGTTTCAATACAAGTTCAAGTCGGTTACATGTCCCAAGATCACTCAAGAAATATGCTCATGAATATACAGGAAGTACTTTATCTAGAAATACACTATGGGATGAGAAATATAACGTTGGACAATAACTCATGGTATGAGTAAAAATAATAAATCAATTCACATAAATTTCAGAAATTCAATGCATGAAATATGGTAGAGAAATTTCATTTACATGAATTAATTAATTACTTCAAATAATGAGTCATCATTTAAATATCTATGCTTCATATTTAAAAATTCAATTCTGTATTTCTATCATTTAATAATATAAACATTTAATCCTAAATCATGGAATCAATGGGTTCCTAAGAAACTCATTTCTTCTAGATAAGTCAAGTAGAACATTCATTCATGTGTGGCATGCAATTTTATCTTTAAATCTCAAAACGTGTTGTGGACTAAAATGTGCAGTGTTTAAAAGATAATACACTACAATTGAACTCTCTTTTTCAATGAATCTTTGTCCATCCCCTTCACTATCTAGGGATGCCTTCCACCATTATGAACCTATAAAATAAAACAACCCAACTAAGTATAAGGATCATGTCATTTAAGCTCAAAAAAATACAAAAGGGAGGGGGTTTCATGATAGACTACTTCCAAAGAAAAGAAATTGAAATCTAAATTTATAGAAACCATGTAAAGATAAATCCTGGTACAATACCCCAATTGGGCCCTGAATTTTTACTGCCTCTAGAGGGCAGTTCCAGTTGTTAACCAAAGCCTGATGGAGGATGAAGCTTCTTTGATTTGAACCACAACATGTGGCTTCTCCCAGCTTGAACTTCATCATTCTGGGTGAGTAATGATCCATGGATAGAATACAACATATCCCCCCTTCACAATGAGGTATAGCTTGCATGGTTGGAGTAGGATTAAGTATGAATCATCCTCCATATTGGTTTCTACTTGTGCAACCTCTTCTTCTCTGTCCAGTGGTTCCTTAAGGTATCTTACATTGAAGGAACAATCTATGGGAATGTCATAGTTTCTTTTTGAGTTGGACACCATGGATAGAGTACGCCAGATCCTCTCCTTTCCAAATGTATTATATCATGTAAGGTGGGGGTAGGATGAAGTATGGAACCTCCAACACCATCTTTTCTCCATGTGAAACATTATCCATATCTTCTTGTACTCCCTCTATTTAATATTCATTGTCTTTAGGGCGCTTAAGGGGTTCCTCAATAGGTGTATCTTCTTTTGTCTCTTCATCCTCCAGGGCATAATAGGAGGCATATGATTCTGAAAATTCAAAACCATTGGGATTAATACTCAAATTCATTTCCAAAAAATCAAAATAATTTGAGTTCAAGAGTGTATCATCTACCTGAGTTGGTTCATCTTGAATCTCTTCTTCGATGGAAAGTTTCTCTTGGAGTTGGTCATCACACGATGGGGGTAGGTAGTGAGGCTCCTCTATTTTGAGTTTGGATTCTATTTTATGGATGTCTTAAGTGAAATCTAGGAAGAATAGTGGCACGTTATTCTTGGCCTCGAACCTTTTTTATGTCAGTTTAGAGTTCATCGACCATGGCCATAAAATATTTTGGTGAGATCCTTGTTGTTATGCCTCTTTCTTTCTGCTTGACCATTATCATCAGTGCATCAGCTCTTCGTTGGAGGGCCTCCTCAGTGGAGTCGTGTTCCTACAACTGTGAGTAATTTTCTTTCCATGTAGAATAATAATCATTTGATTTCATCATGGAAATAATGTTTTTTTTTGTTTTTTTAATGAAATTAAATATTACTATGATGTTAAAATAGGAAAAATAAATGAATAATTGATTGGATCCCTAGAAATGATGCCAGTTTTGAGGCACACCTGTCATGGGGCGTGAAAAAAAACAATTATATTTTTCCTAGTGCAGTACAGTGGCTGAGCAGGGTCGTCTCTCTTGAGGAGCCTTCTCATTGTGGTTCACATACTTTATTCTATATCTCTTATTCGATCTCTTTTAGTTGTTTTGTATTTAAATGAATGTGATAACAATATTTCTTTTGTTTCTGAAATGAAATATCTAAACTATCATGCAATTAAAAAAATGGATGATGAAGAAAGAACATTGTTTTTGGGTTCAGTCGTGGATTCAATCATTATTTTCCTTTATGTGTTTGATTTTAGTTTGATAAACCAAACATGAAATCTCATGTTTGAATCAATATTCTTTTCCTGAATATAAATAGTTTGAGTTACATTTCATTGCAGAACATCACCCAATCGGGAAAAGTTTCCTCACCAATGAATGCTACTCAAATCTAGAAAAAACAAAAAATACACAGTAAAGAAAATTCAAGAACACCATGTCCTCCCCTAGATCCAAGTCTAGGGGTTAGCCTTTCATTTCCGAGAGTAGAAGATCACAGTGGTGGATGGGTGGGAAGATAGAGAGAGAAAGGAGAGAGAGATAGGATATTAAATAATTTATAATGGTTTTTAAAATTATAATAATAATAATATTAATTAATAATATTATTATTATAATTAACACAATAATTTTTCAAAAAAGAGAGTGATAAAATAGAATAGCTTTAAAATATGAATATGATAATTATAATAATGATAATTAAAATAATATTAATATTAATAATAATATTACTATTAAAATTAATAATAATTATAATGATAATAATAATTACTATTAAAATAAGAAAATTAAGAAAAAGAATTACGGGATGGAAGGAGAAATAGGAATGCATGGATTAATAAAACTGAAATTTGAAATACAATTGAAATTAAACTAATACAAAACAAAAATAAAAATAAAATAAAAAAGTTGAAATGAGGGGGGAAGTGAGGAGAAACATGGGAATGTGCCCCGATGGGATACCTCCTTGTCTCTGGGTGTCGAGCTAATCATTTGAGAATGAGGTGAGGGCCTCCTTTTATAGGTAGATTTCTGCCCCCCCCGAAAGTTTTCACATTTTCGACCCATTAAATGACCTTTTGTTTCGACTGCTACTTCATAAAAGATGTTCATAAATGTATTTTCTATAACCCCTAAACATATCAGAACATTTGGACACTAGATGTAGGAGTTATGGAATTTTCACTGAATATGACTATTTCTTGCAGAAATTTCCAAGAAACTTCCTTCAAATGTATAATGAGAAATAGTCATGTTAATGGATCTATAACTCCATATAATTTAGTGGCTGAGCGAGCCTATGAGTTCTAATCCATAAACAGGTCGAATATCTGAAATTTTAGCTATGGAGAAGGTGTTTTTCATCAGTTACTATGGTGGGGTCCACATTGTCTGCCCGGAAAACGTTTCCAACTTAAAATGATTTCTTCGGGCAAGTAGATGTTCGAATCATCTCTAGGTCCTAAATATAAAGTCATAGGAAATATAATCTGTATTCTAACAAAAATATAATCACAAAATTTGTAATTATAGTTTTTATTAAATGAAAAAAATACACTTGTGGTCAAAATCTGTCCAAAACCTAAGATAGTGCATTTACAAACTTTTCCTCATTTTCAATCTAAAATTAAATGTACCCATTATTTTAATAAAAAATGTTAATAAATGGGTATTATCATTGAAAAATAGTAAAAAATACTCATTATTTTATTGAAAATATGCATGTAAATTTGAGCAGTCAGATATGTAGGCCTATTGTAATGAACTCTTGTTACATAATCTTAGTGCTACTGGGGAAGAGAGGCTCGAGGATGAGTCATTATAAGGTTCTAATGTTCTAATATCCAAGATTTTTTTAAGGTTTTTGTTTGTTAATGTTTCAGTTTATGTCCCTTGTTTAGGTTGAATAAGTTTTTTCCGAAGTTCATGAGAAGGATTAGGGGTGTTTTGGGTGTTTGGGGCACGAAAGAAGGGGAAAAGCAGTTTTCTAGGCATGTTTCATGGTTTACGCACAGTTAGTGAAAACCCTGAAGAGCCTCCTAGGTAATCATTCAACCTTGGATGGGATCTTGCATATGGTTATCACACTATTAAACTAACAATGAATCATTCATAGGTAACTGTCTGACCCATATCTCCTTAGATAGTAGCATGTGCACGACTTTCACACAGTTTGGAAAACCATGTTGGAATATTCTGCAGCTTAGTAAAGTTCAGAAAATTTTAAAAATTCCCATTACTGGATTTTTATATTCCACCTGATTATCACACCCATTCTTTCCCTCTCAAACCTACTGACGAACCAAGACCTCCAAGAGCTTCCAAGGATTGATCTCTCCAATTTATAGGTTTTTTTGGACGTCGTCGGTTACGAATTGAAGACCTGGGTAAGTCTAATCATCCTCATGTTTCTCTTTTTCGGATTACTGTTTGTAGTTTATATCTTCCCTTTTTGAAGCTCTAAAACCATATTTTTCTAGTGGAATATAGGTTAGAACATCAATGGGGGTTTGGATCAGGATCTAAGGCTGCGTTTAACAGTGTGTTTATTATCTGATTCGTGGTATGTGTTATAAAAGTTATATCCTATAGTTTTGTTATAGATTTGTGCATGTGTGATGATATCATTCCTTCCTCTGGTTTTGTACTTGTTACATTGAGTATGATTTGGTAATCTAGGTCTCTAAATGATTATTATAACACCGCACGGTCCCTCTAGGTTGTTTCGAGGATGATTATAATGTTTTCGGGTCATCCATGGGGTGCGCCGACCCTATCGGACCAAGGAATTGGTAATGTTTAGTGTGAAATTGATAGTAGATAATGTAGAGCCCTTGTTGAACATGATAGTATGTTTAGTTGAATTGGAAACCGAATAATGATAGTTATGCATATGTTGGTAGTGAATTAAAGGGTTTGTTTGAAATGACATAGAAATTGGTTAACATGGTTAATAGAGATTATGTTAAAAGGGTTATAAATTATGTTGAGTTGTCCAAAATAATTAGTATATATGAAATGATGAATGTGTTAAATTATAAATGGATTGAAAATGTAAGAAAATTTGAATGGGTTTGAATATGGTAATTGAAGAATATTTATAATGGGTAAATACATGGTAATTATGAGGTATACCTAATGGGTTGAATGTGATAAGGAGGTTGTGCTATGTGATATAAGAAATGTACTTGATGTGCATAAGTGGGAAATGCTTGTGAAATAATAAACATGCTAATTGGTTCAATACCTGGTAATTGATTAATGTTAGTTAAGGTGTGTAAATATACAAACATAGTTAATGGGTCAACACAAGGGAATGGGAATTAGATAAAATGGGCATTGAAATGTAAATTGAAAATTTATTAATGGGTAATAGAATATTATTAATTCCCATGTTGAATGTTGTGGATTTTTATTTCCATTGATATTGGTTATGTTTGTTATGTTATTTTACGATTGTAATTTATATTGGTTGTGTTTGTTTATGATATGGTTTTTGTGGTAAATGGATGGATAATCATGTGCACATGGCCTAGGGTGTGGGATAAAGGACAAATGATCCACCCATGACTTGAATTGGACTGATGCTCTAACTCAACCCATAATGCATGGGTTGGGGAAGGGGACAAAGCTCTATTCCCGTAACTGTTTAATTACACATGAACTAAGGATTCGAAGTGAGGATTTTATGATGTTATGACATGTTATCCCTATTGTGATAGGGATTTGAATTATTCTCTTATGTAGAATAATAAATTCCATTAAGGAGGTATAAATGATGTGATTGCCTAACCCATTGATTACATGATGATGGAGAACTAAATAGTGAATAATATGTTTATAATGAATTTGGTACTATGGATAGTAAAATATAACTAAATATTGTAAAAAAAATTCCCAAATTTTCTATTATCTATATTTAGTTTCATTTATAATTGCATGTAGTATCTGTTGGACTGGATATTTTGTTGACACTATTGGTGGGGGCCTACTGAGTTGTACTCACACCCTTATTGGGACACTGTTGGGTACCTGAGAAGATTTTATTCTTCCAAATCTGGATAATGGAAATGGCCCTATTTTAGGGATTTGAGTTGGGCATGGGAGATAAATGGACGAGGCACCAGACATGGAGTCAGGACTGTTTTGGGATTTCCCTTTTTTGTCTTATTTTAGGTATTGTTCACTTGGCATTTTAGCCTGACAAGGAATATTTACTATTGGTTGTTGATTGTAACCAATTTGGAAATGGTTATTTATGCTTGTTCATTTATTATTTCACGTTATCTCTACTATTTTATATGTTTACTATTGTGGATTACGCTAACTAAGAGGTTATAGTCTCCCCCCTTGTGACTAATTGTGACCCTCGATACTAGTCATCAGCCTCTATCATAAAAGGATGTGTTCTTTAGGTCATGTGAAGTCCCAGCTCAGGGCACCAGTTTTGTGACATCCTGGTCGGGGATGTTACACCATTTAAAAATTCTGTAATAAAATTTTATTAGTATTACATTAATTTATTCTAGACTGTTTTTTAGAAAACAAAATATCTAATTTATTTTCAAACTATGATTTAATTTATAACCCTTTTATGAAATTTTTTGTATATAGTTATTTTCAATGAACTCTATATATATGTGTGTATATGTATATTGATTTATACATATAATTAATAAATAATGGTTTAATGAATTACTCTACGATTTTAATTGATTTTTTATTATTGATATCATTAAATTATTTGTTTTATAAGTAAGATGGGAAATGTGATTATTTTAGGCGAAAGCTATAATTTTATGTATACAATTCATTTTCATTCAGATGAAAATTATCAAAGCTATTATTTTATGTGAATTAATTTTATATTTTCATGAATTTCATGAATAACAGTAGATATGTCCACTATCTATGTTACCTTAACATCCCATTCATTTTTATACAATTATTAATTTAATTTTTTTATCATTTATATTTATGTTTTCCCATAAGGGATGCCTTTTATAGTGTAGATTTCCCCTAATTATTTTTATAAATTCTTTAAAATATGATTTTTACCAGATAAGAAATTGGTATGATTATTTTCTTCTACAAAAATTGTTTGTGTATGATTTAGAAATGATTTTTGGAATTAAAGTGAGAATGGAAGGTCTATTAAAATATTTTTTTAAAATATGCACTAGAGTATCGACTGATAAGTTATGGTATGGGGAGTGAACCCATGAATTCAAGGGGATGTTGTCCCACATTTGATTAGTTTAATTGAAATTATAGTTTTCATATGGACTGTATAGTTTCTTAAATAATTTGGGAAAATTGTTATATTTAAATAGAGAGATCAATAAAATTATTTCAAAATATTATTAATTTTTAATTTAATGGTTTTCAAAATAATATGAACTTATTATATTTTAATGTTTGGAAAAAATTTCTTTAGGTAATTATGTTCTCAAATGAAATATTTTAAAACTGTTTTTAAATGGTTTTAAACCCCCTTAAAAGGAAAATTTAATTTATCCTTTTTTTCATATTAGTTTCCCTCGGTTCAATAGAATTTCATTAAGGCGTTAGTTTTTATTAGGAAGCTAGGTCACCTGAAGAAATTTCTGATTTATTTTATTTTTCTAAATATTTGATAATTTTTAATGTACTTTTTTATTCTCAAAAACCTTGATAAAAAATGTACACGGTATGTAAAATTCACTGTGTATTTTTCAATTTACTTTTTGAAAAAAATACACAATATTTTTATATTCTAAACCCAAAAGTATGGGTTCAGGGCCTCACCCTTTGTATCAGAGAAATAGTCTAGATAAGTTTAAAGATTAGATGTTTAAAATCTAAGAAGTAGTGTATATAAGTATAATAGTTATATTTTTTCAAAATTATAAAAAATAAAGTTACTTTTTTCGTAAGTTTAAAAGAATTTTGAGGGAATAATATTATTAAGGGGTTAGAATGTATCATCCCAAAAAAATTCAAATAGTACCATTATTTTTAATTATATATTTATTATGATTATTATTTAAAGGAATTATTTTTCTTAAAAACATTTATAAAACTGAAGTATTTTGAATAATGAAAATAATTTTTTATTCAAATTATAATACTTTACTTTGTGTTTTTAAAAATATTATTTTTTTATATTAAATGAATATATACTAATATAATCCTAAAATAAATTTATATTTTAAAAAAATAACCGAAATTTAATTATTTAAAAATGTGTTTTAATATTAAATGTTTTGGATATATTAATATTTTTCAAGAAAAATTATTTTTTTACATAATGTTTGTTATGTTTATAGATCCACTTTTAATTAAAATTCTAGTTGTATGTAGATAAATTTATTAATTTTTTTTTATTTTATAAATTTGTGAAAGTGTAAATATATAAATTTATTATAATATAAATATAAATATATTTATAAAGATACATATTATTTAATATAAAAATAAAATTCTAAAATGATTAAAAATGATATGTTTTGTTGTTAAAAATGGTTAAAGGTTTTTAAAAGGTTGTGTGATGTTTTGGTTAAAAACATTAAAACAAATGAATTAAAATAGGGGAAAATATCAAAAGGGAAAAAAGTGGTATGGAAAAAATTTATAAAATTTGATAAGATAAGATAGAATTATAACAAATAAAATGTCACAATGATAATTGATTTTAATAGAATAAAAATTTAATAATAATGAAGATGATTTGATTGAGAATGTGGGACTCACGATTTTTTATTCCTTTATCCCTTCATCAGCTGACACCGAAAGACAAAAATATAATACCTAGCTTTTATCCAAATGTAACATGCCACTTTCCAAATAAATAATCACTTAGATGATTTTTCCAAATTCAAGGATCTTCCTAGTACAAAAAATATTAGAGTGATTATCATATTTTTTTTAATATATAACCTTGTTATATATATATATGTGTACATATCGCTCCATTTTCACACCCAAAAGGGACCCAATCCATTCCATAAAAGATATCATCTTTCTTTTTGCTTGTTTTCTAGAAGCCAATAAGCTATCATTTTATTCTTAATCAAGGTAAGGGTTTGATTTTATTTTTAATCTATAAATTTATGTTTGAATTATATATATATATATCTTTATTTTTTTAGAATTTATAATGTATGATATAGTTTTAAATTTTATTTTGGTTTAAACTTATCAATTAATGTTTTAATTTAGGGTTTTAATGAGAATTCTTATAAATATCTCTATTTATGGATTTTTTAACGATTATTTCCATTTTAAAATTTTATTTATGTATATATAAATATCCTCAAGTATATTTATACTTACCAATTCTATAATAAAAGTTTTGTAGTATTTCATTAATTTTCCATAGTGTGTGGTTTTGAAAAAAATGTCTATAATTTATTTTCAAACTCTGATTTAATTTATTACCCTTCCATGATAATTTCATCAAATTTTTATATTCAAAGAAATATCTATGTATATTTTGATATATATATATATTTATTTTTTTATATTTTTGAGAAATAATCATTTAATTAATCACTCTAGGATTTTAGATGTTTTTTTTATTACTTTTATCATTAAATTAATTAGTTTTAATGAAAGACAAGAAAAGTTATTATTTAATGTAAAAACTATCATATTATGTTTACAATTCAATTATAGTAATATTTAAATTATAAAATAAATTATTTTATGTGATAATTGTTTTTATATGTCCATGAATGTCATTCGTAACATTGGATATGTCCATCATCTATGATCCATTGGCATCCCATGCATTTTTTCTGTATTAGTTTAATTTGTTTAGCATTTATATTTATGTATTTCAATAAAAGCAGTCTTTTTACATTGTGGAGTTATTCTAATTGTTTTTATAAATTCATTACAAATTTTATTATTCTCGGATAAGAAATTGGTAAGATTATTTTATTCTATAGAAATATTTTATGTATGATTCTGAAATGTTTGTTGGAATCTGTGTGAGAAAGTCTGGACAGAAAATATGTTTTCTAAAAAATGTCAATAGAGTATCAAATGAACTATAATGATATATGGAGTGAACCCATGACCTCATGGGGATATTATCTAACATGTGATATGGATATGCAGAATTATGGTTTCTTTAATTCCTTCTCAATATCATAATTAATCCAAAAAACAAATTATTTTCAAATGGAGAGATCCACAGATTTATTTCAAAATATTATTACTTTCTAAATTAATGGTTTTCAATATAATATAAACATATTATATTTCAATGATTATAAAACATTTTTCTATGTATTTTTATAATCAAATAAATGATTTTAAAATATTTCTAAAGTGTTTTAAAACCAATTACTTGGACAAATAGATTATTACCCAATGTTTTAAATTATTTTCCACAATTTATATAGAATTTTTTGAATTCATTTGTTTTTCTTATAGATTTAGTACACCTGAAGCATTTTAGTTGTTTTATTTAACTTTTGTACATATTTAACAATTTTTAGGGTAATTTTATATTCCCAAAGACCTTGAACAGAAAAGTTCCTGGTTTGTAAAATGCTCTATGTATTTTTTAGTTTTCTTTTATTAAAAAAATACAAATCATTTTATGTGTTGAACCTGGATGCATGGGTTAGGGTCTTCAAAAATAATCTATCCATAAATATTATATTGGGTTTAAAATATTTCTATGTAAATAATGTATTAGAAAGTGTAACTAATCCACTATGAGTGTCTTGGATGTGAGACTTCACTAAGTAAACGATTTTATGATATTATCTGTATACCGAAAAAAAATCATATGATTATATTAATTTTTAATGGATTTTGGATTATTTTTTATGATTTTATATACTTATAACTTATGTCTTCTCTGATGATAATTAATTATTCCATGATTTATTCTTAATGGTAATTGATTGAGATTTTCAGACTATTTTAACATCAGATAATGTTTTGTAACATTATTCTTCTACAATTCTAAAACTTTATCAGTGATTAATATCTCTTCAGTTTAACCTAACATTTATATGATCTCACATACTCCTATATTTCCATTCATGATGTTATGAATAATGATTTTGTGTTGGATATGTCAAAGATGTATACTATGTGGGAGGTACTTAATGGGAAAAATAGATGATCATTTTTGAAATAAAATGATCATAAATCTATACTCCAATGAAACTATAGCCTTATCATTTTACTGTTTTTATTATTATAAAATGTACTGAATATTAATATAAACATATGAAATATTAATATTAGAATAGATTACCACTTCTCTATTTTAATTAATGTTGGGTACAATAATTTGTTTTATATTAGTATTAGTGATCTTTTTTGAAAACCATGGAGATAAGTCTAATTACAAAATAACATCATGAAAATTTGGAAAAGTATAAATTGTTTAGTTTTACAAGAATATACTACAATTGTAAAGGTTATAATTCCTAGATACATTTTTCAAACAGAATCACTTAGGGGTAACAACTATCATTATTGAGGATTCTGTATTAACTTTAACATCACCGGAGCAGAATTAGTTGGCCTAATACTTCACACCAAGATAGACACTCCCCGATGTTATATATAGAATAATTATCCTTTTCATAAAGAAAAATTATAAAATATTTAAATAGATAATGACAGTAATTATCCTAGGTTAATATTAAGATGTTATATAGTAAAAAAAGTATCAAAATTTAGGCATACTATGAATTATTTTCTGGAATACATGATTACTCATTGTGAATATGTAGCTCAATTTTATTACTATCTGATATTAAAAGGAGTAATAATGTGAAACTAATTTGATGGTTAATATAATGAACATCTTCATGTACATTAATATTAAATGGGATCTAAGATTCTAAAGAGAATGTCTATCTGCACCCAAATTTATCATGTTATAAATGATAACTTGAATCATGATTATCCTCTAAATGGAAAAAGGATAAAACCACTAAAAATTGAATTGTTCAATGGGAAACATCCACAATCACTCAACAGTTCCATTGATCCACTTATTAAAAAAAATGTAACCATTCTATAGAAAAAATATTGTATATTCATTAATTACTAGACTATGAGAAGTTTATTTTTTCATTATTTTAAATTGAAGGTATATCTAATAATTGGAGGAATATTATCAGAAATGTGAATGTAGAAGAGGGAGTTGGGTTCACTATAGTGGAATAATTTAATTTTTAAATTTTCAGTAATTTTTATTTATCAAACACATTTCCCAAAAATTGATATGGAATTCATGAAATAAAAGTGGATATATGATGATTATATTAGTACATATGAAGTAATTATCACATTTAAGGTTCTCATATATTATTATCATTGAAACTAAGGTAAAAATTTATTAATTGATTATTATCTTTAGTCCAGATTTATAAATTTAATTGTGTATGATAGACATTGATTGCAATGAATATATAATTTGGACTACTCTCAATCATGAAATAGAAACATTAAACTCCCATTGTTCTCATGGTTTATGGATAAAAAGGGAAAGATGATATTTCAATGAAATTATGATAATAAAATCATTTTAGGATTGAAATTTAATATTTTATATTCTCATAATTATGGAAGAAAACATGAAGGAAAAACTTTATGGGGTCTGGTAAATTTATTATATTTGAAAAAATTCCCATCGAGTAGAATATTGCTAAAAGGATTTGATGGGGATAGTCAAAGAAATGAATGATTAAAAAATAATCAAAATTTTGAACCCATGTGAAAATTACATAGTTGAATGGAGTATCAAATAAATAGACTTTGTTAAAAAAATCTAATGGTTCATGATGACAATCATCGTCATCCACCTCCAATTACATGTGACAAAGGGAATGTTAATTTGATCAATACTACTGATGTGGGTCAAATAAATATGTTATGAATGGTAAAAATACTATATAATCCAGTACTGAATATATTTTATTTCATTCTAATGACTCATTTATATCTAATTAGTTTCTATAGGTAACCACATCACCACTTTATCATTTTCATGATGTGTTTGTAATAAAAACTGCTATAAGTACTTGGATTTCATCTTATGTCTAGAACTTCTCTCTGATAAAATTTTCTAAGAAATTTATACTTAAAAATATTTTTATTCTCCCTATATTTTAATTTTATGGGATTTTGGGATATAAATGCATCTATCTATATAAATCCCATATCAATTTTCAAATTAGGGATTTCATGTTTCATATTGTGAATGAATCTATGATTATAATTCATTGCAATGATATGAAAGAACATCCAATGAATAGTAATTCCATTGTGTGGACCATAACGCATATTCAAGAGATATAAAAATATAAAATGGTTGAGGAAAAAACTAAAAAAATATATAAAACTATTTTTTTCGAATATGATTATATATTTATTGATGACATTCCTAGTTTTCACAAAAAATAATGAAGATGGAATTTAATAAAACACATAACTAGTGAAAAACATATTTATTACCCTCCATATAGAAGGGCCTAAATTAGTTTTCATGAATTGAAGAAGAAACTTTGGAAGGATCTTATGAATGGATTCAGATTATATAGTTTATCGACATAGGATGCACCTATTCTCTTTTTAAGAAGATTCATGCCTCAACAAGTCATTACACTAATTTTCAAGGACATAATAAGATCACAATAACAGAATGATATCCTTGATAACTATATTTATTATATTTTTAATCAATTATAAGGATATAAATATTTTTATATGATTTAACATTTATCTAGATATAATCAATTGAGTGACGAGAATGAGGACAAAACTAAGAGGAAGTTATTTTTGAATTATGGTCATTTTTAATTTATTATGATGTAATTTGGACATGCAAAATATCTTTTTATCTTTACAGAATTAATGAATAATGTAAACTTATAATACCTCTATAAGATTGTGATATTCACTATAGATTATATTTTTCAATTTTTTATGTTCAATGAATAGAATGTGGAACATTTTAATAGTGTGTTGACTAAAAAGATGAAGGATATGATGTATTCTCAATTTAAAATGTGTGATTTGTTTCTATTTAATGTGATATTTTTGGTCATATAATCTAATATGAGGGTATATTAGTGGATCCTAGAAGGAATAATGATATTTAACAATAGAACAAAAAAAACCATGGTAACCAATATATTTAGTTTTCTTGGGCCACTAGGATACTACTTAATAATATTTAGATATTCTTCAATGATATATAATTAAATTAACCAATTTTACTCTGATTAGAGCTAGATTACTATGAATATATAAATGTGAGTAAAATTTAAGGGAACTAAAAATATGATTGGTCAGTTCACTTGTTCTTACAAAACCCTACAATGGTGAAGGATTTGTGATCATTAGTGATTCATAAATGAAGGTATAGGGATGATTACCCATACATAATGACATATTTATAACTTATTTCACTTTGAAATTGAAAATTAAAGAGAAAATTACCTAAAACATGATTTAGAGATATAAGCCAAAATTTTCACACTAAAAATATGTACGCATTATAATTGTAGTGAATTATGGGAATACATACTGACCATAAAATATGGATGTATATATTCATAAATAAAAAGTTGAACATAGACAGAAGGAGATGGTTGGAGTTGATTAATTATTATGAATATTCAACACACTACCACCCAAAGAAGGTTAAAATGTAGATAATTCTATATGGGGGAATGACCGTCTAAATTTTCAAAGACGAGGGTTTTAAATAGATCCAATATTATCATATTTTCATATTCTGTGTCACTAAATAATGCGGAATTGGGATATATCATATCTTTCATTGATGAATGTTAGACCATTAACCAATCTGAGGTTTAAGGAGGTGTAGAATGTGGATGTGGAACTATAGAATAAGTAAGAAATATTTATGAGATCAACCATAATTTTGATGGTTTGATTTGGTTTCAGAACCATGTAAGTGACTTGTTAATAAAAGAAGTAAAAAAGGAAATATTGGATGACGCTCAATGTTCCCAATTTTATAATCATCCTAGAAAACACAAGATGTATATAGTAATGAAGGAGAATTTATGGAGGATACAATTAATAGGGATATCATAGATTATATTCTCGATTCCTAGTGTTTCTATAAGATAAATTTTAGAGAAGTCTTAAAGGATTATACATAAATAACTTGACCTAAAATGGAAATGGGAAAACATTACCATTGATTACTTCATTAGAATCCCCAATATATATAAAAGAGATAATGTTATTTAGGTTATATTTATCACTAAATTAAATTACTATAATCAATTACCATTTTAAATTATTTCAATATTTAGAATCATTTTATGACATATAATAACAATTCTATAATGTTTTATAGAACACCACATTTTGTTGAATGTGATGGGTATATAAGTTTTTTCTATAAATTTAGGATAACGATTTAAAACTCATTGAATATTTATATGACCAAAAAAAATAAATGTCATTATTAGATAGATGTTCAGTCAAATAGAACAATTCAAACCCTATATTATTTAATTATATTTTATTCTATAGATTGGAAAGGTGTTTAGGATTAACACATTTTTCACATTATTCCTTCAAAAATAACATTCACTTGAGGGTATAAATGGATCCTTATGATACCCACTTTGGTAGGATGTGAAAAAATATGAATTATTGAGATGAATTTGGGGAAATTAATCATTTGAAACCGGATCAAGATAAGGAAATTACATAACATGTAATAGTTATTCAGCATGAGGCATCCTAATGTTTATATACATATATGTTACATAGTTTAAGATAAATATTCTATCTTCTCATATCAATACACACCATTTAATCAAAAATGTTTAGAGTTCCTGGAGACTAGATGAATAATCATATTATTTCATGAATGATATTTAACATCTCGCACAGATATTTTCCCACATAATAAACATTGTAGATATACACTACAAAAAATATTTCATCATAAACAATGGAAAGGTAGCATAAAAATTTTAATATGAGATGATTAGTAAAAGAAAATAGAATAGATATAAATTAATTATAAAAAGTGGAATTAATATATGCATAAGTGTATTGCAACATGATCATAACAAAAAATAATCAGTACTATTAACTCATATATCAATATTCATAAATAATTGGATAATTACTTGTCATAAAAAATACATAAGTCAGAAGTGTGTGGAATCATCAATTATCAGTCATGAACCATGTGAACATATCTTAAAAATAAGAAATAATTATCTAGAATCTATAATATTATAAAATAAATTCTATATTCATGGTCACTCCTCAAACTATTGTTGTAGATAACTTCCCATAATAGAATGACTACCATGTTATTCTCAATGTAATATTAGGATTATCATCTATATTTATAACATCGCTATATCATAGATGATTATTAACTACATCGTCACCATGAAAATTCAGTTAATTCTTTAATAATTTGATCTATGATTAAATTCACAGCTTTAATGAAAAAAACATTGTTTAGAAATATAAAAATCATATTCTGTAAAAATACTTTATAGAAAGATAGAATGTAGTAAACATGTTTTTAAAAAATAATTTCAGAAATGTAAAAACAATCTGGAAAACTTTTTATGAACATATATATGGAGGAGAATGATTTCAGACCAGTAGTGGTGGAATAAGTTTGAAAATTCATATAAAACATATCTATCAAATTATAAACACCAAATAGAGTGAAATGGTAGTAAAAATGAAATTTTTATAAATAAAAAAAGGATAAGAAAATCAATGGAGTTTATTATTTAAGGACAATATAATTTTCATTATTGAAAACCCATGAAATAATAATACTATTTAGAATTTCATTAAAACATAAATCCCTTACCTCCAGCCTCATCGTTCATTGAATATATTCAAATATCCTCTATAATAAATATAGAATTATTATTATATATATATATATATATATTCAAGAACAATATTCCTACATATCATAAAATTTAAGAATATATTATGAAAACTTATCATCTATTTGTTAAAAATTATATATTAAAACTAGTATTCTAGGTGATAACATCTTTCTATTTCATTTATGTTATTGTTCAATGGGAATGATAATAGAAAATTATTCTATTTTGTACCATCTATTGAATATAAATCCTAAAATAAGTATAATATTTTTCCTCAAATACACATTAATAATCATTAATATAATTTTATGTTGAAAATTGAATTACATCACATCTTGTATATAGTAGTATATATGTACGCATGAGTTATGATTACAAATTTCGATGGTTGGAATATATTATAGGTAAATGATAACTAACCATTCTAAAAGAAATTATAATAAAATAAATTTCAAATATATTTATTAAATATATCTATATTAACATCCATAAAAATTAGATATGAAAAATAAATCATATCCCATCATTGAGGTGGTAGACGACACATATGCACACAAAATGGTAATTTTTCAACATATGGAATGTTATGAACGTACAAAAGATGATATAATTTTTATGATATTATTTTTTGAATAATGTTTATTATCCAAATGATGTTTAATTTTTGGTATATGGGAAATATTATAATAGGAGCTTCTAAATGTAATTAAGAGAGTTGGAACACCTGTAAATGATGATTTTGGATGGGTTTTAAGATATGATATTTCTATAATGATCCTAGATTAGTGTCAAGAGTGTTTGGGCTGGGTAAAAAGATAATATATCTAGTTATTTAAGATACAATCAAATGTGCATGTTTAGAGTATTTTTAGTAGTAACTGGGCGGCTCAACCATGAGACCCTATAAATGGAGGAACATTATCAGAGAAATCAGGTAACATAAGACACATGGTCTTGTGAAACTTATAGGATGTTGAAGAGGTGTCATGAACCCATCCCCAGAAATCTGGAATCGGAGTCTGAAACATGGTGTGCAATTCTCTTCATAAAAACATGCATACATTAATTTCACATCATATCCCAATACATAAGATCATTTCAGTTTAAGTTCTGGAAAATCAGATGCTGCTTAAGCACTTCTTCTAAAAACATGACTATGTTAAGTTTCATATTCTTTTCATCACAAGGATTACTCAATACTTGGGAAAAGATGTTAAATCTTGTAAAACATAAATTAAAATATAGGGTGAGCATAAAAATGTCCAGTAAGGTGTTTTAAAACATTTGAGGAAAAATCACCTTTTTAAAGAAACCACCTTGGAACTAATCATAAAATATTTTCTTAAGAGGAAGACATTACATTTAGAGGCACATCATCAATATTTTCAGAAGTTACATGCAGAAATTTTTCCAAAAGACCATTTTTATTCAAGATAAGTGTGAAAAAAAACATCTAATAAAACATGGATCACTGTGTGTATTTGTATGTAGAAATAATATGTTCATAATTCATAACTTGGTCATTCCAACTCCAAAATCATAGTTGTGATTATCATTATTCATGTTATGATTCATCATAACCTAAAAAGAAATTCACGTGACTTTAACATTAGATTATTTTCCCCTGTATGACATTCCATTTGCATACTTGATTATGCCTTTTGATTTCACAATCATTATCATAAGAGATTCTTATCTAGGGATCAAAAATCACTTGGATGATCATTTACCATTCCATATTGAGGAAATTTATAATGTATGAATTTGTCAAGGTCTTACGCCAAGATCGTATGGGTTGAAACCCAACATAATTGTGGTAAACTAACACACATATTTGTTAAAAAAGCTATCATAATTTTCACACTTCATTTCACATAACTCATACTAATTCATCACATTATCCAATGCATTGGACCACTGTATAATTATGGGTGCACCTATCACATCATTTTAAGTCCAATACATTCCTCATATGTCTTAGCATGGTCTTATCTTCCTAGTGTTCATACTATATATAATACTTACATTCATAATCCATAATCATTTTCATACATTCACTTACATTAATTTAATTATTCATTGAGTGCAAAATAACTAGATTTTTTAGTTCCAGATTTAACAATGATGTGCAGGAATTAAAACATCATACCCTTACTCATGTAATAAGAATTAGTTTTCATCAAATGACAGGTTAACACTTGAAATAACAACACTTTCATTAAACTCTTAAGAATGTGACCAATTTTTTCTAAAACCATGTTTACATGATTTTATATTTGGAAACTCATTTAATCCAAGAAATGTTAAAAGGTTAAATCATAAACTACAAATGATTCAAGAATTTCTTGTGACAATTGGGAAAATAAAAAGTGTGGATTATTTCTTAAAGAAATGATCAAGCATAAAAGAAATAATTAAACTTGTGTACTCATGAATGAATGCATATTTATACTTGAATAATAAATCTATCGTACTATTTTGATGAGAAATAAAGTTTGAAATACATGTCTGTATTTAAGTGGATTTGAAACAGACATGAAAAATCTCATATATATACTTATATATGTTCACAAGGTGTATGATTAAAATATTTCATGACCGAAACTAGACTAAATAGATACTTGAAACCATTATATTCCCCATAATCTTGATTTAAACCAATAAGTATTGCTTTTATAGAAACTCCAAGGTTACCAATCTTATATATATATGTATATCCATATACTTTTACACATAACATCACATTCATGAATTATATTTAAGGGTATTAAAAAAACGTGATAGATTAGAGCCCTTGCATGTAGATTAATGTTTTGAAAAGAAGACTATACTTAAAAACAAAATATCACCCATGAATGTTCAAAAAACCCGAAATAGTTTGTATGAAGAAACCATATTTCAAAATTTCAAATTTGGTTGGGAAAACTTATATAATCTGTGAAACGTTAAAATGGACAAGAAGGATTTTTCATGTTTGAGCATAAACCCCTTACATGTGTTATATACTCAAAATATATTTTGAAAATTAGACGTGAATTAGAGTTTAAAAGAAACAAAATATATTTATATATGTATATATATAGATCAATATATGCACATGAATATAAGAGTTTTACAAAAATAAAACATAGCATATTTTATCCCTTACATGGCTTCAGGAGTGCACCGAGGTAGGGCAGTGGATGTTTGCACGTCGAGGGGAAGAAAGCAAGTAATTTGGGGTGAAAAATACTGGTCTTATATAGATGGTATACATAAATTTTATATATATAACGTCTCATAAATAAAATATAAACAAATACTTAAAACATGACCGAGATAAATCAAACCCAACATGTTTCTGGAAGAGAGAACTCAAAAACAATCTGTGATTAAAATACATTTTTATATATATAAAGCTTGTGGAAAATTTGAGTGGAGACGATTAGTTTTGTAGAAAAAATAAAATAAAAAGATAAATGAGATAGAACAAGATATATGTCAAGGGTGATCCATGGAGGTAGGTGGGGATTCTAAAGGAATAAAAAAAGAAGAATAATGAGAAAAGGAACTGTGGGTGACCCCCTGGTTGGCATGAGGTAGAAGAAGATGTTGCGGAGAAGCAGTCTAGAGATGAAATGAACAGTCCAGATCACTTGAGATTTGATCAGACAGCTAGGATTCGTCTGTGGTTTTTAAAAATGAAGGACAATTGAGATTAGATTTTGAATAAGATTAGACAGATGAGGCAAGGTGCTGGATTTAAAACTGAGTGAATTGTCGTGATTGGATCTAAAGTTGATCGAACGGTCCATAAAAAATCTGGTGGTGCTCCACGGTTTTTGAGGGTCGAATGTGAGATAGGGATCGACGACCCAGATCATGGGTGATGCGATCCAACGGCCTAGATCACTTTTCACCCGAAAAAACACATCCCTCATCGAAATGACAAGATGTTTGCGCCTACTCTATATGCCCGAGCCTTCTATCGACAACTTGGAAGAACACACAACACACACTTAGGGAGCCATATACATAGGCTCCCGCCATGCAGGCCTTGGCCTACCTATGCCCTGCCGTAGCCTCCCGCCCATGGTGGTGTGCTCAAGTGTTTCTGCTCCCGTGTTCCCTTTGGGGAACCTATGCCCATGCTTGGTCCGACCTTGGATTGGGTGGAGGGATAGGCTTATCCACCTCATGTGAGATACCTCCCTTGGCTTAGCAATAAAGGGCTGGCCCTAGTGGGCCTCATTTTTTTATAAAAGCACAACTTTCAAAGTTATAATGTCTCAAAGACAAAAATTTACTATATAGAAATTATTTTTCTTAAACATGGCTTCTATTAAACATTTGAAGGTTAATGAGTACAAAATAGACATCTCCTTTGTTAAAAGTATTTTTAAAATTGTTTATAAACACTAAACCATTAACTTAAAATGTTTTAAATTGAAAACTGGAAATTATTATACTAATATTATTGAATTTAATCAAAATAAGAGTTTAAATATAAGAAGTTAACATATTTTAAAATATTGTTTAAAAAATGAAAATCTTTAAAATGTATTTTAAATATTTGTAAAGTGTTTTTAATTCCATAATACATTTCAAAATCACATAAGTGTAATTCAAAATGTTTCTCTATAATTAGAAGTTGTCGTATAATTTCAATTTCGTAAATTTTGGAAAACTAAGTTGTACTTAAATGTTTTTAGTTAATTCCCCACAAGTCCAATGACTATAATTATATTCGTTGGAATTCAAAAGTCACCCAAAATAATGGTCGGGTTTTTGCCTTATAAAAACGTTATTATAGTATTCCAACTTCAAACACTAAGACACATAAGATGGTGATCTTCATCCCACTAATGTTTAGTATAGTTGTTGCGGTTCTTGTTATATTATTATTGGTTTTTGAAGATCCTAAAGAAATCCACTACTTTCTTGGCATGTTTGGGGTGTTGTGGGGTCTACTGGTGATAATTATTTGCTTACTTGTTGGAATTTTTGCTTAGTTATGGTTCTTAGGCCTTATTGCCATTAATCCTTTTCTAGTTTTTTAAATGAATAAAAAGTTTTCTGTTTATTTTACGGGATTTTATTATATAAAAAAATTAATCCAATAATAATAATTAGATCTTTTTTAACTAAACAAATTATGTTTGGGGTGTCACATTATCCCATCCTTCAAATAATTGTTCCCTCGCAATTCTATTACACCCGTAAGAAACTACCAGCAAAACTTGAGAGACATTATGCTTGAGGTCCCCTCCCCCAGGACCACAATTGTGGATAATCCGCTAATGTTTCTAGGTGAATCCCCAGATCACTTCCCAATTCCTCTATTTCCACGACTCGTCCCAGTGGGGCCAGACCCACAACTCCCCAAGCCCGCCTCCAATAGGCCAGGGGCTGGTGACTATAACTGACTAGGAATTCTACAAACATGGGAGGAATTGCCTATAAACCTATACACATGCACGCACATCTCCAAGCCCACAAAGCTAAAAAGTAAAAACTACTAAATGGAAGAGATGCATTCAGACACTAAAACCCAACCAATAGAGTACAATAAGAAAGTAAAATACAATAAAGTAAAAACCTGGGCCAAAAGTATAAGCCCACCAAAAAGAGTTTCCGTAACAAATTCCAACCTCTAAAGAAAGGTACTGGGACTGTAGTCTGTAGCCGTAGGAATAGACCTCAGCCTGTCTGATCTCACTGAGTACCGTCCAGTCCTGGTCTACCTAGAATCTTGTCAAAGGCTCACTCGTCTACACAAGACACGACACGTGCGGTCAAAGCCTGTGCAGGGGTGAGTATAACAATACCCAATAGGACACCCCAAAACCACAAAGGAAATACAACAAGGAAAAATACCCCAAAAGAAAGGTACAGTCAGCTCTACACAGTATCTGTTTACGGAACATATAACAAGAATATCCAGATATACTCATGTATTATCGACTATCGCGAATACCACCACTAGGATCCAGCTCGAAGATTCCACTAAGCGCGCAATAGGGAGTACACAATCCTAGGTCTGAAGAGAGAGATACGAAGTACTCATTCTGGGAGAACACACTCCACAAGTACTTTGAGTACATTATGCTCAGATGAGGATCACAACCAAGTCATAGGGTGATTCCGACAACTTAGTCTGAGCTAATCCGCTAAGCAGAGGATCGACGCCCGGGTAAAGTTGGTCACGTCGATACCAAGAACACTACCTAGGGTTCCATGAATGAATATAGGATCCAACTCTAAGTCTCATAGAGGGGATTCCAACAACTCTATTCAGGAAGTCCTACTAAAGGGATTATACTCCTGTATAAAGGAAATGATTCTAGAACCTTCAGGGAAAATACCAAGGGTACGAACCCTAATAAAAATAGTCCAAGTCACATAAGACAAGTGTCCCAAGACATGTAGGATTGGTTACATGGAGTGTAGTATGGTTACACGCCATGTTCCCTGACCCCGGGTGCTTCCCGTGTAACGGCCCGTGTCATCTGTCCAGTCTGTGTAAAACAAGACAACATGGCGTGTAGAAGGATCACACACTGTGTTCCTTAACTCCGGGTACTACCTGTGTAAATGGCCCGTGTAATCCGTCTTGTCAGATATAAGGTAACTACCTGGCGTGTAGAGGACTTACACGCCGTGTCCGAGCACCTAGGCTCGCTTAGTGTACGCTGGCCATGTGCCCGTACACGGTCTCTGTCCGTGTCCGTGTCGCCTGCACATGTACCAGTACACGGGTTATCTGGTGTATCTGGCCGGGTCTGGCTGGGGAGGTGTATACACACCATGTCCTTGGTCGTCTACCCAGCCCATGTCCGTGTACTCTCGGAGTACACGCCATGTGGTCTGCCAATGAACACATGTCGTGTAGCCCATACTACACGGCATGTAGTCGAGAAATTTACAGAAACACCGTCTTCTTCCTCTCGCTTCTACCAAACCTCTGGTTCTTCATAAAACCATCCGATCATCATGAAACTCCGGATTTGGGGTCGTCCCGCCCCTACGAAACTGATTCCATCGATTTCGGGATTCCGATCGGCCTTGATAGCACGTCCCAATCCGCCAGCACGAAAACGCTCGACGAATGGGAATTTCAGAACAACATGAATATTCCACCTCTGTCGTAGTCGCACCTCCGCTAGGTCATCTCAATGTTGGATCTTTTATTTCAGATCATTTCGCTAACAAACAAATGCGCAATGATCAATTTCCTCCAACATGTAGAACACACATGAAGGACACGTAGGAACCGTGGGAGAAATCATAAACATCAAGAGGGACGAACCTCGATCGATTTTCGTGTCGATCTTGGTTCATCATAGTTAGAAGGTTGAATGAAAACCAAAATAATTCCAAGCATCAAATCCCCAAAATCCCTGCAAAATCCTATTCCGCAAGAACGATCGATCAGCAGGCTAATCTGTTCGTGGATTAGTCTATGTTCATCGTGGAAATCAATAACGGGTGAAGAAATCATCAAACAAACATCCTACCTAGTCCCACGGCGTTCTTTGGCGAAGATTCGACCACCTCATCATTGTCGCTGGAGAAAATTGTCAAGAACGTCGCCGCCGCGTTGGGAGGTCTTCTCTAGAGCCTCCAGAGTCGCCAATGGTTTTAGGGTTATGAGGTTTGTAACCATGGACCCCTACGCAGGCCTTTATTTAAAAAGATAAGAGATATCTGTTACAGCAGATTTAAAAGATTTTTCTACAGAATAAAATATTTTTATTTAAATATTTTATTACTCTTGCGTCCCAAAAACTGGATTTCACCACCGACATGTGTCAGCCGATGTTAGGCCTCGCCTAAGGTAAAATCGATGTTCTGAATGAAACGGTGCCCTCAGAATTCTAATATGAGAACCCATTTAGGAGTTATTCCAATTTTTCAGGAAAACCACACACGCGCGATATTTAATTATTTAATTAAATTCAAAAATTTGTTCCAGGCTCACTGGGTCTCAAAACTGCACATCATCTTAGAGCCTGGTGTTGAATTAATTCCAATATATTATTAAAAAAATACATGGAAAAATCCGGGACATTACATCAAACCTACCTTAGGACATTCACGTCCCTGAAAATCCAAAAAAAGGCTACTCAAAAAGATGTGGGTACTGCACGCGAATTTGAGCCTCCCGCTCCCACATGCTCTCCTGGAGATTCCCTTGCTGCCACCAGACACGCACCAAGGGAATAGCTCACCCACGAAGGATATTCTACTGCCTATCCTCGATCTCCACTGAGTACTCCACAAAGGTCGCTCCATAATCGATGTCCAGCTCACCCCAGTTGATAACGTGTGATCGATCATGCATGTACCTTCATAGATCCAACACACAGAAGACGTTGTGTACCTAGTCCATATGAGGAGGTAGATCCAAGAGATACGACACCTTGCGAACTCTACTCAGAATATGAAAAGGGCCAATGACCCTCGGATATAGCCTGTCGCCTCGGCAAAATCCCCACAATTCCCGTCGAGGTGAGACCTGAAGGAACACATGGTCTTCTTCCTCGAACTCCAAGGGCCTCTGCCTCCTGTCAGAATAAGACTTTTTCTGACTATGTGTAGTCTTCATCTGTTCTTGGATGACCTGCACCTTCTCTGTAGTAGATCACACCATCTCTAGGCCCATGTGTGCTGACTCCCCTAGGTTAGTCCAGCAAAGCGGTGACTTGCAAGGTCGCCCATATAGAGCCTTGAATAGTTCCATACCAATAGTGGAATGATAACTATTGTTATAAGAAACTTCCACCAGTGGTAGGTGATCCTCCCAGCTACGACCGAAGTCAAGCATGAAAGCTCGAAGCATATCCTCCAGGACCTAAATGGTCCACTCTGTCGGACCATCATTCTGGGGATGAAACGTTGTTCTCAAGTGTAAGTGAGTCCCAAAATCTTCCTACAATCCCTTCCACAACTGTGATGTGAAACAAGCATCACAATCTAAGACGATCATGGATGGAACTCCATGAAGTCGAACTATATCGTGCACGTAGAGACATCCTATGCTTTCTGCTGAACTCTGCTCTCGTATGGCTAAGAAGTGGGCCAACTTGGTGAGTTGATCAACGATCCCCCAGATGGCATCATGTCCCCCAGAAGTACATGGTAAAACCGTCATGAAGTCCAGGGATATCCCATCCCACTTCCACTATGGCACCTCAAGCGGTTGGGTCAAACCCGCTGGTACCTGGTGCTCAGCCTTTACTTGTTGACAAGTAAGGCACCGAGAAACAAACTCTGCCACACTCTTCTTCTTCTCTGGCCACCAGAACTGACGTCAGAGGTCCTGGTACATCTTTTACCCTCCTGGATGCACCACCAAAGTAGTTTTATAGAACTCACTCAGAACCTCCTCTCACAACGTCACTTGTACTACCATGCACCCTCTGAAAAAAAAACATGCTCCCCACCTTATGAATATCCATCAGCAAGATCACATGTTGATATCTGGGCACATAGAGTCTCATAGCTAGCATCCTCGATTTGTGCTTCCCTGACTCGCTGTAAGAGTGGAGGGGTAACAACAATAGACTGAAGGTAGGCCCCCTCATCTCTATCCATGAAGGATAACTGTGAAGAGGCAAAATGCCATGTCACCTCATCTAGAAACTACGAACTGGATTTCCTGCTGAGAGCATCTACCACAATGTTCCCCTTCCCAGGTGTGTAAACGATCTCAAAGTCGTAATCCTAGAGGAACTCAAGCCATCGTCTTTGTCTCAAATTCAGATCATTATGAGAAAAGATATATCTGAGACTCTTGTGATCAGAGTAGATGATATACCATTCACCCATCAGGTAGTTCCACCACATCTTCAGCGTGAAGACTACCGGTGCCAACTCAAGATCATGGGTCACGTAGTTCTGCTCGTGTGGCCTCACCTGACGTGATCCATAGGCAATCACCGCTTGCCTCTGCATCAGGACACATCCAAGCCCAGTTCGTGATGCGTCGCAGAACAATACATACTCGACACCCTCCTATGGTAATCTCAAGACCATGGTGCTCGTTAGACTCTATCTCAACCGCTGTAAATCCTGCGGGAATCTCTCGTTCCACATGAAAGGCTACCCCTTTCGGGTCAAAGCAGTCATGGGTGCTAAAATCCTAGAGAAATCAAGAATAAATCTCCGATAGTAGCCTACCAACACAAGGAAACTCCGCACCTCGGTCATGTTCCATGGTGTCTGACATGCTAGTACTGCCTCCACCTTGGCTGGGTCCACTGCTACACCATCTGTTGAGATAACGTGTCCCAGAAAGAGGACCTCCCATATCCTTAACTGACACTTAGAGAGTTTCACGTAAAACTTGTGCTCTCAGAGTGTGTCCAGAACCATCCTTAGGTGTCTCGCGTGCTCCTCCTCAGATGCAGAGTACACATGGATATCATCGATGAAGACCACTACGCACCAATCAAGATAGGGAAGAAAGATCCGGTTCATAAGTCCCATGAACACTGCAAGGGCATTCGTCATGCCGAAGGGCATCACCAAGTACGCATAGTGACCGTAGCGACATCTGAAATCCATCTTCGGTATATCCTCATCCCGTACCCGCAACTGGTGATTTCATGATTGTAGATCAACCTTTGAGAACCATCGCTCCTCTCTCAACTGGTCGAAGAGTTCATCGATCCTCAGTAGTGGATACTGATTCTTTGCGGTCACCAGATTGAAGCGCCAATAATCCACACATAGTCTTATGCTCCCGTTTTCCTTCATGGAAAACAGCACTAGGGCCGCCCAGGGTAAAACACTGGGTCTCACAAAGCCCTTCTTCGGCAAGTCATCAAGCTGCACCATCAGCTCATGAAGCTCTGCAGGAGCCATGCGATATGATGATGCTGATATCGGTGTCGTCCCGGGTTGCAACTCAATTCAGAAATGTATCTCCCGACGGGGAGGTCGTACGGGGACCTCCTCCGGAAAGACGTCCTCATACTCAGCCACTACTACTAGAAACTTGAAACTCGTAAAGTCTATTGCGCCAAGGGCTAGGCTAGCCAATTGATGTGAGATTGGTTGAACATTCCTACACAGGAGCCCCTCCTGTGGTACATCGGTCTATCTTTCACCGTCAAAAGGGAACCACGTTCCATCACTGCGGACACACCACACCCTACACCTAAAAAAGATGATCTGGGCATGAACTATGGAAAGACAATCCATACAAAGAATGACATCGTAAGGCCTCGACGCTACCACCAAGAGGTTCCAACTGAAACTCTCACCTCCAAGGGTCAGGTCACACTGTCTATAGAGGTGTGTGATCTCAAAATCGTCTCTTGTCGGTGTTTCTAAGCGTATGGTTCGAGTCAACAGCTCAACTGGAATCTCAAGGTATCTAACAAGATTAGAAGCTAGAAAGGAATGACTAGAACCAGTGTCTATCAGAACGGGGTCCAAATTAGAAAAGATGCAGATTGTACCACTAATCATTTCGGGAGTACCTGGGTCATAAGCCTCTACCGCCTGCAGATGTCCCTACCTCTATCCACCTAATCCCTGAGCCTGGGGTGGACCTTTTGGGGGTGGTGGTGGTAAAAGGTCAAAACACCAACCACCTCCATATACTCTCCCAGCTCCCCTACCACGCCCGCCACCCCGCGGACCAGTCTTCTCCACACTTTTCCTCTGCCTCTGTGGTCCATCCACTGCTCCCGGGTCAGTAGTACGGCGGGTCGGACAATCTCGAGCAAGATGTCCCCTGCCATCACATGAGTAGCATCGCCTCTCTCGAGGCTACCTGGAAGAGCCCTGTGAACCCTGTATGGAAGATCCCATGTCCTGGGATCTCCTCTGAAAATGTCTCCCCCACCTGGGTCCCTGACGTCAGCTCCTTCCTGCCAAGGTCTCTACTCCAACTCGCCCACTACTGACAACTGTTGGCTATCTCTACTCTGTCAAGAATCTCTTGACCACCAAAGCCTGCTCGAGCAACCAAGCATAGGTAGGAATGCTGATAGGGATGATGCTAGCTCAGATATCTTTTCGCAAGACATGCTCAAAATCCCAATCTCTAAAGTACTGATCTCTGACCATATCCATCGAGTACCACGAGAGGTCGGTAAACCTCGATGAATAGTCATCCACCGTCATGGTTCCCTGCTGGAGCTAAAGAAGCTCATGTATACTCACTGCTCTCAGGATAACTGGTGAAAACTCCTCTCCAAAGAGACGCTCAAACTCCGACCATGCAAGTGTTTCCTCATCGTGATTCTGGATAACCAAACTCCACTATCATCCTGCCGAGCCCTGCAGAAGGCCTATTTCCAGGACCACCATCTGGTCTATTGGTGTCCTGACCAAACAGAAGACTCTGACCCCTGACTCAAGCCAGTCCTCTTCTACCTAAGGGTCAAGCTCGCCTCGAAACCTGAGGGGTCTCTGTCTCTAAAACTCGTGGAGTGCGCTCAGCTTACGCTCCTCCTACACTGGTACAGCAGGAACTAAACACTGCTCCACAGGTGGCAGGATAACTGGCACACCACCCAATGGTAAAACTGGGGGATCTGGTCCCTGTATCGAGGCTTCATCACTGAGGGGGTCATCCTCGTGATCGAGATTCTAGATCCTAGCGGGTACGTTTCGCGGAGGCATCTTGTAAAGAAACAAGATGTATCTCAGCCAGTGAGTATATCTTGAGAGTTGACTCAAGAAGGACATTGAAACCACAACCCATTCCTATATTACGCATTTACCATTATTTTTCCCCTTCAACTAGTGTTCTCATGTTCTGAGTTGAAATGAATGTTATCAGAGTCCTGGTGTATGGATACGTCGGCCGCCTGAACCAACACTGGGGTCCCTGGCCTGAAATCCGAACTCAAAACACATAACATTGTTGCCCCAAACCAACTCACAGACTCTCGGCCCAAAGGTAGAACCAGCCACCTCTGATACCACTCTATCATGACCCATAACAGTGGGGCCCGAGCCACAAATCCCCAATCCCACCTCCAATAGGCCAGGGGCTGGTGACTAGCACCGAGTATGCATGCTACTATTATGGGAGACATTGCCTATAAACCTGTATACATGCATGCACATCTCCAAGCCCACAAAGCTAAAAAGTAAAAACTATAAAAAGGAAAAGATGCATGAATACACTAAATCCCAACCAACAGAGTATGAGAGGAATGTAAAGTACAAGAACGTAAAACCCTGGGCCAAAAGTACAAGCCCACCAAAAAGAGAGTCCATAACAAAGTCCAACCTGTAAAGAAAGGTGCTGGGACTACAGTCTGTAGCTGTAGGAACACACCTCTGCCTGTCTGATCTCACTGAGTATCGTCTGGTCCTGGTCCACCAAGAATCCTGTCAAAGGCTCCCCCATCTGCACAAGACACGACATGTGCGGGCAAAGCCCGTGCTGGGTTGAGTATAACAATACCCAGTAGGACACCCCGAAACCACAAAGGAAATACAACAATGAAAAATACCCCAAAATAAAGCTATAGTCAGCTCTAAACAGTATATGTTTACGGAACATATAACAAGAATATCCATATTTACTCATGAACAATCGACTATCGTGAATACCACCACTAGGATCCAGCTCGAAGATTCCACTAATCTTGCAACTAGGAGAACGCAATCCTAGGTATGAAGAGAGAGATACAAAGTACTCATTCCAGGAGAACACACTCAACGTGTACTTTGAGGACATGATGCTCAGATGAGGATCACAACCAAGTCATAGGGTGATTTCGATAACTTAGTTTGAGCTAATCCGCTAAGTAGAGGATTGGTGCCTAGGTAAAGTTGGTCACGTAGATACCATGAACTCTACCTTGGGTTCCAGAAAAGAATAGAGGGTCTGTCTCTAAGTCTCACAGAGGGGATTCCAACAACTCCATTCAGGAATTCATGCTGAAGGGATCATATTTTTGTATAAAGGAAATGATACCAGAACCTTTATGGAAAAGACCAAGGGTACTAACCCTAAGTAAACTAGTCTAAGTCACAAAATAATAGTAGCCCAAGCCATGTAATATTGGTTACACGACATGTAGTATGGTTACACTCCGGGTTCCGTAAGCCCGGGTGCTACCCATGTAACGACCCGTGTCACATGTCCAGTCTATGTAAAATAATACTACATGGCACCTAGAAGGATCACAAGACATGTTCCTTGACTCCGGGTAATTCCCGTGTAAACGGCGCATGTAATCCATCTTGTCAGATATAAGGTAACTAAACGGCATGTAGAAGACTCACACACCAAGTCCGAGCACCTGGGCTTGCTCCGTGTACGCTGGCCATGTGTCTGTACACGGTTTATGTTTGTGTCTGTGTCTCCTGCCCGTGTACCAGTAAATAGGGCATCCTGTGTATCTGGTCGGGTCTGGCCGGGGAGTGGTATATATGATGTGTCCTGGGCCGTATACCCAACCCGTGTCCGTGTACTCTCGGATTACATGCCATGTGGTTGGCCGACGAACACACACCGTGTAGCCCATACCACAAAACGTGTATTTAGGAAATTTCCAAAAACGTCGTCTTCTTCCTCACGCTTTTTCCAAACCTCCGGTTCTTGATCCAACCGTCCGATAATCATGAAACACTGGATTTGGGGTCATCGCGCCCCTACGAAACTGATTCCATCAGTTTAGGGATTCTGATCGGCCTTGATAGCACGTCCCAATCTGTCCGCACGAAAACACTCGAAGAACGAGAATTTCCGAACCACATCGATTTGTCCACTTCTGTCACTATCACAGCTTCGCTTGGTCGTCTCGATGTTGGATCATTGATTTCAGATCGTTGTGCCAACAAACGAATGCGCAACGATTGATTTCCTCCAATAAAACGTAGAATGCACACGAAGAACGTGTAGGAAGTAGGGGATAAAACACAACAATCGAGAGGGACGAACCTCTATCAATGTTCGTGTCGATCCTGGTTCATCACTATTAGAAGGTTGAATGAAAACCAAAATAATTCCAAGCATCAAATGCCCAAAATCACCACAAAATCCCATTCCACAGGAACGATCAATCTATGGGCTAATATGTTCATGGATTAGTCCGCGTTTGTCATGAAAATCGAAAACAGGGGAAGAAATCATCAAACAAACATCCTACCTGGACCCGCAGCGTTCGTTGGTGAAGATCTGGTCGCCGCGTCGTTGTCGCCGGTGAAAATTGTCAAGAACGTCGTCGCTGCATCGGGAGGTCTTCTCCAGAGCCTCCAGAGCTGCCAAGGGTTTCAGGGTTATGAGGTTTGTAACACTGGACCCATGCACATGCCTTTATTTAAAAAGATAAGAGATATCTGTTGTAGCATATTGAAAATATTTCGCTACAGGATAAAATATTTTTATTTAAATATTTTATTAATCTTAAGTCCCAAAAACATGATTTCACCACGGACCTGTGTCGACCGATGTTAGGACTCACCAAAGGTAAAATCGTTGTTCTAAACGCAATGGTGCCCTCAGAATTCTGATCTGAGCACCTGTTTAGGAGTTATTCCTCTTTTTGAGGAAAACCACATGCGCGTGATATTTAATTATTTAATTAAATTCAAACATTTGTTTCGGGCTCACTGGGCCTTGGAACTACACGTCTTCTTAGATTCTAGTCTCGAATAGATTCCCATATAATATTAAAATAATACATGGAAAAAATCTGGGACATTACATCGATCTCCTTGGCCAATATACACCATGAGCAGTTACGGTCAAACATATGCATTAAACATTCGGTCTTCCAAAGAGTGGAATGAGAGGTGTGGAGGTTGGAGGTTTGGTAGTGAGATACCTCCCTATAAATCTCTCAAACCACATATTTCTTGAACACTTCAAAGTCATAATTCATCATATATATAATGAATCTATGGACGTGAAATTGATAGGTCGCTCAGGTGACCCCCTCCAAGGAAGTTTCGCGAAACATCCCCAAGGCTAGGTATTTCTCAGACAAGGTGAAGCAAAGGAAAAGACCTTCATGGTAATTCCATATTCTCTTGTACTCTTATAGATGTGCAGTTTCTATACGGTGATATACATTATGGTTTCCATGGTAGGCCTGAAGGATGTATGGTCTAAGGGACACTTCTTAAAGAAGTTTTCAAAAAAAGCACCGGTTGGAAAAAGGGTAGTAGTATTCTGAACATGTATTGGTGATTAAAGATTCATTCAATTTAGTAGGAAGTGATAAAAGGATTATCAATAAACTCACATCTTCCATATGAAAGAAAAAAAATCAAGGCACGTGTTTTACTTAATAAAGAATAACCATATTACAATGTGACATTAATTTTGTAAAAGCATAATAAGATACCAACACATAAAACATAACATTATTAATTTTAAAAGGTTCATAAACTCAAGTTGTTACATAATCATTATAATGTCATTTCATAGGTAATACCAGTGTTTGTGATTTCCTAGCTTCCCAGTCAAATGAATCCCCAAGGTGATTCCAAACACTTTTGATCTCTTGGGTCCAAATGCAACATGGGCAACAAGGATCGACCGCATGTGGGAATCAATAGTTTAGGGTGAGAAACTCATGACGTGTATGAAGTTGGGAAACTATGTAATGATATAGATATTGATAATGAAAATGATCAAGCTTGTCCTTAAGAGCTTCAAGGTCCATATCTTGGCCATAGAGGTTGTAGGTAAAAATTTAAAAAAGGTATGCCGCTCAGAGGTCACCCCCTTGTGCAACCTCTTGGAAGTCCTCTCAAGATAGAGAATTACTAGATAGGGTAAAACACTTAAATAAACCCACCAAATTATTTTATTTTTCATGCATAGAACATAAATTGGGCACACACCATAAAAATATAGTCGAGGCCTGCTCCTCGGTGAAGATGGAGTACACTAGGAGAATTAGATACACGATAGAGGGTTTTGCATGATAGATGAATATTTTCTAGTCTCATAGTTTCCCGCACAATAATTTACCACTATAGTCTTTAATACTTCTATTGGAAGAGACAAAAGGTTTGATTCATCATCCATATGAAATATTGAGAAGGATTTTTCTAAGTATGATGCGCTTAATTAATTTATTATTGCTCTAATTTTCAAAAATTTTCCTAAACCGATTCTCTGATACCAATTATCACGACCCCAACCCCAGAAGTATGTAATCGATGCCTAAAACAGGGTGTGCAATTTTCTTCCTAAAAACAGACATACATAAATTACACATTATGTCCCAATATAGAGGATCGTTTCGGTTTAGGTTCTGGAAAATCAGATGTTGTTGATGTACATCTTCTGAAAACATGATAGGGTTAAGCATCAAATTTTTTTCATAACAGAGAGTTCTCAAAGATTGGAAAAAATTGGTAAATCATGTAAAACATATATTAAAACATAGGGTGAACATAAAAATGCACAGTAAAGGGTTATAAAATATTTGAATAAATATCCCATTTTTAAAACAACCACCTTGGAAATAAACATAAAACATTTACTTAAGAAGAACACATTACATTTTGAGGAACCTCATCAATATATTCATAGGTAACATGCAGACATTTTTCCAAAAGACCATTTTGATACAATATAAATGTGCGAAAAAACATCGAATAAAACATTGATCAAAGTGTGCATGTGTATGTAGAAATGAAATATGCATAATTCATAACATGGTAAATCCAACTCTAAAACATAATTGTGATTATATTAATTCGTGTTATGATTCATCTGAACATAAAAAGAAATTCACATGACTTTAATATTACATACTTTACCCTTGTATGACTTTCCATTTTCATACATCAATATGCCTTATGATTTCACTTTAATTATCATAGTAGATTCTTAGTTAAGGATCCACAATCCCTTGGTTGATCATTTACCATTCCATAATGAGGAAATGTTTAATGCCAGACTTTGTCAAGGCCTTGCGCCAAGAATGTATGGGTAGACACCCCACATAATTGTGGTAAAATACAACACATAGTTGTGAAAAAATCTAGCATCATGTTCACACATCATTTCACATAACTCATGATACTTCATCACTTTACCCAATGCATTAGAGTGATGTATAATTTAGGGCGCACTCACCTTATAATTTTAAGTCCAATACATTCTTCACATGTCTTGGCATGGTCTCATATTCATAGTGTTCATACTACATAGAAATCTTATATTCTTAAGCCATAATAATTTTCATACATTCACTTACATTAATTGAATTATACATTGAGTGAAAAAGAACTAGATTTGTTAGTTCTAGATTTAACAATGACGTGTAGGAATTAAAACATCATACCCATACACATGTAGTAAGAATTAGTTGACATAAAATGACAAGTTACCACATGAAATAAAAAAACTTTCATTAAACTCTTATGAATGTGAAACCTTTTTTATAAAACCATGTTTACATGAATTGACATTAGGATGAAAATATAATACAATAAAAGTGAAAAGGTTAAATCATAAACTACCAATGATCCAATAATTTCTTTTGACAATGGGGAAAATACAAAGTGTGGATTATTTTTTAGAGAAATGTTTGTGCATAAAAGAAATAATTAAACATGTGTACTCAAGCATGAATGTATATTTATACCTGAACATGAAATTTATAATACCATTTTTTTGAGATATAAAGTTTGAAATAAAAGTATGTATTTATTTGGAAATGAAACTCATGGGAAAAATCTCATATATATACTTATATATGTACACAAGGTTTATGCATGAAATCTTTCATTACTTAAACAAGACTAAATTGATTTGTAAAACCATTAAATTCTCCATAATCATGTTTTAAACCAATAAGAATTAGTTTTACTGAAACTCAGATGTTCCCAATATTATATATATATATCCATATAATATTAAAAATAAATTCACATACATGAATTATATTAACGTGTACACAAAAAACCTGATAGATTATGACCCTTTCATGTTGTTTCATGTATCAAGAAGAAGACAATTCATGAAAACAAAATAGCACTCATCAATGTTCATAAAAACTGAAATAGTTTGTATGAAGAAACCATATAAGATATAAAAATTTCAAATTAGGTTGGGAAAACTTATATAATCCATGAAATAGTAAAATAGACAAGAAGGATTTTTCATATTTGAGCATAAACCCCTTATATATGTTATATACTGAAAATATAGTTAGAAAATCCCACAAGAATTAGAGGTTAAAAGAAACTAAATACATTTATATAGATATATATATTTATATAGTTCCATATATGCATGAGAATATATGAGTTTTAAAAAAATAAAACATAGCATATTTTATCCCTTACATTACTTCAGCAGTGCACCATGGCAAGGCAGTGGATGTTTGCATGTCGAGGGGAAGAAAACAAGTAATTTTGGGTGCAAAAATAACTGGTTTATTTAGGTCGTATACACATATTTTATATATATAACGTCTCATAAATAAAATATAAACAACGACTGAATACTTGACTGAGATAAAAAAACATCACATGTTTCTTAACGAGGGAACTAAAAAATAATCAGTGATTAAAATACATTTATATATATATAAATCTTTTGGAAAATTTGAGTGGAGAAGATCGGGTTTGTAGTAAAATAAAATAAAAATAGAAATGAGATAGAAGAGGATAGAATCCATGGTCGATCCACAGAGGTAGGTGGGGATTCTCGAGGCAGAAGAAAAGAGGAAGATAGAGAAAAGAAACAGTGGGCGACCCACTGGATGGCATGAGGTAGAGGAAGATGATTCATAGAATAAGTTAGAAGATGAAACGAATGGTCCATATTCCTCGTGCATTGATCAAACGGCTAGGATGAGTCTGTGGTTTTTAAAAACTAAGGACGATTGTGATTAGATATTGAATAAGATCAGACAGATGAGGTAAGAAGCTGTATTAAAAACTAAGTGAATGGATGTGATTAGATCTAATGTTGATCGAACAATCCATAAAAAATGTGGTGGTACTCCGTAGTTGATGAGGGTCGAACGCTAGATCGGGACCGACGACCCAGATCATGTGTGGTGCGTTCTAATGGCCCAAGTCGTGTTTCTCTTAGAAAAGCATGTCCCACCTCGAAACGGCGAGATGTTTTCACCTCTTTTATAAGCCTGAGCCTCCTATCGATAGCTTAGAAAAATACACAACACACACTTAGGGATCCTTATACACGGGCTCCCGCCCTATAGGCCTTGGCCTTCCTATGACTCGCCGCGGCCTCACACCTGTAGTGGTGTGCTCAAGAGCTCCTCCTCACATGCACTCTTCGGGGAACCTATGCCCAAGATTAGGCAGAACTTAGTTTGGGATGAGGGCTAGGCTCAGCCACCTCATGTGAGCTTCCTCCCTCGGCCCGGCTCTAAAGAACTTGCCCTAGTGGGCCTCATTTTTTTATAAAAGGCCACCTTTCAATGTTATAAAATCTCAAATAAAAAATTACTATATATAATTTTTTTAAACATGGATTTTATTTAAAATTATAAGGTTAATGAGTACATGTTACACTTCTTCTTAGTTAAAAGTATTTCTAAAATTTTCTATAAACACTAAACCCTTAACATAAAAAGTTGTAAATTGAAAACTGGAAATTCTTATATTAATATTATAGAATTTAATGAAAATAATACTTTAATTAGAATAAATTAACATATTTTAAAATACTTTTTAAGGTATGAAAATATTTACAATGTATTTTAAATATTTGTGAAGTGTTTTTAATTCCATAATACATTTCAAAATAAATTAAGTGTAATTCAAAATGTTTCACCATAATCAGAAGTTATATTATAATTTCAAATTCGTAAATTTTGGAAATCTATGTTGTACATAAATGTTTTTAGTTAATTCATCACAAGGCCAACAACTATAATTATTATTGTTGGAATTCAACAATCACATAAGGCAACAGATGGGTGGTTGCCTTATAAAAACGTGATTAGAGTATTCCGACTTCAAACACCGAGACACAGAAGATGGTGCTCTTCATCCCTCTAACATTTAGTATGATTGCTACGGTTCTGGTTATATTGTTCTTGGTTGTGGAAGAACTTAAGGAAATCCACTACTTTCTTGGCATGTTTGTGGTGTTGTGGGGTCTACCGGTGATCATGATTGGCCAAGTTGTGTAATTTTTTAGTTAGTTATGGACCTTAGGCTCTGTTTCTATGTATCTGTTTCCAGTTTATTAAATAAATAAAATGTATTGTGTTTATTTTTTAGGAATTTCTTATATAAAATGAAAATTAAACCAAGCGTAATAATTCAAACTTTTAATACTACACAAATTATGTTCTTGGTTTCACAAGAAGAACCCTCACTATTTTCATGTAATGTTTTAAACGATTCACCTAAACTATGCCAGGGGAGGTTCCATAGACATTATGAATACATTCCCTGTTAATGTTTTGTCTAACCAGATGAAATGTCCATGTATGGTGTGGAAATCTTGGATGTGGAGAAAAAAAATTGGTGCATGATTTTCCTAATCAAGAAGCCTAACTATGAAACTCATTTAAAGGGAAATATTTCCATCATCCCCATTTGATACTTAATGTGGTTTTACCCCATTAATTCTTCATTCACATCTTGTATCACATCATGGAATCCCTCATTTTACACCGCCATACATGAGTGGCTCTCCTTGTTTTTTGACTAAATAGAACACTTCTAGATGTGTTGGAATCCTAGAAATTAATTTATAAATCCAAATACCTTTTTTCTCTATTTTCAATTTCAATAGGAACTCTATCATTGTCTTAGATAATATTAATTATTTTAGGATGGTCATTTGGATCTTTATCTCCACAAATTTATGCTCGAATCAGAGACTTATATTGGTAGAGTAAAGAATATTAAGATTAAAGTAGTATGGCTATGCCTTTTACCTAAAATTCTTGTGGATTATAACATTCACCACTGTTTTTTTGCCAAAAATTTCATGTGATGCCTATAAAAATTAAAATTAATTTAATTAATTTCCAATACCAGTAAATGGATAATACTCAAAACTCCAAATTTCATATAGGGAGTTGGACAACCTCAACTTAAAAACCCACTTTAGGTGTTATGCATATCTAGCTATGACCTCTCCACCATGGCGTGAAATTAAATAATCATTGAGGTGTATCAACGTATCTGTTGAAAATAGTATTACTAAATAGAATAATGTGAGATATATAGTGATTTGAGATAAACATTACAATTGTAGGATTATTAAATTTTTTTCATGAAACTATATCGCTTATAATTGAATTGAAAAATTTAATGAAATGATTTGTTAGGTAGGATCAACAGAACCCCATTGGTCAATTATCTTTTAATTTATTCTCTATTATTATGATGAACTGAACTAAATGAATAAAGTAACTAAATTGATAAATTCATTGGATTATTCCCATGCCCATCATGTTTTTAAAAAATGAAATGATCAAATATTATAAGATATAATTGATATATTACATTAAATATATTCCATGGCTATTAAATGTATATTATAATTGATTTGGATCAGATCCAATGTTTAATTATTAAAAATTATGTTCCTTATATCACTGGAACTAGTTTATTATAATGGAATTACCTTTGTTAATTTATTATATGAAATATCAGAGTATTTCTATATGAACTGTGATAGGGATGTTAAATCTGATTACTCAGAACAACTTGGTTTAAGATGATTGGAATGATGCTCCTTATAATTTATTTATATGATGGCACATGACTCTACTCATCATTTAATTGTATTTGGGTTACATTAAAATTAATACTCCATTCAATTGGGATGATGTGCATGACACTCCACATCATTGATTGGGAATTGATGGACATGGAATTTAGTATCCCTAATTTGGATTCTTAGAATTATGAAACTACATTAAATATGAATCCCTGTTTGATTATAATGGAGATGGATTCCTTGTTTATAACCCATGGTTACCAGTTAAATTTATTTAAATTGTAAAATACCTATATAATTTTCTTCATAGGAAAAGGAGGTAGAGTCAACTTGTTAACACATGAAGAACCTAATACAACTTGTTTACGATTTATTTCTAATCAATAACAACTATTTCTTGTACACTAATTAAATAATATTATCAAATTTATTTCATTAGAAACCCATTGGGGTGGCCTACAGAGTTCTAATCTTAACCTATATGGGCCCCATGGAGGTAGCCAAATACATCTCTAAACTACATTTTAGGACATGGTTTTTGATTATTTTCTATTTGTTCTTTGGGGCTAGTATATGGAATTATAGTATTATTTTATCATGTACTTAGTATACCATCTAAAGTTGGCTTCTTTAATTAACTTAATAACTTTATAGTATATCATGGTAGTATATATTACCTATCATATGTTTATTAATCATTATGTATTCCATATAATGTTCATGCATGGTTATAATAATTGGGATTGGTTGGGTTATCATTTTATTATTTCACATAAGTTGTTGTAATCATTTACATCATTCCATTTATCTAATATTTCACTATATTTATTTATAATCCCTAGGGTATAGTCTATCCACTATTCCACCTTGGCACCCTCTCAATTATTTTGTAGCCACTTTCCTAGGAAGATGAATGCTTGAGGGTGGGTCACCAATTGGTTTTGTTAATAATTATATAGTAGATCAGGTAGGGGTGTGGAAACATGTTGTTGGAATTTTCTATTTTCATTATCCTATTGTTTTTTTCTGGTAGTTAGTAATCAAAAATGAGTTGGGATTTGATAAATATATTTTTCCATTGAATGGAAACACGGTCATGTGTGAAAGAAAATGATTCATGGGATGTGAGTATTTTTTGTGTTTATTATTTTTTCATTTCACATTATGTTAATTTTTTATTTTATTATAATAGTTATTAATATTTGAGATTTGAATCACAAACTAATAGTTCAATTTAATAGGTCTGATCATGCATCATTTCAATAAATTAAGATTTACGTGTCAATTTCATGTTTATCTATATTCTATGTTTGTGTGATTATGTACCCAGATTATTTTTATACTATGATGGTTTTATTATTTTGATGAACAAAAAAATAAATACCTAATGTTATATATTTTTTATTTAATTATGGTATATGTTTTTTTAAATAAGTTTATTTCATAAACCTAAAAGGTGTTTTCCCATATGAATTTATGGTGGCATTATATTTAACAAGCATAAATTTTATTAAGAATAAGAATGGATAAAAATTATTTAATGAAATAACACAAATGAAATATTCAAATTTAACTGATGGATGTCACTGAAATGGAGTGTAAATTGAAAATTATAAAAGATGATGTATTTATAGCATGGGAATAAAAACCCACAAGAATGAATTCTTATATTATTGACTCGACTTGAGTATGTTTTTTTGTGTGTTTTATACCTCTCAAGTAAAAAAACTAGCTTGTGATTATTATGTAATAAGTGAAAATTTATTTTTTAAACATAAATGATATTATAATTATAATTTATAGATCATTGAATCGATAAATAATGAATGTATTTCTATATAACTAGAACTAGTTTTAAATGATGTGTCCCTTGTATCTGAACTATATCTTTTATTCGATGGTAATCAAAAACTTGGTGTATATTCTTGATATAAAGGGATAGTAATTTAAAGTTTCATCATCCACTTATATAGTGTTTGTATAAATTTATGGTGAAATCTTACTGGAAAAATTCCCCATAATTCATAAAATACCTATTGAATTATTTATAGATTATTATTATGATGTGAAAGTTAATTAAAATTCTAATTAAAAACTAACAGTTATTATCCACTAAATATTTATATTAAATCATTCTATAATGGATCCAATATTAATAAATTAATATAAATAATTTATAAAAATATATTATGAGAAAATATTCCCTGAATTTTATTGAGGTGTCGGCTAAATAATGTTTCAAGAATAGTTGCCTCTATTTATGGTACACTAAATTTCATAAGTATATGAAAATTTAATCATTAAAGCATATGTAGTACATTAATTGATTACATAAAACCTTAAAATGATGTTCATAAAGTGTATCCTATGTAGGTTTAAATTCCAATGTTTGATTATGAGTTATCTTGCATACGAATGTGGTGCTTCCCATGGGACTTTGATTTCTTCTTCTACTATTTTGGAATTTATATTTGAAAATTGTTATCCTATTTAACGTTTTTAATGATATTATTTATGGGTTTGAAGCCTTATGTTATTGATTGTTTTTCCTGTGGAGGTGGAACCCTCAGATATATAATTATTGGTAAATGATTTCCTAAGGTTTTTTGAGAGAGGTGTCATTTGGATACCATTTGACTTAGGTAAGATTCATAATTATGATATGAAAAACCTTGGGAAATGGGTGGTCATATTATAAGTGGACCATTTTTCTAGATAAGAGCATTCTTAAAAAATCAATATTAGATTTTAGACATCCTTATGTATTGGTCAGCTACATTGTTTATTATGTAATAATTCTTCTTTTCTGATAGATGACTTGGTATGTCATCAACCAGGTGAATTTTTGTATTGGATAAATCAAATAATGTTGAAACATGTAGTTTTATGATTTCATTTATATATGAAATTATTATAATTATAGATTCATATTCTAGGCATGCTCATTTCAATTATTTAACCTTTTTAGTTGGGTAGGACTCTTAGTTAGATATGTTACTCCCCTTGATAAGTGGTTTCTTGGATGGTGTGACTAAACTAATGGGATAATTCCAATATATGGAGGCCATATAATAGTGAACTATTTAATTTTTTGCATTGAAATTTTTACCCCCAAAGAATAAATCTCTTATGAGGATACTTAGAGAGGTTTGTGGCCAATTATGCTGATGATTTCTTGGTGATATCCTCAAGCATGTGATTAAAAGTTTATGACCCATTTATGTCTATAAAATCATTATATAACATCAATTTTACCCCTTTAAAGACGGGTTTTATGTGTGTTAAATGTTTTTTTAATGGACTCCCTTTATGGGTTATGGATCTTGTGTGAGAGACCTTAGGGCCATGTAGAATGACCTAGTAGCCCTATTTCAAAACATGATCAGATGGGATGGGTGGGATATGTAGAGTAAATTAGTATTAACTCAATGTATTATGATTAAACAATGTGTAATATAATATCATGAAACATTTGACAAAGTTTATCTTGGTTTTATTGATGACTTATTGGATTTAATCAGAGTTGTACACTTTTTCTTAGATCAATGAATGGAAAGTGCTAGGATTTCTCGATGTAGGAATGATAATGATTTCGGTTTTCTGAAAATTCCTCAAATTATTGGATACATAGACTAGCATGATGAGAATTAATATTTGGGGGTCTATACAAATTTACTAGTGGTTTTGTAGTGGATGATTTAATTTCAAAAATGTCCTCTTTTGGCTATCCATAATTTGATAAATCATGGAATAATTTGGTGGATAATTTTGAAGTGGAGTTCCAAGGGAGCCCTTATCATCTTATAAACAGATGTACCAGGTATCACAGTAAAAATTTCATTACTAATTTATTTCTTAGGTGATAATGACATGGTATTTAAATAAGGTTTTTGGGATGTAATATCAGTGTGAATGGTGTCTTTAACTCGCATTAGTTGCATGTTGGAACTGTTTGATATTGAACATCAGTGTGTGTCAGGTTCAAAATGAGGATCTATGGTTTGAAATATAATAACTATCGGAATATTCACCAATAATATTGATAAAATTAATGAAATTTCATTCTAATTTGGTATTCCTTATAAATGAACTCAGTTTCATGATGTGTTTTATCCATTGTTGGACCATAACAAAAATTTTCAGGTTATGTAGTGTGATGTGATGGATATGGACCATACATCCTATATAATGTGAGAGTGTCTCAGTAGAATTATATGTGGATATTGATGGTATCTCAGGGAAATTAAATATTAGACATGATCCTACTAAATATTATTACATCATCATGATTACATAGAGAGAGTGTTGACTATATGCCAAGCTGGCTGAATACGCTTTAAATTTATATTGACACATTCCATGTGAATTTCACACATGGAATATTTTTTTGGTAATCCATGTTATGGGGATCACAACATTGACTACTGATATTGGTGAACCCTATTTTGTATTCAAACTCAAAAACACCAAGGGAATAATTTTTGGAAATCATTAATGTCTGAGGAGTGATATTTACTTTCATGAATGAGAATGAGATGGTAATTATCGATGGAATTCATTATGAATATGGATAGATGAATCATGGGATATGGAGAATAGGAAATTGATTCTTAATTCTGATGATGATATGGATTCACCTAAGGTGGTGTGGGGGACATTGATTAGTGATAGGTTTTCCTCATACGGGAATGTTTTTGGGACCTTTTAACGAGTTTTGTGACCATAATTGTGTATCATTTATACAATAGAATAAAAATAATGGTGAGTGGTTTAAATTATTGGTAAATGGTAGGTACTAGATCAAATATGAACTTTATTACGACTGGATTATTGGAATTAGTTCTAGGTAAAATTTTTACAGTCCAAGGATGTTGAATAAATAATGATGCAGTAATTTTGAAGTGGAACTGTGAAATTTTGTTTTGATCATGGAACTTTTTAGCTAGGATATTTCATTAGAATTCTATTACCGAGATAAGTGATTATGACTGGAATGATCTCATTATTCCTTGAGATAAATGTATAAGAAAATATTTTTAGATGTGCTATATGTCAAGGATGATAATTTTTTAAATATTAATCTTGAGGATGTTAGAAAAAAAGTTATTGAACTCTTGTATGTGTTTGGTCAGTAACCACTTCTATTAATTTTTTCTATTATGGTGAATTATATGTAAGGGTCAGTTAGGGATTTTTGAGGAAAATCCAACATGATCAAGATATGGTTGTCAACTATAGTTTGACTATTTTGAATAAATTTTGGAATGGAGTTAGTATCCTCATCTGTGTGACTAGGTGTATTATGTTGAGAAATGGGTTTGGATAGTCTATAGGATTTTAATGGAATTTTTCATTTATGTAGTTTCAATGGTAGAAGATCTATGATTCATGATTGGATAATATTGGTTAGTACCAATGTGAGAAAAACCAATTTCTTGATGATAAAATAGATAATTATATGATCATTTATTATGGTATATAGGATAAGGTAAACATCACCATTGTGTTTCATTAGTCAGTATGAGCATTGTCTTGAGTTTTAATGGTTTATGTACCATATCTCAAAATTTCAACATTGAAGAGCATTGGGAATCTACAAATGATATGAGGTCATTTTAGAAACTATTTCATAACCTATGTAGGTCTAATTATGTTTTTTCCACCAAGACTCCTCATATATGATATTTTCTATTGTGGAGAGGTCGTAAGGTCTTATTTTTTGAATAGTTTATAAAATATAAAGGAATTTTACTTTTTCATTTTGGGGATATGAAAAATGTTAAACTAGGAATTGGAATATAATTATGACTGTTGGTACCATTAAATTTGTTTTTGGTAGACATGTTTTGAGGTACGAGAGTGTTCTCTAGAGATCTTCTTTTAAGAGATAAAATATGGTACATGGATGGTTTGGGGTTAGTAAAAACGGTGGGACTCAATAATGAAACCTAGTAAAGGGAGTGGAATTAATAATAATGGTATACAGTAAGGGATGACTATCCATGAAAAAAATATAGGAATATATAGGGGAACTTGTGTCATTTTTCATAGTTTTTCAAGTAGTGAACATGAACCATGATAAGGGGTTTCCATGGACCATAGGCACACATTCCCTATGCATCGGTTTTCTAACAGTGATGCATTCCAGTGTATGTTGTGGCTTCTCAGGTAGTGGAAATAGTACTATTAGAACATGGATTTTATAACTGTGCATCCTAACTCTAAACCTAATTAAATATTCAAAATAATAAATTTTCAACCATAATATAAATGTGATTTTATTACATTTCTTCCTCATTAAAACCCAAATTCCCTCTGCACATTCTCTCATCCCTGCTCAACATGAATGGGTGGATCTCATTCATTCTTGCTTTGAATCGAATATTTTTAGATGCATTAGAATACTAGAGTCGATTCAACAAGTCCCCATACCTAAATTCTATTTTTTCTTCACCCATATAAATTCTATCATTATGATATATAATATTTCCAATTCATAGGTTGTTTTATTCGATCTTCTTTTCCAATCATTTTTCTTGTATGAAAGACCAATATTGGATTATTTTAGCTTCCTGATCCTGAGGTAGGTATTAAATTAATTTTCCTTAAAAATATAATTAATTATAACATGTTTAATTCTTCTATTCCTCATTCATTTGGCAGGTCACCTGATTAAAATTAAATTTATTTAATATATTTCTAAAACATTTAATTGAATATACCTCATGATTATAATTTATTCTTGGGAGGTGGACTACCTCGACTCAAACCACCCCATTTAGTCTCCATTACTTATATTCTCCTGATGCAAACTTTATGTATTTAAATTAAACTACCTTTGAGGCTTGTTATGTTGTCCCTTGAAAATGGTATTTTAAATGGAATTATGTTATATTTACTAAAAGAGTGAAAAAAATCAACATTGTCCATGTATGATAATTTAATGTAATACATGAATCCATTTCACTTTCATGTGAATGATAAATATAATGGAATGATTTTTTTGGTTGTTTCGATAAACCCGAGTGTCCCTAGTCTTTTACATTATGCTTAACTATTTTGTTGGACTGACATATACATATAAATTAATTATTAATTTTTTCAATTCCTTCAATGAATTTCTTGTCTTTTATTAATTAAATGGTCTGATTTTATAATATTGAATTGATTAAAGGAATTAATTTTATTTTTTCCCATGAATTATAGATTACAATATATTTTCATCCATTCCTATTTTTATTTATTAAAAATGAGGTGCCTACTATTATTGGAACAAGATTATTATAATGTAATTACCTATGATAATGTACTATATGATATAATATATTATTTCTAATGGACGCGTGTTAGGGATGCTGGAAATTTATATTCACATGCCATTCATTTTGGAGCTTGTACATAATGTTCTTAATCCTTTTTTAGGATGTTGGACATAATGACCCACAAAATTTCATTTGAATTTTTAGAAAGGATTATTCACACTCCCTTTTCTAAGGACTATGTACATGATTCTCTATATCATTGAATTTAATTTGGGAATAATGTAATTACATATCTTTGGTTTTGATGATTTCATTGATTCCCCTTAATTAAATATGAAACCCCATTTGGTAGACATTGTACATGGAAACCGTGTTTATATAATACGGCTCTGAATTCTATTTATATATATTATAAAATTCCCAATATCATTCCAAATCTGGATAGAGCTAGAAGATTAAAATATGTATACCATGTGGTACCCAGGTCAACATGTTTATTTATTACATCACTACCTTATATATTATTATATAATAACATCATTGTCTATATTCAATAATGGATTAAATTAGAAACTATTTCTTATGGACAACATATTTTTATTCAACCCATGTTCAAGAATCATTTGGGTATCATGACTAATCTTCTCACTGTAGGTTATGAATTCAATCATGCTAATATACTATTGTATAATTTTGGTTAGGACAGAGAATGGGATTAATGTCAAATAATGTACATGATATGACTTCTATAGTTTGATTAATTAATTTATTTATTCCTTTGAAAGTGTATGCATGTTTTATGTATTACATGTTGTATGTTATCATTTATTATTTTTTCCTTAACATGTTCTTGTATGGTTGAATTATTTGTTCTCGTATTGTTTCTGTTTGATATTACTTATCAGTTATTATTATATTTCTACTACATGGATTTATTTATGATTATTTAATGTTTATTATTGATCTATGGGCTATAGTCTCCCCATTTTACCACCTTTTGACCCTCCATTATAGTTCAGAGACTCTAGAGAATGGGTAGGTGTGCTTAAGAACTTCTCCTCAATTACTCTAGTTAATATTTTTAGAGGGAAATGAGTTGATATGTGAAATAATTCTTGATTAATAATTATTTCATCATTATAATATATAATCATTACTCCAAAATAATAACTATGAGGAATTATAGTGACGGAAAATGAATCATATTACAGTTTGGACGTATGAGTCTACATGTATTCACAAGTGCTACATTGATTTACCATTTTATAGAAAGACGGTGAAAAATTATTTATCCATCAGCATAACTAAAATTAGGTGTATCCCTAATACTCAATTAATTATTTCATAATGGATATTATATACTTAAAGAGGATGAAAGAGAAGTAAATTTGTATGTACTCGTTAAGTTATAATACATGTTCATTAAGAAAGAACCATTGGCGTATACCATAATTCATAAAAGGGTTATATTATGATTAATAAATTAACTATAGGATAAGTAGATTAATTATGGGAAATTATTTGGGTAGGTTTTTCAAAAATAAAAGTAGGTTGATGTGTGAGGAACAATTGATGCATGGTGTCCTTTAATAAGGGAGGGGTCGACACACATGGATGTTTTCAAAAGATTAAAATATGTTAATTTATTATTCAAGTTATGTGGATCCAAAAAATAAGTGATGAAAAATCAATAACCCATATCCACATTCGTTTATTGTAAAAATAGTTTCAATTACCAAACAAAATATTATCTCCTTAAAATCATTCTCACATTTATATATCTAATTGAACATAGATCACATAGTTATCAATAGTTTAATTGAATTGGAAAATAATGAAAAATAAATCACAATGAAACAATATTATACAAAAAACCTAAGAAAACTATGGTTCTCAGTTTTTATGTTTTGTATGTCCACAGATTAATAAGTTCTATTTTTATAGGATCTATTGTATAACCACACTTGATATTATAAAATAAAAGGATGTGACTTGATGTTGAAAACATTTAATCTTGGTAAACATAGAATATAGATTATCCATCATCACATTTTACAATACAATTCTCAAAATTATATTATGTTTACTATTATCAATAAATGTATAACAATATCATTAATAGGGACTATGATAATGTAATTTTAGTAATCTTTAAGGATTAAATTCATTAAAACCATGAATATAGCATGAGAATGTGTAAGATAAAATGGAATCACATTAAATTCAAAATCACTATAACTCATATTAATCATAGACTTAGGTATTACATCATTTTTAACACTCAATTAATGATATCTAGGTCAAAGAACAATTTATGAGAAATATGGTGAACCTCATTATTGATCAAAGAGAACCTGAATATGAGGTTGAGGATACATTATCTAAATAGTGATCCTCTTATGATCTTGAATATCAATATAAAGAAACATTTACTCATGTTTATTATTAAAAGAAGAAGTAGATTCACCCCATGGTGAAAAACTAGGGTATATAAATCCCATATCAAGACTCCACTATAGTTTCATCTTCAATTCCTATAATTCAATTAGGTCTATTATATATTGTGACATTGAAATCAGTGTATAACAATTTATGAGAAATATTGAAAAACTCAACATCAAAATTATAGTGTGTAATAGAAAATACATTAAATAAAACATATTTATATTCTATAAATATAGATATATATTCAATGATGAGTTTCTCCCAAATAATTTTAGATAAATACCACTCATGAATAAATATGAAGAACCATATAACTAAAATAATTTAAATTGGAATTTTTTTTCATCATCTCATCGATAGATGATTGTATGATGATTCAGAATATAAATATTAATTTCCTTATCAAAGAAATTTATATGGAATCTATGTAGATAGGGCCAGTAAATGATAAAAAACTCATAAAATTACACTAACGGATGAATAATAAACTTCAATAGTGAACATTGAAAGAGAATATATATATAAATATATAATCCCATAATGTAGAGTAGAATTTAAGTGTTTTTTAACTATTATGATCATCTTCAGTGATGTAAATATAAAATAACCTTGGTCTAGGAATTAGATATTTAATTAGGCAGTCAACTTAGATAATTACCATGTTTCCCTTATATAATACACAGAACTATAAATTTTTCCCTAGGAAAAAATTTATTTCCCTCAATTGAACACATTATTCTTCATAGTTTATTAGTTATTTTATTCCCTTTTATCCAAACATGAAACATCTTATCATTCTATTGATCCATTTAAATGGGTTCCTCTTCCCAAATTTTCAACATGTAGAATTGTAGATATTCTTTCATCCAAGGTATTCGTTAATAAAAATCTCATGAAACTCTATTTTTATCATATTATATTTTTTAGGAACTTAACCATGTTGAGGTTCTAAATTGTTTAATGAGATAATTTACTAGGCATAATCATATTGTTTTTTATCTTAGTTCCCAGTACAATTGGTTACTCAAGTGGAAAATAATTTTTCTTGTACACCATATTTAGTATTTATAAAATCACTCCAATTTAAAGGAATTAATTAAAAAAATCCCAAATTTCATAGTCATAGTCATATTGATTAATCATGTAATAAAAAATTCATTCAAAGTTGTTGGTCGGAGTAGATGACTCATGAGGGGGGGGGGGGAATTGAGTATCTATAAAAATTTCTGTTAAAAGGATTCATTAAAAAATAAAATACCCTTATAAAAAAATAAATACAAAGTCAGTTTTTAGTGAATTTATAAATATCTTGAAGGTTCAATATGATTCTTAGAAGATTGATTAGTTCTCAGCTTTAATAACCTGTTGATTAACAAAACATTCTAAGAAAAACCTACTGATTCAAAACAAATGTAAACACATGATAAAATAACTATCAATGTTCAGGTTATCTTAATGCAGGAAATCCATATCACATAAGAAATATAAGATAATCAACACAGTGGATAAAACAAGAGGATCAGTCTCATGCAGAGGCATAACACTCTCCACTTGGTTATCACCTGCCACTAAGCTATTTATCTTAATAAACTTTTGATCCACACCCAAGATCGGGGTTCATAATAGCACACAAGACTTTCTAGGTAACACTTGACCTCTACCATAGTTGTTTGTTGGAAAAATATAAACAGATCACACATGATCTCTTCAATATTTCTTCATGGGATAAAAGTGTATGAAGTGATTGTGTATGAGGATAGTTTGATATCCTCACGTTATGCTCAGGAGACAGTGTGTGTGATACAAAAAAATATACACACTTCTAAATTAGTGAAGATAAAACACAATAGAGTTAACAAAGAGAATAGAGTTAAGAATTCTTTGTTTGATGTGAAGTAATGCTCTGGACTTAATTGATGTTGAAAAAATGGTATTAGAGTCCTCTACTAGAAGTTTTCTTTAGAATAGAGTATCACAGTTTTTGTAATCCATCTTCAAGGAGTGAAAAGGATTAGCTCTTCATGGTCTCGGTATACAGTGAGATTTTTGATAAAGATTCTTGTTACAATATTCTTGTAATCTTAAGAACATAGTTCCTCTCTTTTCGTATATGCATAGTCTATATCTCAGCTTGTCTCCGTGTGTAATACTTTTTTACTGAACTTATTTAAAGTGAAAGATGAGGTCATTTTATACTCCTGGATCCTCTAGGCAAGAAGATATTCGCACGTGCATGTACCACGTACTGTCTACAGATATTCCTACAGACAACATTAAAAATTTTCAGAAACATTAATTTGTCCAACTGTGACTATTATAAATAAATTAGAATTAATAAAATCAAAATTTTTATTTATAAGAATTGGTGAGTCTTCTTTCATCCTGTTGTCTTTGTTTGATAACATCATTCTGTCATCTTTGGTGTGTCGACTTTGGTCTATCGAATTTCGGTGTGTCAACCATTGGTCTGTCGAACTTCTGTGTGTCGACTTCGGTGTGTCATACTTCGTTCTGTCAACTTTGGTGTGTCGACTTTGGTTTAGGTGTATCAACATCAGTTTCAGTGTGTCGACTTCAGTTATGGTGTGTCAACTTCAGTTTTTGTGTTTCAAATTTGGTTTCGGTGTGGCAACTTCGGTTTCTATGTGTCGACCTAACCATCAGTGCGAGGGAATCTAGAAAGACTGCAAAGTGTTTTTCTTACCTGACTAAGTGTTATACAAAAGTTTATGTATAAATATACTTGTAAACATATTTATTCCTGAATATAAGTGATTGAAATATTATAGTATATGTTGTTGTATGACATAATGGATTTAGTGAGAGATATTAAACTGGATTGAAAGAGAAGAATCTGTATATTGACATTATTTGTGATTATGAAAACTACAATATCATGGAGGGTCCACTATAGTATCATGGAGGGTCCAACAAAATTATTTTTGTATCAAGGTTCCTTATTCTCAAAAAATGATCCATTGGGTATTTATTATTTCATTCTTGGTCATCATCTATAAAAATCATTCATAAATTTGTATAATGAAGATGTGAATTATCTAAGGAATATACTTTATGATTTCCAAACAAGGATCATAATAATCACCCAGTCAAAGTGCACTAAAGGGATGGTACAAATATACTCGACCAACTCATTTCTGGGTTATTATGACAATATATATCTATACCCAAACCATATACACATTCAATATCTATATAAGTATTATTTCTTATGTGAATGTAATAATCTCTACATTACCAAAACATTTAGATGTTATTATCTACATAAGCTTTCCCTATATGGTTTTCATTAAAATTATCTAATATTAATATCAAAAAATTAACTACAACTTACATTGATACCAACTGACATGTCCCACGAATTTTAAAAATATGTATTACTTATTTAAAAATAAATATTCAATGCATATCATATCAATACTCACACAATAATAATAATTTTTCGGGATGATAGATACTAGATAAATAATCATCTAATTCAATAAAATATCACCACCATCTCTGACAAAGATCATGACATGTTATGCATTTCAGAGACATAGCCTACATAAAACCTTTAATTATAACATGGGTAAAGGAAATATATGAATATGTTAGATTAGATACTCATTCTATTTAAACATAATAGATATCAATCAATGATAATAAGTGGTCATAAGATAAGAATAAATTTTTTAGAATATGATCATAACTTACAATAATGATTCACAATCATTTTGATTTCATTACTCATTCATCATATCTTAACTATTTTTATATGAAAATAAATAGGTTATAAGTGTGAAAAATTAAAAATAAAGAAACATGATCTATGAGAATATATCATAATCATTACACATAATTTTATGGAATCTATAAGAATATAAAATCACTTACAAGGAAAAGGATGAATTTTAATAATAAAATTGAAGACAACATCCCATAATGGGAATGAATATATATTTATTCCCATAATTCAGTTATGAGAAACATTCATCTATTTAACTTCATCATCTCACTATTTATTATTGAATTATCAACTTTTAAGAGTTTTTAAAATCTGTCATATCTTAGTTGTTTATTAAATATGTTATATCATACAATTTTCTTATCTCTGTCACCCATTCAGAGTTTCTAAAAAATATTGAAGTTACCAATTTCATTGGGTCACTATATTATTTTTATCCCACCAATCACATAATCATAATCAAATCATCTATATTCTAGAAGATCAAAAAATATTCATTATATCGATATATCATACCATTGTGAAAATAAACTGGTTTCATAAAAATCTCATAATCCTAATAAAAAAACCATATAGAGAATGGGTAAATATTGTATCATTAAATCATATACTAATTAAACCATAGGAAACATCAAATATTGTAATAAGAGTTGAATCAATCCTTTTAATAGTTCAAGGTATTTTTTGGTTGAGGAAATTATAATTTTTTATTTTGTAATATCATAATGAAAATATAAAATTTTACAAGATATTATAGATAAAATTTTATATTAAATGAATGATGTAAAATTATAATATAATAATTAAATAATTATGTGTTCATAATGGTGAAAAAATCTATTCAGGCCATAATCGTTTACAGAATGATTATATTCACCCCATTATTTAAAAGGAAATTATTTCGAAAATGAAAATAATGACCATTTTAAAGATATTATTGAAAATAATAAATTGTTAAAAAAATTAATTTTTTATAATTATATTTTAAAAAATTGGAGAAAACATTTTAGATAACATGGAAAATATTGGAAATATTCTCTGCTAAAATAAGAGAAATAAGGATGGATTTTATTTACAACATTTTGTGAAACTATTTGAGTACCATAGAGTTGAAAAAGGTAAAAATATAAAAATTACATATATTAACATTCCATAAGAAGAATAAATGGATTTATCATCTAATTATAAAATAATTTCCATGAATGTAAATTCAGTAAAAATCAATCATTATTCAAATGATATGGAAACATAGATACCTTACCTAAAGGCCCATGTTTCTTCATACATGATAAAATATCCTCAATGATAATTAATATTTATTATAAATATATTTTATGAAAATATTCATACATATAATACTGTATAATATTAACTTATAACAACTTATCATCCCTTTTTATAAATTCATATTTTTAATTCATGGTTATGGGTGATAACTAGTCAGATTTACGTGTATGTTTCGGATAAATGATTTTGGTACATGAACCACAGTCATGGTTTAATTATATATATATTTTTATAATTTAAATTAGTATCATATTTATTCATAATTTATAATTTTATATATATTCATATAATTTCGTAATGGAAAATGAATTACATCATTTCATGGAGAAGTTTGTTCAGACGTACGCACAAGGGATACTTCACATTTTTAATGGTTGGCACAAAAGAATGGAAAATAATAATTAAAAAATATCTAATCATTATAATGTCATAGATATCATATATAATTAAATTTAATCTTTATATATTTATAGTTAGGTAATTTGGAAATAAAAAACAAATCACATTGCATCGTTGAGGTTGTACTCTATACGTAAGCATGAGAAGTGTTTTATTTTTTCAACAGATGGAATTTTTCAAAGGTATATAAGATATTATAATTTTATAAGTATAAAAAGTAATAAATATCATATATAAACATTAATTCCATCATAATAATTAAAATTAATTATGGTGATAGAAAATGAATCATATTTCTAGGTGGATATGGTAGTCCACACATACACACAATCGATACATTCATTTCCCATTTGATGGAAATATCTTGGAAAACTGGTTACCAATAATCTTAATTAAAATTTAGTATAATTATGATAATTTTATTATAATTTACCAATGGATTATAGATACTTATATGATGTAGGAGAATAAATAATATTCTTATTAGATGGTTTAGAGTATAAGTTTTTCATTGAGAAACATCATTTTGATTACACCATAAGCCATGAAATTATGATAATAAAGTCAACTATGTGATGTATGTATGGATGTAAATATATTAATTTTTTCTACCATGGAATATAATAAAGGATCGAGACATTTTTAGAGTATATAATAGGTGGAATCCTTTTATAAGGGAGGGAGAAGAAACACATGGGTTTTTTCAAATGATTTATACATATTAATGTCTTAATGAATCATAGTTACTAAATAATGAAAAATAATAGAAGAAAATAATTCTATATTTTGAAATTTTAAAACCCAATAATAATAATATAATTGATTTATTATATATTAAAACATATTATGATGTTAACAAATTCGGTAAAATGATTTTATTCTTAAACATGGTACCAAATTTTTATGGTTTTTAGATTTTTTTAACAAACAATAATTATATAATATTATAAAATATTAAATATTATAATTAGAAATATTAAATCACATTTAAATGTTTCAATTTCTATAATTATTAGAAATTAATTTTAAAATAATCCCAAAAAACAAGATAAAAACATTTTCCAAAAAAATAATGTATAAAACTTATTTTATATTGAAATTAAAAATAATTCCAATTTAAATTAAATTAGTAGGTTAATGTTTAATTAAAATTAAATAAATAAATTTCAATATAGTTTCACAACAATTTTTTGATTTTGAAAAAAATTAATTGAAAATAATCTTTTTCAAAATTTGGTTTTTTCTATTCAATGATAAATTAATATTTTCTGGAAAATATAAAAAAATTCACCATAAGATAATTCGGTATAATTATTTAATAAATGATATAATATTTTTGAAATAAAATTTATATAATTAAAGTTAATTAAATAAAATATCAATGTAGAGAAGTAATTAAAAAAGAGTTTTTAAAAAACATATTTTTTGAAGCATAAAATAAATTTATGAAAAAATAAATCCTTTTTTATAATGAATTAAAAAATCAATTTTTATTATATAAATAATGTATAAATATTCTTCATTATTTGTATTTTTCAATTCATACTTCCAATTTAATGACAGCATTATAATGTAATATTGCATCATAGTTATATTAGACAAAGTATTTAATATATAGAAAGTGATCAAAAAATAATCTTTTTAAAGGTTAATATAACCTAAAATGATGGTGTGTTGTGTCGTATCGTATTAGGGTATCTCCGATTTGATAAGAATTTAATTATTTTAATATTTGGTGATATCTGTTATTTGATGATGATGATAATGTATTCCTTTGAATATCTATGTGGAAAAAGGTTTTTTTATTCAAACAAAATGAAATGGTTCCCCATACATATATAATTATCTATGATATTCGTTAACAAATCAAAAAAATTTCTTAACACATGAAATTTAGAGCATGTATCTCTCATGATCCCATGTATTACATGTATCTTTTCTTGTGAAATAAATTACTAATTAATCAAATTATTTCAACTCTGAGATCAAATAATAGGATCAAGATCACCATTATGGAGAAAGACTGTTTAATAATTTTGATAGAAGAGGGAAATATTTTTAAGAATAGTACCATAAACATTGTTAATGTTTTGTGCTTAAACCATATATATGAGGAAGCAATATGGTGACAAAAATTTGTTTTGTGGAATTATCCTTAGAAATTTTTATTAGAGTGTCAGAATTTTGGTGGAGAAATTATCATAATTTAGTAGAATGTAACACACAAATACATTTATATATTTTCCTCTTTAAATAAATTTAATTTCCTTTATAGTTTTATGTACATAAAAACTGAGTTTAAATAAACCATGAAATTCTATATAAATATTTTTTTATTATGAAATTGTTCTCCTTGAAGTTGGATTTTTGGTTCTTAACAGGACTGACTATATTATAATAAATTATTTTTTTACATATTTTTATAATGAATTCATTATTTATTGATATTTTAGAAGGTAAAATGAAATAATTTTATTTTAAAAATAATTTTTAAAAAAAACTAACATCTTTATGCTCAAAATGTGTATTTAAATTAATAATTTAAAATAATATATATTAATTAATGGGTTTAATTTATTGTGTATAAAAAATAGGGAATAAATAGATTAACAATAATCTAATAGTTCTTATGTGTTATTGAATTCAATGAATCTCAATGTTAATTTGAAAATGTATGTTTCTAAAAACAGCATTGTTTTGATTTGTGTTCTTTTAAAAAAAAATCCAAAATATATAGAAATAGAATAATTATTAATTGATTCCATATTTTAAATCATTATTATTAATATTATTTAACATGATAATCAAAATTTTATTTCATAATGTATAGTGAAAACAGTAAATAATTGTTACTATGGTTAATGTTTGAATGAGTTGAACTGGAGGAGGGGTCATATGCTAAGAGATAAGGTAAAAAATATCAGAAAACACAAGAAATAATTAACATAGATAATGGTATTAATACCATATTCTATTTATATTCTATGATTTATAATTTTTCAGATAATTGAATTTATAAATACATTAATATATTTGAATCATTTAAATAATTTTGAAGTGTGTTATCTCCCACCATTTTTAAAGGAAAACGCATATCCTACCATACTAACACCTCATTATTTATATATCCATGAATATCCCAACTAGAATAATTTCTTAGAATCTCTCTCTATTTCCTTGATGTTTTTTGATCAAATACAATATTTCCAAGTCATAATGACTAAGTCAATGGGCGGTTCTCAACGTGGAGGCAAAAGTCTTAACATAATACTTAGAATTGTAATTCTTATTTAATAGTCTCTAAAATTATTGTTACAATTATTAATTGAATAATATAGCATCATAGGTATACTAAATTTTTATTATCCTTATTTCAAAACTATTTTCCATAATCATTCCATCATATAGCAAATGATTGTATTGCTTGTGCGTACATGTAGACTACAGATTCTGTGTAGATATGTGATTCATTTCCATTCACAATATATAATGTATGGTGATTAATAAGGAATTAATGTTTATATTTTATATTTCTGACATAATTATAATTTTTTAATTAAAATTTCACTTCTATCATGTTACCATTATATCCATCGGTAAACAATAACATCACTCATGTGTGTGTGTGGACTACCATCATTACAAGGCGTTCTGAGTCATTTATCATTTAATATTTATATAAATACTAATAAGTATATATTTATTAATATATATATGATATATATGATATATAATTTTTTTAAGTCATAATATCGTTTTCCATTCTTTCATTTCAAGAATCAAAACATGGAAACATCAATACTATGTATGGACATGCTATAATCTCCATGATGTGATATATTTAATTTTCAATCACCTCTTTATATGTATAATTATTAAAGAGTAGATTATAAATAAATACTATTATTATTTATTTTTTATGATTATATTGATTATTAATCCACGATCTTGGTTCAAGTACCATAACCATCGAATCGAAACATGCCTGAAAAACATACCCATTCTCACACGGATGTCCACTTCAATGATGAAATTGTTTATAAAAGGATCATTGAAATTTCTCATGAAATTTTACATAGTTTTTTATAAATTGATATAGAACAATAATATATTTATAATTAATTTATATTTATTTTATATAATATTTAAACTTATATGATTAATTATGAGAATTAAGGTAACAAGATTATGTTATAATTAGATTTATTTTGGGGATTTTCTATGTAAAATTTTAATTGGTGTAAATTATGTGGATATTATACATTAAACCCCATATAATTCATTATTCTATATTTATTTCTATAGTTTTCATTTATTAGTAATATTTTACTATCATTGTTACTTAAAATGAATTAAAAATGTTTTTAATGAAAAATAGATCATATATCCTAATTGGTTAATGATATTTCTCATTGATGTCTATATTATTCAAAAAAAGATATGAAAGTAATCACTAATATTTTATTCTTTAAAAATTATTATTTTCACTCCCATTGAATTAATTTTAAATTTTTCCCAAAATTAATCTCTTTGAATGTTTTTAAATCATTCCATTTTTTTAATTTTTAATAAACTATAGAATGAATGATAACTTTTAATTTATATAAAATTAATATATTTTCCCTTTTCGATAATTGTTATTTATATTCTAGATAAATTTATAAGTATATTTTTTATATTAAAACAAATTTATTATCTTAATATTATTACAATTTTAGTTACAATTTTACCCAAATGAAATTATATTATCTTATACTTTTAATGAAATTATCAGATGATATTTTGAAGTTAATTTTCATATATGTTTACATAATTTATGTATTGAAATTCATCATAAGGTATATTATTATATGATACCATACTCATTGAATCTCTATATGGATTATTATGATAATGAATTAAATATTATTTAGTGAAACAAGTCCCCCTGGTTAATTATTTTATGATAAGTCATCTATATGGTCGCAAACCAACCCGGGTCGACCTTAAACCGGTCACCCGAGCCGGTCCGCGACATGGACCGAAGGGTGTTCCCGATCACCACGGGCTGGAAACTAGTACCAGGAATCAAAATAAACTAGTTGAGAATGATTTTGTCCCATAACAAAGATGAATAAACATAAACTAAACAAGAAGGTAAATAAAGGGAAATAAACCAAAAAACATGGAAGTGGAACAAAAAAGAATTAAAGAAGCGACGTGACATACCTCAGGTTACCCCATGGGTCCCCGTGGAATGTAAACCACAATCTCTCCCAAAAGAAACCCAAGGATGAAAACTGCAACTAAAAAGTAAAGTAGGCATGAGCACCGAGATGCTCAGTAAGAATTCCAAAATATAACCACATCTTATTCCCCCGCCTTTATTAAGAAATCCAATTATGCCAGTTTGAAAATAAGATACAATAAAACAATGTTTCTCCTTTTCAAATTCAAGTAACGTGTTTTCATTTTCAGGTAATTCATTTTACTCCCACTACATTTTCAAAATATTTTACAATCATGAATTAAGGTTTCAAAATTAAAAGAAACCTTTTTGGATTAAAATATGGTTTTCACAAACACGACATCATGTATGAAATAAATGAAAACAATGTTACATCGCAAGAAGTATGTCAAAAATGAGAACCATGGGTAATCCCTATAGGTAGATAGAACATGTGGGAACCTAGAGACCTCGTTCCTCAGGGAAACATGGCTAGAAACCACAACCCTCAGAAAAACATGGCTTAGATGACCCTGACCCTCAGAAAACGTGGCTTAAAATACCACAACCCTTAGTAATTCATGTGTTAAGTTGGTGTTGTTGCTTCAATCCTACAATACAAACCGGGATGAACCCCTGTTGTGTCATCCAGCATACGAGTCCTAGTCACCCACCTATATACACAAGTTTCCTTATCATGTTCTATTTCAATTGGTGGTGAGTTTTCTTTATCAAGCACACATATATGTACATAACACGTTCCTTATCTAAGAATCATTCTACCTCTCACTACTGATCTCCCTCCTTAAGTGCATTACCCCTCTCTACATCACACAACCTTGCACAAGCCTTTACATTAGGCATATATCACAAACCACACATTGACACTTGCATCACATTTGTCAAATTAAGGGTAATGTCTCAAGAGGGGTTTTCTATTTTCACAAACCAATCTCAAAGTGCCAAAAGGGCCTCATCACTATAGAAGGAGTATTCCTCATTTTAGAACACATGAAGGTACAATATATTTAAAACAAGCATAAAACCACACTTAAAATGAAGAAATACTTTTAAAGAGATCAAGCCATCCTTTAATCTCGTGTTCACACCAAAACCCATTTAGAAAATCAATTTGGAACCCCTATTTAAAAATAATGCATGTCGTTACACTTTCATATCAAAATCGAACGAAAGGACTCACATCTTTTGGAAATACCCATTTCCTATTCAACACCAATGAAACCACTTTTTATGAGTGACAACAATATATATATTGTGTATATGGATTTCACATAAAAAAACAAGGAAATGCTTTTAATGAAACATCATGAAAAATGGAAATTCTAGTTAAAAATTAGGGTATAGGGGACCTACCCCAAACTTGTAACTATTTGTTGACGACCACTCGAATCGACCCTGCGCACTTCCATGCACATGAATATATACACACATATATAAATACCCCTAGCTATATTTCACATTTTCCTTGTGCAATGTGGGAATATGTACAAAGAGGGCATTTATATCTATATTTCTTACCTTATTCATGCACATGTAGGCATTCTTGACACCCGAAACTTGAAACCATCATAGTGAGGTCCAACACTCTACAAAAATAATTTAATTATTCAATAAAACAATTTATGAAACACTAGAAAATTTGCACCAGAGAGTTTATTCCAAAAACACACTTGACATCACATAAAAATGCCACTTTAAAACCAAACGCACAACACAACCATACCAAAACATGTTTTATATTACACAAACTATATAAAATTTAAATTAAAAAGCACACAAGTTCAGAAAGCCAAAATAAAACTTTTTTCCTTCAAACCACATTTTTAATACACATGCACCTTAATTTCTTCTAAAAACATTTTGCACTATCAAAAACAAGGCTGGATAATCTTTTCAAGAAACACTACAATTTGATACGGATGACACAAATCACATTATTTGAAAGAAAAATTCATTTCTAACACAACCACACATAATTTGTTTTCCAAAACATACTTTTCACACGTAAAATAATCAATTGAATGTTTCCACGAATTCCCATAACAAGACCAATATGAAAAACATAACCAATTCTAAAAGAATACTCAATTCTATCACACAAGCATGTCAAAATATTCACAGAACAAATTTCACACCACCCAAAATAATCAGAGAACATTATAAATAAATTAATCCATAAAAATCCTACATCAAACAATATTTATAGATGAAATCACCTACCATTGGTGTCAGAAGCCCCAAATTTCAAAGCGATACTCCAATCGCGCACCACACACGTCACAAATAACATCAAATAAACCCTAAATCATGAATCCAAACTAAAAAATACATGGAAATAAAACCCCAAATGAAAATGTACCAAAACCTTAACTAAGAGGGAAAAAAACTACCAGAGGGAAAAAGAGGGTTTCGTGCTGGGGGTCGCGCGCGCAAGGGGAGTCTGACCGGAGATGTTACGTGCCGGTGGGAGTCGCGAGAGGGGGAAGGTGTCTCGCAAGCAGGATGGGGAGGCTTCCGGTCATGGGGTTTCGTGCGTGTGAGCATGAATGAGAGGTCTACAGTCATGGGGTGCGCTGTGCGTGATAAAGGAGGGGGGTCGCTAGTCGGATGTCGGCCAGGGGGAGGTAGCACGAATGGAGGGAGGGAGGCGTGCCGGAGGGCCCTTGCTGGTGGGGGAGGTGCGAGCTGGAGAGGAATGTGGGGGGGGGGGGGTCAGCCACATAAGGGTGTAGGGTAAGGGAGAGGGAGAGTTAGGGTTTGAGAAAATAGTAATAATAATCATTATTATAATAATAAAAGAAAAAAATAAAATAGGAAATAAGAAAATAAAAGAAAGGAATAAAAAGTAAATAAAATATTAACAAATAATAATGAACATAATAAGAATTTTAATGAACTCAAATAATAATAATAATATTGTTCATAAAAACATAATAACAATTATACTATAGATGATAATAATTATATTATTAACCATAAAAATAAAATAATAATAATAATAATAAGATGAAAATAATTGTAAATAGATTAATAATAACAATATTTATATAATTAATAATAATCATAATAAAAATAATAATAAACATAATATGACATTAATAAACACAATATACCTAACAAAATTTATATAAAGTTAATAATAATAACTTAATTATAATAACCCTGTATTAATAAACTTGGTAAACATAATAAAAATAGTAATAATAATTACCATAATTATAATTATTAAAATACAACATTAAAACTCATTTTATTTATTTGTATGGAACATGAGGCAGACCGCACAGTTACCAAAGAAATGTCACGTAGCTTTGAATATGCCGTGCCATGAACTATACGATGTCAAGGGGCCAAGCATTAATTCAAAAATTAAATGGAAAAAATTTCCAACAGGCTTGGATTGCAGCTCAATTGAATGATTCAAAATCTGATAAAATAATAAAATAACATTATTTTAAATGTCCGGGTGTGACAATTCTCCCCACCACAAAAACTTTCTTCCCCAAGAAAGTCACCCATCCAACTGAGGAATCAATCTCGAGTTTGAAACTGAATGAGGCCAACAAAATCTCAAACCTGATGTGACTTTTCACTCCATCTGTCACACCCAACTAACTCTAAGGGAAACCACAAAGAGAAGAGACATCAGGAGATGAGAAGGGTTCTCCCCACTATATGTACCTAACTAGCACACCCAACATTGAGACTCTCATCACAGGCAAACTCTAGAACAGCTGACATGATCCAAAAAGGAAACCACCAACAAGACCAAAACTACCACACAAACCAACTCTTGAAGAAGGCACAACAAGATTCATGGTGGGTCTCCCACCCATTTAGGAACCGGACAACTTAAGCCAACTAGTATAGACCGACACGAGAACTTCCAACTGAAACCAGAATCCAATGACACATGAGAAAACCCACAAAATAATTCTACCAAATAGCTAACTTAACCATGACTCATCAATTCAACAAGAGATGAGCATTTCCAAAATGATCATGTACTAAAACAAAATGGGTCACATTTGAGGAGGCACAACTACTTGATTTACAGAAAGACAAGATCACCACCCCTTATACAACCAGAGTGGCATATTCAAAGAATAAATTCCACCATAAGGAAATAATACCTTTATACCTCTTACAGAAAAACAGATTCTTCAAAGGCAAGAGAGCTACAACAGGGAAATTCCAACTGTCCCAATTTTAGCATTGGAGAAAAAAATATTCGACCATGGTTCCCCACACCTAACTATTCCTAACCGTGTGAAGAGCTTCACTCCAAGACCTGTGGCTGGAGGTCTAATGTCTTGAAACATCTGCTGCCCCGTAGTCAAGAGATGACATCCTTCGGTCGAGACTCCAGCTGACGATGTTGCTAGCGGAACCTCTCCAGTTGCCCCAAATGGCCATACTGTAGGCAAGCCTTTGGAGGATGATGACAGAGTGTCTTAAAGTACTCAAACCGGCCACACATAATCCAACCAAGAGGGTGGCCGGACTAATAGAATACAGAATGGACATGAAGAATTTTATGAGACAAGTTCCTCCGGTTCGCTCTCCTCACAAGATGGGGAACCTTCCCGAACACCAAAAAGAATCAATCCTTCAACCCTAGGAAAAGACCCCACACAAGGGAAACATTAACTGATTCCACGATGTTACCTCCAAAGAAAAGGGAACCAACCCATTGAAATTCCAGACATAATTCTTTACTATCAGTTGGACTCCCGGGACACTCATGATATTTGCCGCTTCACTCACCTTCACTTCCTCAGATATAAACCCTCAAACAAGAGTGTTCCTAAACACCTTCCAAGACATACCATCATGCAACGATGTCAGAATTTCCTCCCACACCAATCCATAATTGAACAATCAAATGAACTCGAACCGGCACAAACTCGAATAGCTTTGGGAGATTCTGATTACCTAAAAACACCATCAATTTCACTAATCCATTCTGTTGCCTTTAATAGATCATGATCCCCATGGTAGATGGACAACGACCGAAAAGAATTCAATTCCACCACTCCGTTAAGAGTCTGGTTAGAACCAACAACTAGAAGAGACTCACTAGTAACCTCTAGGGCTTTTCTGGGAAGCATACTCAAAAACAAGATGCACAAATCCAAATCAAAACCAATCATAAATCAAAATTCCACACCTCAATCACAAAAAAAAGTTCATACTCAAATCACTATTCCAACGAAAATTCTATATATCAAAACCAAGAACCCGCGAAAAAGGATAGAAAATACGAAAAGAGAACACTAAACAATTGCTTAATCAATATTCAAAACATTTGAATTGCCTATTGAGAACCATTTTCAGCAAACAATCAACTTAAATATCCACCATTGGTATTCCAGGAAGTATCACAGGTACATATCCCTGTGCTAGCTCTGGCACCCATCCCCTCACATCACCAATTTCTCCACTTGCCACATGTGCACATCAATGTATTTGATCACTCATACGAGTTCCAAGGGTCAATTCAATACACTTTTCAATTCCAAAACATACCATTGAGCACAGAGAACAATTTCCCAACCAATTTGTGAAAGGCACTTATTATAAAGAAACACATTAACAAATTCCAAAACATTTTCCATTTCAAAAAGAATTTTCCACTCCAACAACCATATTCCCTTTTGAAAACACATTCACAAAAATCCATTTTCATTTATGAGATCTACTCACACCAACCAAAACCAAGGTCAAACATAACTCACATCAAAATTTCCAAAAACAAGGAACTAGTGGCTATGCAATCCCGGTAACATGGCTTTGCAGATCATGCTCCGAGCAGGCATCCCCCCAGGAAGTATCTTGGACCATGCACTCAGGAAGTACATGGGTCACCACTCCATGCAGGCTCGTCACGTAATAGCAGATCACTTCCCTTGTCATCCCTCATCCTCACAGACCAAGAAAAAGAAAAACTCAAATCCCATACTACCCCTAGAAACACGAGTCTCGGGATGGGAAAGGGTTTTTGATGTCCATCCCCCACCTACCTCTCGAGTCCCGACACGCCTAATCACCAAGCTACATGACACCCCAAAAAACTATGGCCTCCTCTAATACCATTTTGTCATGAACCAACCAGGGTTAACCCTAATCCAGTCACCCTAGCTAGTCTGCGACAAGGCCCGAAGGGCGGTTCCGATCCCCACGCGCTAGCAACTAGTACCAGGCATCAAAATAATCCATTTGTGAACGATTTTGGCCCAGAAAAAAGTTGAATAAACATAAACTAAACAAGAATATAAATAAAGGGAAAAAACTAAACAACATGGCTGTGGAAAAAAATAATTAAAGAAGAGACGTGACATACCTCAGGTTACCCTGTGGGTCATTGTGAAAAGTAAACCACACTCTCTCCCAAAAGCAACCGAAGGCTGAAACCGGCAACTAAAAAGTAATGTCTGCATGAGCACTAAGATGCTCAGTAAGAATTCCAATATATAACAACATCCTATGCCCCCGCCTTTAATAAGAAATCAAATTATACTTGTTTGAAAATAAGTTATAATAAAATAATGTTTCTCCTTTTCAAACTCATGTAACGAGTTTTCATTTCCAGGTAAATCATTTTACTCCAACTACATTTTCAAAATAGGTTTCATGCAGTCATTAACATTTTGAAATGAAAAGAAACTAGTTTGGATTAAAATATGGTTTTCACAAACAAGACATCAAGTATGAAACAACTGAAAAGAAAGTTACATCGCATGCAACATGTCACAAATGAGAACCATGGGTAATCCCTAAAGGTAACTAGAACTAGTCGGAACATAGAGACCTCGTACCTTGGTAAAATGTGGCTTAGAAACCACGACCCTCAGAAAAATGTTACTTAGAAGACAACGACCCTCAGAAAATGTGTCTTAGATGACCACGAACCTCGGTAATTCATAGTTTTAGATAGTGTGGTTGTGGAAATCCTGCAAGACGAACCAGGATGAACCCCTGCCGTGTCATCTATCATACTAGTCCTGGTCACCCACCTAGATACCCATGTTTCCCCATCGCTCCCTATTTCAATTAGTGGTGATATTTCATTATCAAGCACACATATATGTACATAACACTTTCCTTATCTAAAACTCATTCATCCTCTCACCACTGATCTCCCCCCTTAAGTGTATTCGCCATATTTACATCACAAAACCACACACTTGCCTTTACACCAGGCACATATCACAAACCACACATTAACACTTGCATAACATTTTTCAAATTAAGGGGAATGTCTCAAGAGGGGGTTTTCCATTTTCACAAACCAATCTCAAAGTGCCAAATGAGCCTCATCACATTCAAAGTGTATTCATCATTTGAAAACGCATGAAGGTACTATATAATTAGAACAAGCATAAAACCACACATAAAATGAAGTAATACTTTTAAGGAGATCAAACAATCCTTTAATCTCATGTTCACACCAAAACCCATTTTAAAAATTTCTTTGGAACCCCTTTATAAAAATAATGCATGCTGTTACACATTCAATTCAAAATCGAATGAAAGGCCACACATCTTTTGGAAATACCCATTTCGTGTTCAACCCCTATGAAACCAATTTTTATCAACCAGAACCATATAGATATATAGTGCATATGGATTTCACATAAAAAATAAGGAAATGATTTTAACGAAACATCAAGAAAAAATGGAAATTCTAATTACATATTAGGGCATAGGGGACCTACGTCAAACTTGTCTCTATTTGTCGACGACCACTCGAATCGACCCTGCACACTTCCATGCACATACATTTATACACACATATATAAATACACCTAGATGCATTGCAAATATTCCCCGCACAATGAGGGAATATCTACAAAGTGGGAATTTATAGGTATATGTCTTACCTTATTCATGCACATCTAGGTGTTCTTGAAACCCACAACATGAAACCATCATGGCGAGGTCCAACGCACTACACAAATAATATAATAAGTCAATAAAACAATTTATGAAACACTACAAAATTATCACCAGAGAGTTTACACCAAAAACACAATTAACCTCACATAAAAATGCCTCCTTAAAACCGAAAGCACAACACAACCATACCAAAACATGTTTTCCGTTACTCAAACTATTTAAAATTTAAATTCAAAAGCACACATGTTCAACAATCAAAAAAAACAATTTTCCTTCAAACCTCATTTTTAATACACCTTCACCTTAATTTCTTTAGAAAACATTTTTCACTCTCTAAAACGAGGCCAGATACTCTTTTCAAGAAACACTACAATATGATACGCATGACACAAATCAATTCATTTGAAAGAAAAATTCATTTCTAACAAAACCACAAATTAAATTACTACTGAAACATACTTTTCACACATAAAATAATTAATTGAACGTTTCCAATAATTCCCATAGCAATACCCATAAGAAAAACATAACCAATTCTAAAATAAGACTCAATTCCATCACACATGCATGTCAAAGTATTCACAGAACACATTTTGCACAACCCAAAATAATCAATGAACTTGATAAGTAAATTAATACATAAATTTCTTTCATCAAAAAATATTTATAGTTGAAATCACCTTCCATTGGTGTCGAAAGTCCCAAAATTCGAAGCGAAACTCCAATCGCGCACCAAAGGCATCATAAAAAACATCAAATAAACCCTAAATCAAGAATCCGAACAAAAAAAGACATTGAAATCAAGCCCAAAATGTAAATGTACCAAAACCCTAACTAAGAGTGAAAAAAACTACTGGAGGGAAATAGAGGGTTCTGTGCTGGGGGTCGCGCGCGCAATGGGAGTCTGGCCAGAGATGTTGCGTGCCGGTGGGAGTTGCGTGAGGGGGAAGGTGCCTCGCAAGCAGGAGGGGGAGACCGCCGGTCACACTGAGTGGTGCATGTTAGCAAGAAGGCGAGGCCGATGGTCGTGGGGTGTGGTGCATGTGAGCAAGGGGGGGGGCTGCCGGTCGGATGCCAGCCCAGGGGAGGTAGCGCAGATGCAGGGAGGGAGGCGTGCCGGAGGGCCCTCACCAGTGGGGGTGGCACGAGTGGGAGAGGAAGGTGGGGGGTCAGCCGTGTAAGGGTGTAGGGTAAGGGAGAGGTAGATTTACGGTTTGAGAAAATAATAATAATACTAATACTAATAAAATAAATAAATGAAATAGGAAATAAATAAAATAAAGTAAAAGAATATAAAATAAATAAAATATTAACCAATAATAATGACCATAAAATGAATTTTAATATACTCAAATAGTGATAATAATAATGTTCATAAAAACATAATAACAATTATACTATACTATATAATAATATTATTATTAACAACAACAAAAATAATAATAATAAGATGAAAATAATTGTAAATAGATTAATAATAACAATATTGATATTATTAATAATAATCAAAATAAAAATTATAATAAACTTAATATGATATTAATAAACCTAATATACCTAACAAAATTATTAGAAATTTAATAATAGTAAGTTAATTATAATAACCCTCTATTAATAAACTTTTTAAACATAATAATAATAATAATAATAATAACCATAATTATAATTATTAAAATACATCATTAAATCTCATTTTATTTTTTTGTCTTGAACATGAGGAAGGTCGTACGGTGACCCGGGAAAAGTCGCGTGGATTTGAATACACCATGCTATGCATCAGACGATGTTAAGGGCGAAGCATTCATTCATCAACAAAATAAAAAAATTTCAAACAGGCTTGGCTCACAGCTCGATAGAATGTTTCAAAATCTGATAAAGTAATAAAATAACATTATTTTAAACGTCCTGGTGTGACAGTTCTCCCCACCACAAAAACATTCTACCCCCAGAAAGTCACCCAGCCAACTAAGGAATCAAACTCGAGTTTGAAACTGAAAGAGGCCAAAAAAATCACAAATCCGATGTGAATTTTCACTCCATTAGTCACACCCAACCAACTCTAAGGGAAACCAAAAATAGAATATCCATTAGGATATGTGAAGGGTTATCCCCACCGCAAGAACCTAACTAGAATACCCAACATTGAGACTCTCATCACGGGCTAACTCTAGAGCTGCTAACTTGAACTAAAAAGGAAACCGCCAAAAAGACCAAAAATCCCACACGAACCAACTCTTGAAGAAGGCACGACAAGATTCATGGTGGGTCTCCCCACCATTTAGGAACCAAAAAACATAAGAAAACCTGTATAGACTGACATAATAACATCCAACTCAAACCCAAAACCAATGACACATGAGAAAACCCACAAAATAATTCCACCAAATAGAGAACTTAACCTTGACTCATTAATTCCATAAGTGATGAGAATCAAAAAAATGATCATGTACTAAAACAAAACGGGTCACATTTGAGGAGGCACAACTACTGGAATTACAAGAAGAAGTGATCACATGGCTTCATACAACCAAAGTGGGGTATTCAACGAACAAAAACCACCATAAATAAATGAGACCATTATGCCTCTTATAGAAAAATAGAACCTTCAAAGGCATGTGAGCTACAATAGGGAAATTCAGACCATCCCCATTTTAGCATTTGAGACAAAAAATTAGACCATGGTGCCTCACACCCAACGATTTCTGACTGAGTGATGAGCTTCGATCCAAGACCTGTGGTTGGGGGTCTGATGTCTTGAAGCATCTACTACCCCACAGCCAGGAGCTGACATCCTTTGGTCGAGACTCCTACTGATGATGTCGCTAGAGGAACCTCTCCAATTGTCCCAAATGGCCAAACTGTTAGAAATCCTTCGGAGGATGATGACAGGGCGACTTAAAGTACTCAAATTGACTACACATAAACCAAACAAGAGGGTGTCCTGACTAATAGAATACAAAATTTACAGAAATACATGTACTATACAGGTTTCTCTAGTTCTCTCTCCTCAACGGATGGGGAACCTTCTTGAACACCAAAAAGAATCATTCCTTGAACCCTAGGCGAAGACCCCACACAGGTGAAACATTAACTAATTCCACAATGTTACCTCCGGAGAAAAGGGAGCCAACACATTGAAATTCCAAATGTAAGGCTTCACTATCAGTTGGCCTTGCTGGACACTCATGAGCTTTGCTGCTTCCCTCACCTTCACTTCCTCGGATATAAACCATCAAACGAGAGTGATCATAAACACCTTCCAAGATATCCCATCATGTAACGACATCAGAATTTCCACCCACATCAATCCATAGTTGAACCCTCAAATGAACTCGAACCAGTACAGACTCAAATATCTTTGGGAGTTTCCGATAACCTAAAAACACCAACGACTTTTCTAAGCCATTATATTACCTTCAATAGATCTTGATCACCATGGGAGATGAACAAAGACCGAATATAATTCAATTACACAACTCCGCTAAGAGTCTGGGTAGAACCAGCAACTAGAAGAGACTCCTTTGTAACCTATGGGACTTTTATGGGCAGCATACTCAAAAAAAGAGGCACAAATACAAATCTAAACCCTTCATAAATCAAAATTCCAGACCTCAATCACAAACTAAAGCTCAAAATCAAATCACTATTCCTACAATAATTCAATATGTCAAAACAAAGAGCCCATGAAAAAGGATACCAATCACGAAACTAGAACACTAAACAGTTGCTTAATCACTTTTTAGAACATTTTAATTACCTTTTGAGAACCATTTTTCAGCAAACTAACAACTTAAATATCCACCATCGGTATCCCATGAAGTATCACACATACATATCCATGTGCTAGCTCAAGGACCCAACCACTCAAATCACCAATTTCTCCACTTTCCACAGGAACACCTCAATGTATGTGATCACTCATACGAGTACGAAAGGTCAATTCAAGACACTTTTCATTTCCAAAACAGACCATTCAGCACAAAGAAAAAATTTCCAACCAATTTTTGAAAGTCACTTATCATTAAAGAAACACATTTCACAATACAAAAATGGTTTCCATTTCAAAACAATTTTCCACTCCAACATCCATATTACCTTTTGAAAACATCTTCACAAAAATCCATTTTCATTTTTGAGATCTACTCACACCAACCAAAATGAAGGTCAAACATAACTCACATCAAAATCTCCAAATACAAGGAACTAGTGGCTATGAAAATCCGGTACCATGGATTAGAAGACCATGCTTCGAGTTGGAATCCCCATAGGAAGTATCTTGGATAGTGCAATCGGGCTCTACATGGGTCGCTACTCCATGCAGGCTCGTCGTGTAACACCCGATCACCTCCCTTATCATCCCTCATCCACACAGACCAAGAAAAAGAAAACTCAAATCCCATTCTACCCTGGGCAACACAAGTCTTAGGACAAGAAAGGGTTCATGACATCCTTCCCACACCTACCTCTCGAGTCCTGAAAAACCTAATCACCAAGATTCCTGATACCCCAAATAACGAGGGCCTCCTCTGATACCATTTTGTCACGAACCAACCCGGGTCGACCCTAAACCAGTCACCCGAACCGGTCTGCGACATGGCCCGAAGGGAGTTCCTGTTCCCCATAGGCTGGAAACTAGTACCAGGCATCAAAATAAACCAGTTTGGAATGCTTTGTTCCCATAACAAAGATAAATAAACATAAACTAAACAAGAAGATAAATAAAGGGAAATAAACCAAACAACTTGGGAGTGGAAAAAAAATAATTAAAGAATATACGTGACATACCTCAGGTTACGCCGTGGGTCACCGTGGATCGTAAACCACACTCACTCCCAAAAGCAACCCAAGGCTGAAACCGGAAACTAAAAAGTAAAGTAGGCATGAGCACTGAGATACTCAGTAGGACTTCTAAAATATAACCACGTTCTATTCCCCTACATTTAGAAAGAAATCCAATTATGTTATTTTGAAAATAATATATAATAAAATAATATTTCTCCTTTTCAAATTCATGTAACAAGTTTTCATTTTTAGGTAAATCATTTTATTCCCACTATATTTTCAAAATAGGATCCAAGCATGCATCAACATTTCAAAATGAAAAGAAACTAGTTTGGATTAAAATATGGTTTCCAGAAACAAGACATCAATTTTGAAACAAATGAAAAGAAAGTTACATCGCAAGCAGGATGTCACAAATGAGCACCATGGGTAATCCTTATAGGTAGCCAGAACAAGTGGGAACCTAGAGACCTTGTACCTCAGTGAAAAATTGCATAGAAACCATGAACCTTAAATAACATGTCTTAGAAGACCACAACCCTCAGGAAACGTGGCTTAGAAGACGAAGACCCTCAGAAATTCATATGTTTAGTTAGTTTTGTTGCGTCAATCCTGCAAGACGAACCGGGATGAACCCTCACCGTGTCATCTAGTGTACTAGTCCTGGTCACCCACCATGATACTCAGGTTTCCCCATCATTCTCTATTTCAATTGGTGGTGAGTTTTTATTATCAAGTATAAATATATGTACATAACAATTTCCTTATAAAAAACTCATTCAACCTCTCACCACCAATCTCCCTCCTTAAGAGAATTCCCCCTATTTACATCACACAACCATGCACATGCCTTTACACTAGGCACATATCACAAACCACAAATTAACACTTGCATTAAATTTTTAATACTAAGGGGAATGTCTTAAGAGGGGTTTTCCATTTTCACAAACCAATCTCAAAGTTCCAAACATGCCTCATCACATTAGGATTATTCATCATTTTAGAACACATGAAGGTACTATATATTTAAAACAAGAAAAAAAACATTATTAAAAAGAAGTAATAATTTTAAAGAGATAAAACCATCCTTTAATCTCGTTTTCACACCAAAACCCATTTTGAAAATCACTTTGGAACCCCTTTTTAAAAATAATGCATGTCATTACACTTTCATAACAAAATCGAACGAAAGGACACACATCTTTTGGAAATACCCATTTCGTGTTCAACCCCTCTGAAAACAATTTTTAAGAACCAAAACCATATATATATAATACATATGGATTTCACCTAAAAAAACAAGGAAAATCTTTTATAGAAACAATAAGAAAAAATGGAAATTCTAATTAAAGATTGGGGCAGAGGGGTTCTACCTCAAAATTGTCTCTATTTTTTGAAGACCACTCGAACTATCCATGTGCACTTCCATGCACATGCATTTATAGACACATGTATAAATACCCCTACCTGCATTTCTCATATTCCATGCGCCATGAGGGAATATGTACAAAGAGGGAATTTATATGTATATGTCTTACCTTATTCATGCACATGTAGGCGTTCTTGACACCCACAACTTGAAACCATCGTAGCGAGGTCCAACACACTACACAAATAATATAATAAATCAACAAAAAAATTTATGAAACACTTCAAAATTATCACCAGAGAGTTTATGCCAAAAATGCACTTGACCTCACATAAAAACACCACTTTAAAACCGAACTCACAACACAACCATACCAAAACATGTTTTCCATTACTCAAACTATTTAAAATTTATAATAAAAAGCACACAAGTTCAACAAGCCAAAATAACATATTTTTCCTTAAAAAATCATTTCCAATATACCAGCACCTTAATTTCTTTAGAAAACATTTTTCACTATCCAAAAAAAGGTCGGATACTCTTTTCAAGAAACAGTACAATATGATAAGCATGACACAAATAACTTCATTTGAAAAAAAAATTCCGTTCTTATACAACAACATATTAAATTATTACCGAAACATACTTTTCACAAATAAAATAATTAATTGAACGTTTCCAATAATTCCTATAACAAGACCCATATGAAAAACATAACCAATTCTAAAAGAAGACTCAATTCCATCACTCATGAATGTCAAAATATTCACAGAACACATTTCTCTCCACCCAAAATAATCGAAGAACATGCTAAATAAATTAATCCAGAAAAATCCATCATCATACAATATTTATAGATGAAATCACCTACCATTGGTTTCAAAAGCCCCAACTTTTGAATCGAAACTCCAATCGCACACCAAATGCATCACAAACAACATCTAATAAACCCTAAATAAAGAAATTGAACAAAAAAGAAATGGAAATAAAACAGCAAATGAAAATGAACCAAAACCCTCACTAAGAGGGGAAAAAATACTGAAGGGAAGAAGAGGGTTCCGTGCGGGGGGGTCGCGTGTGCAAGGGGTGTCCGTCCGGAGACGTTTTGTTCTGGTGGGAGTCGCGCGAGGGGGAAGGTGTCATGCAAGAAGGAGGGGGAGGCCGCTGGTCGTGGTTTACGATGCGCTTGAGCAAGACGGGGAGGCCGACGGTCGTGGGGTACGGTGCGCGTGAGCTAGGAAGGGGGGGTGGTCGGATGCTAGCCAGGGGGAGGTAGCGCGGATGCATGGAGGGAGGTGTGCCGGAGAGCGCTCACCGGTGGGGGTGGTGCGAACGAGGGATGAAGGTGGGGGGGGGGGGGGTCGGCCACGTAAGGGTGTAGGGTAAGATAAAGGGAGAATTAGGGTTTGAGAAAAAAATAATAATAATAAAATAAATAAATAAAATAGCAAGTAAAAAAATTAAGGAAAAGAATATAAAATAAATAAAATATTAACAAATAATAATGAACATAATAAGAATTTTAATAAACTCAAATAATAATAATAATATTGTTCTTAACATCTTAATAACAATTATACTAAACTTGGTAATAATATTATTATTAATTAACCGTAATAATAATAATAATAAGATGAAAATAATTTTAAATAGATTAATAATAACAATATTTATATTATTAATAATAATCATAATAAAAATTATAATAAACTTAATATGATGTTAATAAAAATAATATACCTAAGAAAATTAATAAAAAGTTAACAATAATAACTTAATTATAATAACCCTATATTAATAAACATGGTAAATATAATAATAATAATTATAATAATAGTAATAGTAATAATTACCATAATTATAATAATTAAAATACAACATTAAAACTCATTTTATTTATTGGTCTTGAATATGAGGCAAGCCGCAAAGTGACTTGGGAAATGTCGTGTATCTTTAAATATGCCATGCCATTCACCGGACAATGTCAAGGGTGAAACATTCATTAATAAAAAAAAAATCAAACAGGATAGGCTCGCATATCGATAGAATGTTTCACAATTTGATAAAATAATAAAATAACATTATTTTAAACATCTAGGTGTGACAATTCACCCCACCACAAAAACATTCTTCCACGAGAATGTCACCCTGCCATCTGAGGAATCAAAATCATGGTTGAAACTGAACGGGGCCAAAAAAATCACAAACCCGGTGTGAATTTTCAATTCATCAGCCACACCCAACCAACTCTAAGAGAAATCACAAACAGAAGAGCTTTCAAGAGATAAGAAGGGTTCTCCCCACTGCAAGAACCTAACTAGCACTCCCAACATTGAGACTCTCTGCACATGCAAACTCTAGAACTGCTAACTTGAACCAATAAGGAAACCGCCAACATGACCAAAACTCCCACACAAACCAACTCTTGAAAAAGGCATGACAGGATTCATGGTGGGTATCCCCACCATTTAGGAACTGGACAACTTAAGAAAGCCAGTATATACTGACATGAGAACTTCCAACTCATACCAGAAAACAATGACACATGTGAAAACCCACAAAATAATACTACCAAATAGATAACTTAACCATAACTCATCATTTCCACAAGAGATGAGAATCTCAAAAATGAGCATGTACTAAAACCAAATGGGTCACATTTGAGGAGGCACAACTACTGGAATTACAAGAAAACAAGGTCACCACGCCTTCTTGCAACCAAAGTGAGGTATTTTAAGAACAAAAACCACCACAAGGAAATGATACCTTTATCCCTCTTATAGAAAAACCGAACCTTCAAAGGTATGAGAGCTACAAAAGGGATATTCCGACTGTCCCCTTTTTAGCGTTGGAGACAAAAATTTGTCCATGGTTCCTCACACCCAACGATTCCTAACTACGTGAAGAGCTTCACTCCGAGACCTATGGCTGGAGGTCTGAAGTCTTGAAGCATCTGCTGCCCTGCAGTCAGGAACTGACATCCTTCGGTTGAGACTCGTGCTGACGATGTCGCTAGCAGAACCTCTCCAATTGTCCCAAATGGCCACACCATCAGAATGCCTTTGAAGGATGATGATAGAGAAACATAAATTACATAAACCGGCTACACGTAATCCAAACAAGAGGGTGGCCTAACTAATATAATACGGAATTGACAAGAAGACTTGTATGAGACAGGTTCCTCCGTTTCGCTCTCCTCACCAGATTGGGAACCTTCCTGAACACCAAAAAGAATCAATCATTGAACCCCAGGTGAAGACCCCATACAAGAGAACCTGTAACTAATTCCATGATGTTACATCTAGAGAATGGGGAACCAACCCATTAAAATTCCAGACGTAAGGCTTCACTATCAGTTGTCCCTGCTGGATACTCATGAGCTTTGCCTCTTCCCTCACCTTCACTTCCTCAGATATAAACTATCAAATGATAGTAGTCCTAAACACCTTCCAAGACATCCCATTATGAAATGATGTTAGAATTTCCTCCCACACCAAACCAAAGTTGACCCCTCAAATAAACTCGAACCAGTACAGACTCAAATATCTTTGGGAGTTTCTGATAACCTAAAAACACCAACGTTTTCACCATGCCATTCTGTTACCTTCTGTAGATCACAATCGCCATGGGAGATGGACAACGACCCAAAAGAATTCAATTCCACCACTCCGCTAAGAGTCTGGGTAGAACTAACAACTAGAAGAGACTCACCAGTATCCTCTTGGACTATTCTGGGTAACATACTCAAAAAAAAGAGGCACAAATCCAAATAAAAACCCATCATAAATCAAAATTACACACCTCAATCACAAAATAAAGCTCAAACTCAAATCACTATTCCAACGAAAATTCAACATGTCAAAACCATGAACCCGTGAAAAAGGATACCAAAAACAAAAAGAGAACACTAAAAAATTGCTTAATAACTTTTCAAAACATTTGAATTACCTTTTGAGAACCATTTTTCAGCAAAAAAAGAACTTAAATATCCACCATTGGTATCCCATGAAGTATCAAACATACATATCCCTGTGCAACCTCAAGCACCCATCCAGTCCCATCACCAATCTCTCCACTTGCCACATGCACACCTCAGTGTATGTGATCACTCATATGAGTACCAAGGGACGATTCATGACACTTTTCATTTCCAAAAAAGAACATTCAGCACAAAGAATAAATTCCCAATTTTTTTTTGAAATTTACTAATCATTAAAGAAACACATTTCCAAATTCCAAAACGTTTTCCATTTCAAAAACCATTTTCCACTCTAACAACCATATTCCCTTTTGAAACAACCTTTAGAAAAATCGATTTTAATTTTTGAGATCGAATCACACCAACCAAAACGAAGGTCAAACATAACTCACTTCAAAATTTCCAAAAAAAAAAGGAACTAGTGGCTATGAAAACCCAGTAACATGGCTTAGTAGACCATGCTCTATGAGGGCATCCCCACACGAAGTATCTTATACCATGCACTTCAGATGTACATGGGTCGCTACTCCATATAGGATCGTCACATAACACCAAATCACTTCCCTTGTCTTCCCTCATCCTCACAGACTAAGAAAAAGAAAAACTCAAATCCCATACTAACCCTGGAAACTCATGTCCGAGGATGGCCAAGGGTTCATGAAGTCCTTCCCTCACCTACCTTTTGGGTCCTGACACACCTAATCACCAAGCTACCTAACACCCCAAACAACGAGTGCCTCCTCTAATACCATTTTGTCACGAACAAACCGGGTCGACCCTAAACCGGTCACCCGATCCGGTCCGCGACATGGCCCAAAGGGCGTTACCGATCCCCACGGGCTGCAAACTAGTACCGAGCATCAAAATAAACTAGTTTGGAATGATTTTCTCCCATAAAAAAGACGAACAAACATAAACTAAACAAGAAAATATTTAAAGGGAAATAAACCAAACAACTTGGCTGCAAAAAAAAAGAATTAAAGAAGCGACGTGACATACCTTAGGTTACCTCGTGGGTCACCGCTGAACGTAAATTACACTCGCTCGAAAAAGCAATCCAATGTTGAAACCTACCACTGAAAATTAAAGTAGGCATGAGCACCGATATGCTCAGTTGGAATGCCAAAATATAACCACATCTTATGCCCCCCGCCTTTAGTAAGAAATCCAATTATGCCAGTATGAAAATGATATATAATAAAATAATGTTTCTCATTTTCAAATTCAAGTGTCGAGTTTGCATTTTCAGGTAAATCATTTTACTCTCACTGATTTCTCAAAATTGGTTCCAAGCATGCATTAACAATTCAACATGAAAAGAAACCATTTTGGATTAAAATATTGATTTCACAAACAAGACATCAAGTATGAAACAATTGAGATTAATGTTACATCGCAAGTATCATGTCACAAATGAGCACCATGGGTAATCCCTATAGGTATATAGAACAAGTGGGAACCTAGAGACCTCGTACCTCGGGGAACTGTGGCTTAGAAACCATGACCTCTGAAAAACGTGGCTTAGAAGACCACGACCATTAGAAAAAGTGGCATAGAATACCACGACCCTTAGTAATTCATATGCTCAATTAGTGTTGTTGTGTCAATCTTTAAAGAGGAACTGGGATGAACCCCTACCATTTTATCTAGCGTACTAGTCCTGGTCACCCACCTAGATTCCCAGGTTTCCCCATCATTCTCTTTTTCAATTGGTGGTGAGTTTTCTTTATCAAGAACACATATATGTACATAACACGTTCCTTATATAAAACTCATTCAACCTCTTACCACTGATCTCCCTCCTTAAGCGCATTCCCCCTCTTTAAATCACACAACCACGCACAAGACTTTACACAAGGCACATATCAAAAACCACACAATAACACTTGCATCACATTTTTTAAATTAAGGGGAATGTCTCAAGAGGGGTTTTCCATTTTCACAAACAAATCTCAATGTGCCAAATGGGCCTCATCACTTTAGAAGGATTTTTCATCATTTTAGAACACTTGAAGATACTATATATTTAAAATAACCTTAAAACCAACTTTAAAATGAAGTAATTCTTTTAAAGAGATAAAACCATCCTATAATATCATGTTCACACCAAACCCCATTTTGAAAATCACTTTGGAACCTCTTTTTAAAAATAATTCTTGTCGTTGCACATTTCATAACAAAATCGAACGAAAGGCCACACATCTTTTGGAAATAACCATTTCATGTTCTACCCCTATGAAACCACTTTTTAAGAACCACAACCATATATATATATAGTGCATAAGGATTTCACATAAAAAAAACAAAGAAATTCATTTAATGAAACATCAAGCTAAAATGGAAATTATATTTAAAGATTAGGGCATAGGGGACCTACCTCAAACATGTCGTTTTTTGTCAACAACCACTCGAACCGACCCTGCGCACTTTCATGCACATGAATTTATACACATATATATAAATACCCCTTGCTGCATTGCACATATTCCCCACGCCATGAGGGAATATGTACCAAGAGGGCATTTATATGTATATGTCTTACCTTATTCATGCACATGTAAGAGTTCTTGACACCCACAACATGAAACCATCGTAGGGATGTCCAATGCACTACACACATAATTTAATAAATCAATAAAACAATTTATGAAACGCTTCAAAATTAGCACCAGATATTTTACACCAAAAAACACACTTGACATCACATAAAAACGCCACTTTAAAACCGAATGCACATCACAACCATACCAAAACATGTTTTCCATTACTCAAACTATTTAAAATTTAAATTCCAAAGCACACAATTTCAACAAGACAAAATAATACATTTTTCCTTCAAACTACATTTTTAATACACCTGCACCTTAATTTCTTTAGAAAACATTTCTCACTCTCCAAAAAAAGGTCATACACTCTTTTCAAGAAACACTACAATATGATACGAATGACACAAATCACTTTATTTGAAAGAAAAATTCATTTCAAACACAAGCACATATAAAATTATTACCAAAACATAATTTTCATTAATAAAATAATTAATTGAAAATTTCCATGATTTCCCATAATAAGACCCATATGAAAAACATAACCAATTCTAAAAGAAGACTCAATTCCATCACACATGCATGTCAAAATATTCACTGAACACATTTCGCACCACCAAAAATAATCAAAGAACATGCTAAATAAATTATTTCGGAAACATCCTTCATCACACAATATTTATAGATGAAATCACCAACCATTGGTGTTGAAAGCCACAACTTTCTAAGAAAAACTCTAATTGCGCACCAAATGCATCACAAAAAACAACAAATAAACCATAAATCAAGAAACCGAAGAAAAAAAGACATGGAAATCAATACCCAAATGAAAATGAACCAAAACCCTATATAATAGGGAAAAAACTAATGGTGGGAAGAAGAGGGTTTCATTCTGGGGGTTGTGGGTGCAAGGGGAGTCTGACCAGAGATGTTGCGTGCTGGTGGGAGTTGCGCGAGGGGGAAGGTGTCTTGCAAGCCGGAGGGGGAGGCCGCTGGTCACAGGCTGCGGTGCACGTGAGCATGAAGGCGAAGCTGATGGTCGTGGGGTTCGTTGCGCATCAGCAAGGAGGGTGGGGGGATTGGTCATATGTCGGCCAGGGGGAGGTAGCGTGGATGCAGGGAGGGAGGCGTGCCGTAGGGCCCCCGCCGGTGGGGGTGGCGTGAGCGGGAGAGGAAGGTGGGGGGAGGGTCATCCGTGTAAGGGTGTAGGGTAAGGGAGAGGTAGAGATAAGGTTTGAGAATAATAATAATAATAATAATGAAATAAATAAATAAAATAGGAAATAAAAATATAATGGAAAAGAATATAAAATAAATAAAATATTAACAAATAATAATGAACATAATAACAATTTTAATAAACTCAAATAATAATAATAATATTGTTCATAACAACTTAATAAAAATTATACTAAACTTGATAATAATAATATTATTAAATATAACAATAATAACAATAATAATGATAATACGATGAAAATATTTGTAAATAGATTAATAATAACTATATTGTTATTATTAATAATAATCATAATAAAATTTATAATAAACTTAATATGATATTAATAAACATAATATACCTAACAAAATTAATATAAAGGTAATAATAATAACTTAATTATTATAACCCTATATTAATAAACCTGGTAAACATAATAATAATAATAATAATAATAATTACCATAATTATAATTATTAAAAAACATAATTAAAACTCATTTTATTTATTTGTCTTGAACATGAAGCAGGCCACACGGTGACCTAGGAAAAGGCGTGTATCATTGAATACACCATGACATGCATCGGACAATGTCATGGGCGAAGCATTCATTCAATAGCAAAATGAAAAAATTTCAAACATGCTTGGCTCGCAGCTCGATAGAAAGTTTCAAAATCTGATAAAATAATAAAATAACATTATTTCAAATGTCCGTGTGTGACATATAAAACCAATTTATTTTCAATGAGTTATTTAATTATATATTATTGAAATTTTTTATAAAAAGATTCTCCTTTACAAAGGTTATTATATGATGAAATGAATAATGTTTTATGATATTTTTTATATAGAAAACCTACTTTTCACTCATATTTATTACACAATTTTAAAGATATAAAATATAAAAGAATTAAAAAACCATGATAAAATGTTTTAGTGTCTTGGAAAAATTATGACCATACATCACATTTAAAAAATAAAAAATAAACATCAATTTAATTTCTTATTCTCTTCCGTCTTAATTTCCCGTATTTTCTCCTTAGCATATGTAAGCATAAAAAGATATACATTAAAGAAAGGGGTGTGATAAAAGCCCATTAAGAGGATTTATAAGAACATGAATCATTATAACATGGTGTGAGAATAATAATGATCATCATAACATAGTAATTGGAACATAATCATGTGATAAATCATTAATAAAAATCATGGAATATGAGAATTTATAAAAAAGAAACATCGTGTATTGTTGGTCAACTACCACACATAGTTGTGAACAATGATAGCATCATGTTCACACATATATCACTTTTTCCCATGAGATACATCAAATTACCCAATTAATTGTTGTGTTATATAATTTTGGTCACACTCTTCACATCATATCATTCACAAGTACTGTATAATTATGATTTCACCCATCACATCATAACATTTACATTATCATGCACAACACAGATAACGTACATCAATAATGAACACAAAATAACCCATGGAATGAAATTGGTGTAATTTCATAAAGAATACATTCATGAATAAACATTGGGGTTCCCAAAATAAATATTTAATAACATACATAGTATAAGAATCATCAACTTTGGGTGAAGAAGAAACAATCTCATGAGAGGTAAAAGATGTGTTTTTAGAAAGAAGAGTTATTTTGGGAAAATATTTTAATTAATCATAAAACCAAATTGGTTTCAAGTATATCCATGAAAAGATAAGATAATTATGAAAAAATGATATTTAACGAACACCAAATGAATATCCATACATAAAAAGTGATAAAAGTGGGAAACCCCAAATAAAGAGAGTTGTGTTTGATAATTCCACTTACCATATGTCTGGATGATTTACTCACTTTAATATGTATTGTAATGAAATTATATTCATTAATTAAGAAATATATGACCTTCTATGCATTAATATGGTTATTTTGGTTTTATTAAGTTCATTTATGGGCTTTTATATGAGTTTTAGTATTTAATTTCATCGTTCGGGGGGTGTTCAGTTTTTAGTTTTCATGATTAGTTTACTTGTATACATGAATGGAAGTTCATATAAAATGAAGATAAATATTCAAAATTGTTATTATATTTTTTTAATTATCTTCCATAATTTTAAATTATCTTATAAACAATTTTGTTATACGGTACGAGGATAAATCATTAAAAAAAAGTTAAATATAATCATTTTAGGTTAATTTTTGGCAGTTTTTCGATCATGAAAAACTTGTTTTATTTTATCATTCAGTATTACTTATATATTGATGTTCTAGAACCTAAATAGGGTTTTAAAATACATTTCATAATATTTTTCTAACAATATAATGGTTTTATAAACATCTTTTAAGGCGTTAATGGAAATTGAAAGTGCATCACCCACGATGTAGTTAAATTGTCACATCATGGGAAACAATTTCATTTTAGAATAAAACCGAGAGAGGGAGGAGTTTAATGATGGATATTACATTAACATGATAGAATTACATTACATGTATGTTACTAGATTTTTCATTAAATTTGGATGAGGGGAGGTGAGGAGAAAATAAAAATATAATTGAACTTGAAAAGAAATTAAAACAAATGAAAGAGGAATTTACCTATTGAATTTATCCACCTAGAAAACCTCCTTAGGGAAATAGTTTTGTAATTTTTATGAGACCAATATATCTTGGATATGGGGAAGGGGATATGGAAGAGTATTGGGTAGAATTTTAATGAGGACAAAATCTTGAGTTGTGAGGAAAAGGGGTTGCGAGGGTTTTTTTATAGTGGATGAGAGAGGTGTTTTCTCATTATTATATTCATTTGTTTTTTATTTTAGATCAAGACTATTAATATATTTATAATTTTCAATAAATATATTAAAATAATTAAGTATAGATAGATATTTTTGGCTTATATCCACTATAACTCATCTATGATTCCAAAATTCATGTATTTAGATTTTATCATAAATTATCATATTATGTTATTCATAAAAAATTAGTGTATTTTAGAAAAATACCCAAAATTCACCCAATCCATTTTCAACATGGAGAATTCAAAAATAAATTCTCTTTTTTGAAAATTATTTTTGAAAATTTTAGTAACATAATTTTTATTTAAAAACATCATTTACATGGAAAATACAAATTTGAAAATTATAACTGACTTTATAAACCTTTGAATAAAATACATAAGGTCTCATAATATTATAATTAAATAATAAAAAACAAAAATATTAATTATGAATTAATTTTATAAATTATTATTTTATTTAAATTATTTAATTAATCATACAATTTTAATTAAATATTTATGTCTAACAAAAATAACAACACGTAATTAATAATTTTAATACATTTATTTACTTATTCTATGATATAATTATACCATATATTCATTTATAAAATTCCTATTTTTTTATTCATTCATGGGTGAGGTTACTATTCATTTGGCTGGTTTATTATTCATAAGTTCATATTACTATTCATAAAGTAAAGTTATTATTTCATTGGTATTAGTTCCTTAACATATATAAATACTACCCATTTAATTTATTATTCATTTATAATGTTTCTATTGTGAGATATATGTGATTTTATGTGTTTTATACTGTATGAACTTTCTATAAGAAGGGATATATTCCATTGATAATTTTTTTCGTCATTACATTTTTCCACCCTTTTGAAATATCACCCTCAAAATTTCATTTCACATAAATAGGTTGTGGTACTTCTCCTTCATCACCTCCTCTGGTTCCCAAGTTGCTTATTCATACTTATGGATCATGCACAAAATAAGGAAAAGGTGGGTCGTATAATTGTGTATAACCATATCTCTTTAGTATAAAATCTTTTCTGGATACTCCTCTTAACAGACATTATCTTCCATTTGTACCACCTATGAGTTTAGTACATTTGAGGGATCTGGTATGTACTTCATCAAGAGTGATATGTGGAACATATCATGAACATGAGCCATATTCTGTAGAATTTCATGTTAATAGTCCATGTATCTTTTGCGATCAAGGATCTCAAAGGTGAAAATGTACCTGGGGATTAACTTCCATTTCTTTCTAAACCACATAAATCCCATTCATAGAGATTTTAAAAGGAAGACTTTATCTCCAACATCAAACTCCTAGTCCCTTCAATGGTTGCCCGCATAGACCTTTTTCAACTATGAGGATATTTGATATGTTTCTAGATGGCTTGAACCTTATCTTTCATCTCTTTCACAAGATCTGGTCCAAGTATAATTCTTTTACTATTATCATCCCAACAGGATAGTGTTTTACATCTCTTTTCATACAAATATAATGAGGAGCCATCTGAATACACAAGTAGAAGTTGTTTTTTGTATGGGAAATCAGCCAATGGGATATTCTGATCCTATTGAACTTTTAATTCTAATGAGTAGGATCTTATAATATATTCTGGTTTCTGAATAGTTCTTTTAGATTGACAATCAGTTTGGGGGTGATAGGTCATGCTAAAATTTAATACAGTACTCCAATCACATTGAAGACTCCTCTAAAATTTAGATGTGAACACAAGATCACAATAAGATACACTCAAGAGTGGAACCCCATACAGTCTCAACACATATTTCATATATATATTTTCATGTATTTCATGTGAGATATCTTCTTGAATAGTGATAAAGTGGGTAGTCTTGGTGAGTCGGTCAAACAACCCCATATTGCATTATTTCCTTTTGACGTTTTCAAGAAACAAATGATGAAGTCCATGGTGACATTCTCTCATTTACACATGGGTATAAGTAATGGTTTCATCATACCATTTGACTTCTATCACTCTTCATTAACTAGATAACATATCATGAACATTAAAATATTATCTGCAATCTCTTTCTTCATGTTCTCCCTCTATATGTGTTCTCAGAGATCATAATACATCATGGTACTCCCAGGATCGATAGATAAAACTGAGATATGTAATTATCCAAACAAATCATTCTTTATTTAGGTGATAAATGTAGAAACATCCTTCTCCAAGACTGAATCACAAAATCATAATTGATATGGAACTCTTGTAGTGTCCTTTAATTTACTGCATTCACCTTCTTTTGAAGATCCAGATCAACCCTTTGTGTCTCCATGATATTCTATTGAATATATGGTTGGTAAATCATTTGGGTAAGGTAGGATGTATTCCTTCCCATTATGATTTCCAAATACTTTTTATATCCATGAATATAGGGTCTTTCTTAATCCACAACATTGATAGAGTAGCTTGTTATTTTCTACCAATGGGATCATGTACCTTGTTTTCCATTCCAGGAATATTGTCAATAGAGTAATCTTAGTCCTTCTTTATCTATAACCATCTATTTTGTCTCAAGTTGATATCGTTTTTTGTTAATATATACTTTAGGCTCCGGTGGTTCTTATATATGTCACACTTCTCACTAAATAGGTAGTGCCACCAGATTTTTAAGACAAGAATCATTGTTGTTAACTCCAGATCATGTGTCGGGTATTTCTACTCAGGTATCTTGAACTACCCAGAGGTATAGTCTATAATATTATCATTTTTTTCATGAGTAAAAAAACCATGAATCTCTTTAAATCATCACTATATATCAAAAAAATTTATCCAATTTGTTGGTAATCTGAGTATAGGTGCAGTGATCATCCTCTTCTTTATCACCTTGAAGATTTCCTCACATTCTTCCTATAACGACCCATACATTACATACATGGTAAATACATTAAAATTGAAGCATACTTATTACAACATATAACAAAACCATTAAAGGACCGTTTATGTATAGTGTCTTTAGAAACTGGGAAACATAAACAACTGGTTCATAAAGAATCTACATTGTCTCCCATTTATTTCATCATATCTATAGTCCCTTTTTGGCATATCTTACTTAATAACCTTCTTCCTGACCTGGGGAAAGAAAACATACAAAATGGTGAGCTCAACTACTCAGTAAGGGTAAACAAATGAAATATCAATCACATCAAATTTATAAGAACATAACATTTTGGAAATCTTACCCTGCAAAAGAGATCATAATTTCATAACATGGGATAAATCATGGTAGTGAAATGTAATCCCAATAATCCTAACATAAAACATGAAACTTTGTGGAATACACACATAATCATAGAGAATCATTTCTTATTAGTCAAGACTCATAGCCAATACTATCTTAATGGACAAAGTCCATTTATGAACCGAGTTTACTCCTCGTTTCAGTCCTGTTTCACTGAAACGGTTTAACCTGCTGTTCTATCTATGTCTATCTCATTAGATATAAAATATTTACCCAATGCATTGGAGGGAGATATAGGTCCCACCCATCTTATAATGATACCATTCTTATGTGTTCCAGAAAATCATAAACCATACATCATAGCATAACCCATGAAATAAAAATGGGAATCTTAAACATCATGACATCATAAAAAAATTCATATATTATAAAGGAATCCATAAAAATATTTCCATCACAACATAATCAAATAAATGTAATAATAGGGATAGAAATATAACCCTATATTATCTTAGATGGAAAATATTTTTCATAAAACACTTGAACTCCATTCTTGAGGAAAATATCCTTTCTACTTCAAAAACACTTTTCCTTTCTTAACAAATCATACAATTCTAAACTAAAAGAAGTTGATTAAAAATACACTTGGAAAACTTTTAAAGGAATCTTCTTGGAAATAATTTTTAAAAAATCCATTCATGCCGTATAAGTTAAAAAAACATTCATCTCGTACTTTTGTCCGAAAAGTCCAAAAGTACCTCATACGAAAAACGACAAAAGATTCCTTTCATATCTTTTACTAAAAACTCACCGAAGGGTAAAATTGGATTTAAACAATTTTAGGTGGATGGAAATAATATTATATATTGAGGAAACATGGATTTGGATGATAAAATACACCCCAGTAAATTCCAAATTATAAACAATATCAGATAAAAATGAGATTGTGATATTTCCCTTACCTCAGGTCCGATATGCTTTGTACGTGTCCGAACCTCCTGTATAATGATTTAAATAATGTCATTGACTTATTACTGAATCATATTCATTGTTATGATACCATATATGGTCATATTCTTAGCTTCTTATTAGTAATATTTCATTACTACTTGTTATTCGGGTGTTTATTACTTTTTGTTCTTATGCGTGTTTTGTCAAATAAATTCTTATTACTCTTTATAGGATATAGATACATCATTTACATAATGGTATTAGTGTAATATATATCATATTAATTCATTCAATTCACTTATATAATCATTATTCAATGACGAATATATAGAACGAGTCGCATCACATCGTGGAGTAGGTAGGCCGTACGTACGTACGAGCGATGATATCGTTCCCATGATCGTGGAATTGTATTGAAGTGTATGTATACTATTTCATAATAAATATCTCTTTACAATAATCATACATAGTTATTATTTACACCATTATACCCATCCAAGTTAGGTGGTGGTTGAAAACAGATTACACCATGGCGTGGAGACAGTATTCCGTACGTACGCACGCGCGGTGATTTCGTTTTCCATAGGATGGATAAGAGGTGAAATAGGGTTGTTTCATATTTATAATAATATGTCCGTATATGAGGGATAATGATGTTTTTACCTCATAATGAAACAACTAAAGAAGAGGGAGTAGAAGAAGAATGGAACTTGAAGAAAATGGTATAAGGTATTACCTCTTTCTCGAAGTGCCTCCTTTAAACCTTTTCTTAAGGTACTAGAGTTGGTCTTTTGATAAGACCAGTACCTCTATTACGTTTCTAAGGAAGTGGGGAATTTAAATGGGCAGGGGTTGGCCGAGATTGAAGGCTCAAATTGGTGTTAGGAAGAGAGGGAGGAGGTGCCCTTTTATATGGGAGGAGAGGGGCACCTTTGGAAAGTGTGGAAATATTATTTTATTATAAACATATCTTCAGTTTCAAAAGGTCCAAAAATCATTAAAGACAAAGATAAGATGACTAATAGTCGAAATAAAATCATCCAATCAGAATTGTACATGTTTTGGAAAATATTTTAATCATTATAATCTTATTTATTTGAACCATTTATTAATGAGGTAATATTTCATCATTATTGTGTCATAAATAATTTATTTTATTTGGTATCTACAAATTATAAAAAAATTATTGTTATGTATGAAATCTTTTTAGATTTCCAATTAATATTTATAGTCGAAAAAATAATTTATATAACCCCTTATAAAAATTAATTACTAAAATATTTTTTTAAATGTGAATTTTGTCTTTACATTAAATTAATTAATCCAAATTGTCATTGTCACTACCAAGTGGCTCAATGGGGTCCCAAAAACGACCCTAGGAAGCCCATGGTCGGCCACTACTCATCAAATAAGGTTAGGAAAAGTGTGAATGTAATTTTTAATTATTATAATATTCTTTTAACCTTGAATTACCCTATTTACCTTTAACCGTAGTAAATAAAAATTACCATAGTTACTATTCATAATATCAAAAAAATAAAAGTAACCTATTAACATAATTTGGACCCACTGATTCCAAATATGGAATCCATTTTTCAAAATTCAAAATACAGAAGTTGAATTAATTAATTTAAAATTAATCCCGTTGTTAAGCAAACGGGTTTTAAAAGATAAAACATTGCCAAATATTGAAATGTTTTTACCTATGAATTCAATGTAAAATTAATGATAATGACATAAATTATATTAAATGGTAAAAATATATTCTATTTATACTTTTAAAACATTTAATATTATAATTTAACCATATAAAGTATTGCGATGAAAAAATTTGTTTTTAATTAAAATATATCGTGTTTTTACTATTCATTAAAATATGAAAGTTATCAGAATAATATGAAAAATTTATCCAAAGTAAATTTTTATATCTTGATTCTAAAGAAGAATTTTATTTTGTCAAATTTAACTTATAAACTTGTCAAAAACTAGATTTAATGTGGGTGTGCCATCAAAAGGCGATAAAACTGCATTTTTTGAAAAATACTTCTTTTACCCAAAAAAACTGATTTTGTTTTCATACCTCATTCTAGAAAATGTATAATATGAATTAAAATTTTATAAAATTAAAAATTAAGTTAATACTATTCATAACGGATAGTATTATAATATATCGTTGTTTAGTGAAACTCGGTATTGCGTACGACACAAGCTATCGAGGAAGGCCGCAATTGCATTTAAAGAAAACCAAGCTAGTGTTGTGTGTAGTGAAAGATTCCTTTAATGATTTATATAACATAAAAACAATATATTTCTCATAAAAGTATCAGGTGTTAAATTCTACCCCCTTTAAAATGAATTTCACCCTCGAAATTCGTCACTTCGTAACGAACAGATGAGGATACCTCTCCCTCATCATATCCTCAAGTTCCCATGTAGCTTCTTATAATTGGTGGTTCTTCCATAAAACTTTTACCAAGCGAGTGGTCTTGTTCTGTAGAACTTTTTCGCTACTATCTAGAATCTCTATCGGCTGTTCTTCATAAGAAAGATCTTGTTCCAGCGGTACAACTTCTGAGCTGAGTACATGTGAATGATCAGGTATGTACTTTCTCAGGAGAGATACATGGAACACATTGTGAACATGAGAGATATTCAGTGGAAGTGCCAATCAGTAAGCTACCTCCCAACACGATCCATAATTTCAAAAAGACCGATATATCTAGGGCTCAACTTTCCCTTCTTTCCAAATCTCATTACTCTTCTCCAAGGAGATATTCATAAGAACACTTTATCACCCACTTCAAACTCTAGGTCTTTTTTCGGTTGTCGGCATAACTTTTTTGTCGACTCTGAGCTGCTCTTATGTGTTGTTGAATAGATCTGACCTTTTCTGCTATTTCATCTACAAGATCAGGTCCTAATAGATTTCTTTACCCAACTTCATCCTAGAATGTTAGAGTCCTGCATTTCTTTCCATAGAGAGCTTCATAAGGAGCCATCTGAATACTGGAGTGAAAGCTATTATTATAAGAAAATTCCACCAAAGGTAGGTGTTGATCCCAACCACCTTTGAAATCCATAGAGCATGATCTCAACATATCTTCTAGAGTTTGAATTTTCCTCTCAGACTGACCGTCTGTCTGAGGATGATAAGCAGTGCTGAAACTCAACTCTGTATTTAGAGTATGCTTAAGACTTCGCCAGAACATTGAGGTAAACCTCGGATCCCGATCAGATATATTAGAAAGTGGTACTCAATAAAATCTTACCACTTCTTTTACATATATCCTAGCAAGATGAACTATATAGAAATCCTCTCTAATAGAAATGAAGTGTGCAGACTTTGTAAGACGATCAACTATGACCCAGATATCATTATTGCCTTTGTATGTTTTAGGAAGGCCAGTGAAAAAGTCCATAGTGATGTTTTCCCATTTCCATTCAGGCATGGGTAATGGTTGTAACATCCCGTTACACTTCTGTCTCTCAGCTTTAACTTGCTGACAAACCAAGCATCGAGAGACATATTCAGCAACATCTCTTTTCATGCCATCCCACCAAAAGTACTCTTTCAGGTCCCTATACATCTTTGTGCTTCCAGGATGAATAGATAATGAAGAACTATGAGCCTCATCCAGCAGATCCTTTAATTAGGGGATGAGAGGAACTGAAACCCAATTCCTAAACTTTATTATCCCATCACAATCAAGGTTGAATTCAAGAACATTTCTCACCTTCTTTTGTAACTTGACATATTCTTTCTGCGCCTCTTTAATCTTCACATGTATAGATGGTTGAACATTCATTCGAAAAAGATACGATTTTTCCTTTTTCATTATAATTCCATGATCCATCCTTTGTAAATCCATAAATATTGGATCTTTTGTGATGCTCATCATGGATAAGCTATCATGGTCTTGTCGACTTAATGAATCTGCCACCTTGTTTGCTTTCCCAGGGTGCTAATGAATTGACTAGTCATAATCCTTAATCAGCTCCAACCATCTTCTTTAGTGCATATTCAGCTCCTTTTGTGTGAAGTATACTTTAAACTGTTATGATCAATATACATGTCACACTTTTCTCCATAACGATAATGCCTCCAAATATTTAATGCAAAGATTACCGCAGTTAACTCCAAATCATGATTTGGGTAATTTTGCTCAAGGATTTTCAACTGTTGTGAGGCATAAGCTATCACTATAACATTTTGCATGACAACACATCGCAGTCCCTTCTTGGATGCATCACTTTAGATCAAAAACCTTTCTCCACTGTAAGGTAGTGTGAGCACAGGTGCACAGGCTAACCTTCTTTTTAGCTCTTTGAAATTTTCTTCACATTCCTCCGTCCAAACAAACTTAACTCCTTTTCGAGTTAACATGGTGAGTGGGTTAGATAACCTTTTAAAATATTTCACAAAACATCGGTAATATCCAGCCAAACCAAGAAATCATCAGATCTCAGTTACTATTGTTGGTCTCGACCATCTTTTGATAACATCTGTTTTTTATGGATCCACAGATATCCCCTCTTTTGAGATTACGTGACCCAAAAATGCAACTTTTTGAAGCCAAAATCCACACTTGGTAAATTTGGCATAAAGGTTATCCTTTCTTAGGGTCTTTAATAGAATTCTCAAGTGATCTTCATGTTCTTCCTTGCACTTTGAATAGACAAGAATATCATTTATAAAGACTACCACAAACTAATCAAGATAGTCTCTAAAGACTCTATTCATTAGATCCATGAAGATAGCAGGGGCATTAGTAAGACAAAATGGAACCACTATAAATTCATAGTGTCCATACCTTGTACGGAAATCTGTCTTTGGTATATCCTACCTTTTGACCCTTAATTGATGATACCCTAAATGAAGATCAATCTTGGAAAAGTATTGAGATCCGCGTAGTTGGATAAATAGTTCATCAATGCGTGGGAGAGGATATTTGTTCTTGATAGTGATCTTGTTAAGTTCTCGATAATCAATGCAGAGTCTCATTGATCCATATTTCTTCTTAACAAACAGAACAAGTGCTCCCTAAGGTGAAGCACTAGGGTGTATGAATCCTTTATCAATATTCTCTTGGAGTTGCTTCTTCAATTCCTGCAACTCAATTGGGGCCATTCTATAAGGTGTGTTTGAAATAGGCAAAGAAACCGGTACGAGATCTATTGAAAACTCAACTTCACAATTTGTTGGAAGACCTGGAAATTCCTCCGGAAATACATCGTCAATCACCTGTACAATGGGTATATTCTTAATCATGAGTTTCTCACCAACCATTTGAGATAAAAAACCTTCATTTAGTGGGATCGAGACCCATAAGATGGAAGAAATTTCCACTGGAAGGTTATGTTCATCATTGCATCGCTAGACGATCATAGATTGATCTAGAATATGAATTGTGACTTCCCTTCTTTAGAAATTGATATGATCTCCATATAAAGAAAGCCAATCCATGACAAGAATCACATGAAATTCCACTATAGGAAGGGTCACATGATTTGTAGGAAGCACTTTCCCAAAAACTTAAATCGCAGAAGAATTATAAACTTTTGATGCGACCGTTGTGCCATTAGGACTTGTCACAGCCATATAAACATCTAATTGTTGAGGTAATATGGTGATACCCTTAGAAAATTCTTCAGAAATAATAGAGTGGGTGGATCCAAAATCAAATAAAATATTTTCTACTTTAGAGTGGATGGTAAGTGTACCTCTCACCACATCGTTGTCTTACTCCACATCGCTGATAGTAATTGCATATGACTTTCCTTTTTCTTTGTCCTTAAGATTTTGTTGACGTCGATCATCATCATCAACCCTTGGATTTGGGCATTGATTGGCATAATTCCCCATTTCCTTGCACTTGAAACATTGAAGTGTAGTAGGTTCATTCTGTGTATCCCTTCCTTTGTTTGCATCATTAGACATATTCTTCCCATTATTTCGACATTCAATTGCCCGATGACCTTCTTTTCCACACTTATAACATTTTCTTGTCCCCTTAAGACAATTTCCTCCATGTTTCTTTCCACACTTTGAGCATAAGGGAAAAGTCATCTTCTTTTCAGCGTGGTCTTTAGATTTTCCGTTTAATATCATTTTCCTCTTCTTATCAAACCCATGTGACTGATGGGTTACACCAATCTCCATCTCAACCTTGAGAGCACATTGAACAATTTCCTCGTAGCTATTGAAGTCCCTTATGGCTAATGCCCTTCGAAGACTTGGTTTTAAGACACTAAAGAATCGATCGATCTTACTCTCAGGTTGAATAATAATTTTGGAAGCATACCTTGAATGTCTTGTAAAATTTGCTTCGTAGGTACCAACGGATTTATCATCCATTTTCTTTAGTTCAAGAAACCCCTTCTCCATCTTTGTTCGAAGAATACGAGGGAAATACTTACTAAAAAATAACTTCTTGAACTTGTCCCATTCCATGGACTCAATTTCATTCCTTTGCCTCATATTCTTAATAAGATTCCACCATTGATCAACATCACCTTCCAAATGATATACTGATAAGATGACTTTATCTTCTTCAGAACATTGAAGAACTGAAAATATCTTTTCAGTGGTACTAATCCATTGTTCAGCCACTAATGGATCAGAAGACCCGCTGAATGAAGGTGGACGCTGCCTCATGAAGGATTCGACAGAATGTTGCTCCTTCCTTTACTCATTTGGAATTCCAGCATGGTTCATAGCTTGAGAAAGTTGTGTGAGCATGGCTACAAGATTTTTCATTCCAGAGCCCATAATTTTTGGTTGCTCAGGGGGACAATCATTGCATTTCTCATCGCATTCTGCATTAACACGGTTTCTTCGGGTTCCAGCCACTGACTAAAACCAAGAAGAATAGTGTGAGAAACACTAATTATAATAGGAAAAACACATAATCAAGAATAAAATTTCACACTTTAGGTATTGTAATAGGTTGTTCATGGCCATTTCTAAAACACTAATATTGTGTTCTATGCTTATACATATCGTTAGGTTTCTTACTAAGGCTTTCACATCCTAGTTTAAAAGGTTGACTATACCTTTCCTATGATACCAAAAATAACGATCCATACATTACATACATGGTTAATACTTCAAAATTGAAGCATACTTATTACAACATATAACAAAACCATGAAAGGACCGTGTAGGTATAGTATCTTTAGAAACTGGGAAACATAAACAACTGGTTCATAAAGCATCTATGCTGTCTCCCATTTATTTCATCATATAAATAGTTCCTTTTTGGCATATCTTACTTAATAACCTTATTCCTGACCTCGGGAAAGAAAACAAACAAAAGGGTGAGCTCAAATGATATGTAAGGGTAAACCAAAGAAATATCAATCACATCAAATTTATAAGAACATACCATTTTGGAAATCTTACCCTGCAAAAGAGATCATAATTTCATAACATGGGATAAATCATGGTAGTGAAATGTAATCCCAATAATCATAAATTAAAACATGAAACTTTCTGGAATACACACATAATCATAGAGAATCATTTATTATTAGTCAAGACTCATAGCCAAGACTATCTTCGTGGACAAAGTCCATTTCTAAACCGAGTTCACTCCTCGTTTCAGCCCTATTTCACTGAACTGGTTTAACCTTCTGTTCCAGCCATGTCTATCTAATGAGATATAAAATCTTTACCCAATGCATTGGATGGAGATATAGGTCCCACCCATCTCATAATGATACAATTCGTATGTGTGCCACAAAATCATAAACCACACATCATAGCATAACCCTTGTAATAAAAATGGGAATCTTAAACATCATGACGTCATAAAACAATTCATATAAGATAAAGGGATTCATAAAAATATTTCCATCACAACATAATCAAATCAATGTAATAATATGGATAAAAACAAAACCCTATATTATCTTAGATGGAAAATAATTTTGATAAAACACATGAACTCAATTCTTGAGGAAAATATCCTTTCTACTTCAAAAACACCTTTCCTTTTTTAACATTTCATACAATTCTAAACTAAAAGAAGTTGATTAAAAATAAACTTGAAAACTTGTAAAGGAATATTCTTGGAAATAATGTTTTTAAAATACATTCATGCCTTATAAATTAAAAAAACATTCTTCTCGCACTTTTGTCGAAAAAGTCAAAAAGTACCTCGTACGAAAAATGTCAAAAGATTCCTTTCATATCTTTTACTAAAAACTCACCGAAGGGTAAAATTGGATTTAAAAAATTTTAGGTGGATTGAAATAATATTACATATTGAGTAAACATGGATGTGGATGATAAAATAAACCCCAGTAAATTCCAATGTATAAACAATCTCGGATAAAAATGAGATTGTGATATTTCCCTTACCTCAGGTCCGATATGCTTTGTACATGTCCGAACCTCCTGTATAATAATTTAAATAATGTCATTGACTTATTACAGAATCATATTCATTTTTATGATTCCATATATGGTCATATTCTTAGCTTCTTATTAGTAATATCTCATTACTACTTGTTATTCTGGTGTTTATTACTTTTTGTTCTTATGCGTGTTTTGTCGAATAAATTATTATTACTCTTTATAGGATATAGATAAATCATTTAAATAATGGTATTAGTGTAATACATATCATATTAATTCATTCAATTCATTTATATAATCATTATTCAATGAACATCATATAGAACAAGTCGCATCACATCGTGGAGACGGTAGGCCGTACGTACACACGAGCGATGATATCATTACCAGGATCGTGGAATTGTATTGAAGTCTATGTATACTATTTAAGAATCAATATCACTTTACAATAATCATATATAGTTATTCTTTACACCATTATACCCATCCAAGTAAGGTGGTGGTGGAAAACAGATTACACTGCGGCCTGGAGACGGTATTTCATACGTACGCACGCGCGGTGATTTCGTTTTCCGTAGGATGGATAAGAGGTGAAATAGGGTTGTTTAATATTTATAATAACATATCAGTATATTAGGGATACTGATGTTATTACCTCATAATTAAACAACTAAAGAAGAGGGAGTAGAAGAGGAATGGAACTTGAAGAAAATGGTAGAAGGTATTACCTCTTTCTCGAAGTGCCTCCATTAAACTTTCTCTTAAGGCTCTAGAGTTGGTCCTTTGATAAGACCAGTAACTCTAGTAGGTTTATAAGGAAGTGGATAAGTGAAATGGGCAGGGTTGGTTCAAGCTTGAAGGCTCAAATTTGTGTGAGAAAGAGAGGGAGGAGGTGCACTTTTATAAGGGAGGAGAGGGGCACCTTTGGAAAGTGTGGAAATATTATTTTATTATAAACTTATCTTCAGGTTTAAAAGGTCCAAAAATCATTAAAGATGAATATAAGATGACTCATAGTAGAAATAAAATCATCTAATCATAATTGGACATGTTTTGGAAAATATTTTAATCATTTTAATCTTATTTATTTAAATCATTTATTAATGAGGTAAATACTTCATCATTATTGTGTCATAAATAATTTAATTTATTTGGTGTCTAAAAATTATAAAAAAATATCATTATGTACGAAATATTTTTATATTTCCAATTAATAATTATAGTCGAAAATATAATTTATATAACCCCTTATAAAAATTAATTACTAAAAGATTTTTGTTAATGTCAATTTTGTCTTTACATTAAATTAATTAATCCAAATTGTCATTGTCACTACCAAGTGGCTCAATGGGGTCCCAAAATCGACCCAAGGATTCCCATGGTCGGCCACTACTCATAAAATAAGGTTAGGACAAGTGTCAAGGTAATTTGGAATTATTATAATATTCATTTAACCTTGAATTACCCTATTTACCTTTAACCGTAGGAAATAAAAATTAACGTAGTTACTATTCATAATATCAAAAAATAAAAGTAACCTATTAACATAATTTAGACCCACTGATTCCAAATATGGAATCCATTTTTCAAAATTCAAAACACAGAAGTTGCAGTAATTAATTTAAAATTAATCCTGTTGTTAAGCAAACGAGTTTTAAAAGGTAAAACATTGCCAAAGATTGAAATGTTTTTACCTATGAATTCAATGTAAAATTAATGATAATGACATAAATTATATTAAATGGTAAAAATATATTCTATTTGTAATTTAAAAACATTCAATATTACAATTTAACCATATAAATTATTGTGATGAAAAAGTTGTTTTTAATTAAAATATAGCATGTTTTTACTGTTCATTAAAAAATGAAAGTTATCAGAATAATATGAAAAATTTATCCAAAGTAAATTTTTATATCATGATTCTAAAGAAGAATTTTATTTTGTCATATTGAACTTATAAACATGTCAAAAACTAGATTTAATTGGGTGCGCCATCAAAAGGCGGTAAATCTACATTTTTTGGAAAATACTTCTTTTATAAAAAAACTGATTTTGTTTTCATACCTCATTCTAGAAAATGTATAAGATGAATTAAAATGTTATAAAATTCAAAATTCTGTTAATACTATTCATAACGGCTAGTATTATAATATATCATTGTTTAGTGAAACTCGGTATTGCGTACGACGCAAGCTATCGAGGAAGGCTGAGGTTGCGTGTAAAGCAAGCCAAGCTAGTGTTGTGTGCCGTGAAAGAATCCTTTGATGATTTATATAACATAAAAACAAAATATTTCTCATAAAAGTCTCAGGTTTTACACTTCCATCAAGACATACCTTACCTCGTTCCATGTTAACTTATTTAGAGGGCTTGAAAATCATGAGAAATTTTTCAAAAAAGTCAATATTACCCATCTAATACAAGAAAACTACAGATTTCCATGACACTAGAGGTTATGGGATATTACTCAATTAACACTATTTTTAAGGGTCCACAGAAACCCCCTCACTTGTGATCACATGTCCCAATAATGTGACTTGATGCATCTAAAATTCACACTTATTCAACATGGAATACAACTTATCATTCCTTAATGTCACCAACATAAGCCTTAGATGTTCTTAATGTTCCTCCATTCTCATAGAGAAAATGAGAATATCATTGATAAACACTACCACAAATTTTTCATGCTAATGAATACAAACTCTATTTATATAATCCATGAATATTCTTAAAGAATTCGTAAATCCAAAGGGAATCATCAGAAACTCATATTTCACATACCTTGTATGGAAGGAAGTCTTCTAAATATCTTTCTTCTTCACCTTTAACTGATGATATCCTAAATGGAGATCCACCTTTGAGATGTGTTGAGATCGTCGTAGCTAATGAAACAATTCATAAATACTTGGAAGAGCATACTTGTTCATTATGGTGATCATTTTGAGTTTATGATAATTGATACATAGTTTCATTGATCCATCCTTCATCATTAGAAAGAGAACTAGTGCATGCCAAGGTTATTTAGTAGGGCATAAAAACCCTATCTCCAAATGCTCTTGTAGATTCTTATTTAACTCCTCCATTTGGATAGAATCTATCCTGTAGGGAAAATTTGAGATAGGAGTAGCTTTGTGTATGAGTTCTATTGATAACTCTACCTCATGATCTAGGGGAAGTCTGGGTAACTCTTTAGGAAATTCATCATTGTATCACCTCACAATGGTAATTTCCCTTAGGTTGATACCTTCCTATGACTCAACTATTTGAGCAAGGTATGATTGTTCATAGGGAATCAACACCCACACCATTGAAGGATTTTCAAATAGTGATTCATGATCTTCCTTGAATTAGTAGAGGATCATGGGATGGTTCAGAATATAAAAAAGATGTTTTATTTTCCTGATATTTTATATGTTCTCTATATAATTAGATTCAATCCATCCCCATTACCACATCAAATTCCACCAATGTAAGTATAATGAGATTTGTTGGAAAAATCATCCAACACATTCCAATGGGAGAAGATTCCAACACTTAGGTTGAAATGATTTCACTAGTTGGTATTTTTACAGATATCTCTACATCAAGGTTTTGAATATTTGATATAATAGTTCTAGAAAACATGAAAGATGATAAGGAATTCATCGTACTGGAATCAAATAAGAATTTTTCCATTCTTGAGTTACTATAAAGTCTACCATGTATGACATCAATTTCATAATACACTTCTATAGTAGTAATGGAATAATTATTTTCTATCTCTTTGGGATTTGGTGGCTACTAACAATGACTACCCTCAAGGACTCGAGGTTTAGTGCACTGGCTTGCATAGTACCCTTACTCCCAACAGTTGTTGCATTGGACCATGGGTGGTTCCCTCCTTTACTCCACCACATTATCCTAATTCCTCATGAATTTTTGACAATCATGAACTTGGTGACCTTCTCTAAAACACATGAAGTATTTCCCCATCCAATTGAGGCAGTTCCCATGATTCTTATCCCTTCTTTTTTGACATGTGGATGGTTGAGTATTCTTTCCCCCTTTATCATTAGATCCATCATCTTGAAACTCCATATTTCATTTCTTATTACCATAGCCGTGAGAAAATTCTTCAAACTCTATATCCACTTAGTAATAACATCAAAAAACTTCTTCATAACTCCCAATGTATCGAATTTATATATCCTTTTGACGGTGTGGTTTTATACCACTAAAGAAGCTATCTATTTTTATTTCAATGTTGATGACAAAACCCAAAGTGTACCTTAAAAGACTTATAAAATTTTATTGGTAGTCTGTAATATCTTATACTTCCATTGTCTTCAGATATATGAATTCCCTCTATATATTTTTATGAAACTTTTGAGGGAAATACATAATAAGAAAGATTATCTTAAATTATTCCAAATCCATCTATTCAATATTTTCCTTCATCTTGGTTCTCTTAATCAATTCCCACCATTATATTGCCTCCTTATCTAGACAATAAATGACAAGAGTCACCTTCTCCATTCAGAATAGTGAAGTGCATAAAACTTATTTTCTATTGAGTTGAGCCACTATTATGCGACTATTAGATTGGAAGATCCATTAAACATTGGTTTTTATTGCCACATAAAGGACTCGATAGCCAGTTCCCCACTCTTTAGTGAAGCAAGATGTTCCACATTATTCAGGTTATTGTTTATAACCTGTAATGACTTGTTAAGAATTTACTATGAAATTTTTATTTCCCCCTCCTATGTCTTTGGGGATTTCATTTAGGAAATCGCTGCATTATACCTCGCATGGGTTGTGGCCCTAGTTTTTCTTAGTTCACACTATTTTTTAAAATATAAAAGGTGAGAATAATACATAAGTCAACAAGACATGAATAAGTAATTTATTCCATTGTGAAATTAAGTCTAAAGGCATATCTTGTGGGATCCCTATGTTTATAATTTTCTAAAACAAAGCTTCTTGGGTACATACTTATACTCAGTTCCATAATAAGGGTTTTAAGTTAGGTTCTCTAATCTTAATTCCCAAATTAACTAAACCATGTTCTAAAACCAACCATACCCAACATACTTTTCATACATAGCTATTAAATAATTTTGAAGATAAATAACATAAAAATAATAAAAACAAGGATCAATGGGCTTCTTGTATTGGGAAAATTATGACCATACACAAAATTTAAAAAATAAATCACAAATATTTATTTAATTCCATTTTCTCTAGATTCTAAATGTCTCTTGTGTTCTCCTTAGTACATGTAATCACCTGAGGAAATATATCTAATATAGGGGTGTGATAAAATCCCAATAAGAGGATAGATAAAAATATGAATAAATATATCATGGGGTGAGCATAATCCTTATCATCATAACATAGGCATAAGATCATAATAATGATAGAATGAATTAAGAAAAGGATTGGAATGTGGAAATGATACGAAATGAAACATCATGTCTTAGTGGTCGACTACCACACATAGTTTTGAACCGAGCTATAATAATGTTCATGAATATTTCACTTTTTCTCAGGAGATACATCACATTACGCAATGCATTAGAGCACTATATAATTCTTGGTGCACCCGTCACATCATATCATTCCCATGTATATATAATTTTTGGCGCACCCATCACATCATAACATCTACATTATCATGCATGCCACATATATATACATCAATCATGACCATAAAATAACCCAAGTAAATAAATGGGATTAATTCAATAAATTATAAATTCATGAATAAACTATGGGTTCCAAAAATAAATAGGTAATAAAATACATGATATAAGAGTCGTTGATTTTGTGTGAAGAAGAAACAATCTTAGAATAAGTAAAATATGTGTTTTTAGAAAGAAGAATTAATTTGGAAAACTATTTTTATTTTTCATCAAACTGGATTTTTAACATGTATATCAATGAAAAGATATGATAATTATGAAGTATGTATATTTAAGGAACATTAATGGAATATTTTTATTGAAAATAGCATGAAAGAAGGAAATCCTAAAGAAAGAGTTGGGTTCGAGAATTCCCCTTACCTTATATCAAAAAGATTTGTTCACTTTAATATCCTATATAATCAAATTCTATTCATTAATTAACAAACCAAATACCTTTAATACATTAATTTGATTCATTTTGGTTTTTCGATGTTGATTTATTGTCTTTTCATGGAGTTATAGAGTTGAATTGCATCATTATGGAGTGTTCTCTTTCTTAGATTTCATGACCGGTTCACTTGTATACATGAATGGATGTTTGCGTAAAATGTCGATAAATATCCAGAATTATATTATATGTTATTAATTATCTTAAAAAAAATAAATGTCCTTTTAAAAAAATTGGTTATATGGTATGTGGATGAATCATTAGATAAATGTAAAGGATAATCATTTTAGCTTAATTTTGGTGGTGTTTTTATCACAACAAACTCATTTTTATCATTTAGTATTATGCTTATATATTAGTTAAAAAGCATAAATAAGATTGTAACATAAATTTTACAACATGTTTCAACCATTTTAATGGTTTTATTAACATCCTTCAATGCAATAAAGTGAAATTAATGTGCATCTCCAATGATGTCGGTAAGTTGACACATCAGAGGTGATGATTTCATTTTTAGAATAAAAGAGAGGGAGGGAAGATTTTAATGTTGGATATTACATTAACATGATAGAATTATATTATATGTTTGGTACTTGAGTTATCATTAAATTTGGAAGAGTTTATTTGAGGAGAGAATAAAAATAAAAAATAACTCGAAATAAAACTAAACAAATAAAGTGGAATATACATCTTGAATTTCTCCTCCTTGAGAACCTTCATAGGGAAAGGTTTTTGGTCTTATTATGAGACCAATAGCTCCTAGAAATAGAGAGGAAAATTTACTAGTATTGGGAATATTTTTTATATGGAAATTTTTGAGAGGTGTAAGGAAGAGAGATGGTGGGGTGATATTTATAGTGGAAGAGAGGGGTGTATTCTCATTATTATATTAATCAGTTTATTATTTTGGCACCTGACTATGAATATTTTGAGAATTATAACTAAATATATTATAATAATATTGGATATTTCTATTTTTTGGTCTTACATCATCCATACATCATCTATAACTCCATAATTCATGTATTTAGCTTTTATAGTAAATTATCATATTGTATTATTCATAAAAAAATAGAGTATTTTCAAAAAATCATAAAAAATTACCCTAATAAGGATAAAAGTGTATAATTCAAAAATTTACTCCATTTTATGAAAATAATATTCTAAATATTATTAATTTAATTTTTAATTAAAATCATCATTTACTTGGAAAATATATTTTTTAAAATTATAACTAATTTTATAATGCTTTGAAAATTTATTTAAGGTCTCATAAAATAATCATGAAAGCATAAGACATCAAAAATATTAATGTATAAATACATTATATGAAAATAAATTTTATTTTAAAGTACTTAATTAATCATTAAATTGTAATTAAATATTTATGACATACAAATATACTAACACTTAATAAATAATTTAAAACATTTATTTACTTATACGGTGATATAATTATACCAGACATTAATGTATAATATGTCTAAATTTTATTTATAGTTTAATGGGTGAGGTTACTATTAATTTTTCTGGCATTCTATTCATATGGTTCATATTAGTATTCTTAAATTCAAGTTACTATTTCACAGGTATTGGTTCCTTGACTTATCAAAATATTTCTTATTTTATTAATAATTAATTTATAAATTTTTTATTATTATATATAATTGATTTTATGAGATTTATACTATATTAAATTACTATAAAAAGGGATAAATTCCATTGATTATATTTTGGGTCGTTGTAGTTTAATACTTATTTAGGGTATTAATTATTTGAAGTGTATTATTAGAAGCATATACCCATCCATTTAATTGGGGAAAATAGATATCACATATGGTAATAATGACTAAAATGGGTAGTAAAACAAGTTGAGTTATGCGATTTGTAAAATAAGATATCCTTGGGAGTGAATCGTGACTAAAAATTGATGAAATTTTGAATTAACCAAATAAAACATTATAGTCTTAGTGGTGATCTTTGACAAAGGGAATTATTATATATTATATTTGGTGTTCCAAAATATTATTTATTATTTTTATGACAAGTTATTAAGGATAATTTTTGATTCTTGATTATTCTTTACACAACTGACTTGTATCTTTTATTATGAATAATCCTTACACATATTTATGATTAGTTATATTTAACTAAGAGGAAATGATTATTATATGTTATTATTTATGTCTCATACCGTTACAATTATATTATTATTACTTATGGACATTGATTAATGCAACTTTTTATTTCCCTGACTGGGCATCTCAACTAACCCATAAATATGTTTCCATTCCCTAGGATATAAAGAATAGTTTTATATAGGGTATTTATAAAAAAATTACATTGTTAGAGGATTGTTATTGGAGTGTTTTAATATATTTATTGATAATATAGGATACTATATCTATAATTTAAACACAGTAAGACATTATTGTTCTTGGGTATGTGTAGTTGTGAAATGTAATGATTTATTATCTAAAATAATGCAGTATAAATCTATAATAAAACAAGGACACCTTAATCCTCATTTTATTTAGGGTAAAATAATTTACGTTTGATAACATGTGATAAACATGTTATTTTGTCATCTAGGTTCAACCATGAATATTCCATAAGCATTATGGATGGACGAATAAGGTGACATGTCAGGTCATACATGGTCAATTCATTACAGTATTCGTGATCAAACTTTTCTAGAGCATGTTCTAATAGAATCAATGTCATAATATGGGAATGTTTTTTAATTATATTAGATAAATCACAAATGAATTTAAATTAAAAAAACCATTAAATATTTTATATAAGATACTATTATGAAAAATTATCCAAATTAACATATATTTAAAGATGTTTTAAAAATTCCAAAAAAAAAAACAAAAAATAATCATCATAACAATAAATCTAATCATATCTTGGTGACCCAAAATATCCATCATATTTCACCAACTCAATGGTTTAGGAAAATAAAATTCTATATTCACACCATGGGTTGTATATTTTGTGTTTGAAAAATACCAACAAAATACGACCAATATTCAACATAATCCTTTACATTGAAAATCACACATTCTAGTTGAAAATAAATTAAAAAACTATAAATTATTCATGTCAATGAAAATAATTTAGAAAAAATAATATATAAGCATTCATATTTAAATAATTTTACCATGTGAGTCAAATTATCCATGTATAGAAATATAATCAAAAATGAAAAACAATATGTTGTGAAATTAATGTCTGAAATAATTAGAGTCAACATATGGGAATAAGAAATTACAAGACGAAATCCTAATATTAAATATAATACAATTTATATCTTTATCCAAAAATAAATATTCTTAAAATTATTTCCAGTGATATATCCTACAATAACAAGTGTAATCACAAGCTTGTGTGGAATCTACTATTAGATGCTGCCTATATTGAACTTTTTATACTTCAATCATAACTAGATCATCCAATCCATATTTGAATCATAATAGGGATGTGAAAATGGTTTGAATAGTGGTTTTTAAAATAGGAATAAATAGTTTTCCTAAATACTATAAAGTACCTAATGTATTCCCATGGGTATTTTATAATATAGAAGAGAAAAAAATTTGAAATATTCCTTCAAAACCATCATTTTTAAATTATAGCCACCATATATCATTAATATAATTCATATTAGTGAATTATGTTACATCAATAATGTGACTTTCCAAAAATATTTTCAATATTTTCATAACATCATAATTCATTCAAAATATTCATTTATAAATGATGAAATAATTTAAAAACATGATATTTCATTTTTAGAAATCATGAATAACTCCGAATAACTTTTATAAATTAATTAATATTATAATAAACTACAAACTCATTGTTTCAAAAGACTTATACCCTAAAAATATGTTTTTGTAATGCATCACTCCATAGCTGTTGGAATCCCATTTATGCTGAACAAATTGTCCCTATTGTTTCATAAAAAATATGATTTTATCCATTATAAATATATATTTAATCATAATGTTTTTTAATTATTAATCTTAATAAGTGATTTCACAAAAATAATATTTTTTTATTCAAATGAAAAGTATTATACAATTTTATTTGAGAACTATACAATAAAAATATTAAATTTGTAGAAATTTAGAAATATAAAATTGAAAAAAAATATTATGTCAAATTTATTATATATAAACTATAAAAACTCAACATGAATTTATTCTATGAATTTTGAAATAATTAAATATTAATGAAGATGGTATTTAAAAAGGTTAAACATCCATGTTTTCATCATTTAATGGGAGAAGAATCGAATAACCAACATTATATTGATTGACCATCATAGTTTTTTACTTTATAGTTATATATGAAACAAAGAGACTTGATTTTTAACCTTTTGAATCTAAATTTCAACTGAAATTATAGGGGTTCCTTGACATTGAAATATAACAATTCTATATTAATCGTAGATTAAAATAATGGATGGGAGAAGGAATGTGTGGAAGAGTCATTTAAAATGTAGAATTAAAACATAGATCATGATTGGAATATTAAAAACCTATTGAATATCCCATACAGTAAGGTGTGGGAAGAAAAGATGTTGGAGTGGATTTCCATATCTATAACCTATAAAAAAATGTGATTATACGAGGGATTTTATTTAAATGTGATTATGATAATAATAATAATATTTAAAAATATCGTAATAACTTGATTTATTAATGAAAAATATATTCATAATTATAAATATGCTCATTTAAACTCATAACATTTAAAATTCATGTCATTATTATCATTCCATGTGGACACTAAATTTCATAAATATAAATAATAACAATTTAATAAAATATATATAATATAATTTAGATATATAGATATTTTAAATCATAAACTAAATTTTTATAAACACATCTCATAAAAATTATGTACACAATAAATATTCAAAATAGAATTATAATATTTCATAATTCGGTAAAACATTGTGAAGTAAAAACATGAAAAGAAAGGATTTTGGTCACATTTAATAAATGAAATGAAATCATGTGTAGTGTTATAAACGGATTTAATAATCAATAATAACATAATATTTAATATTTATAACACTATAGAATTACCTTGAATGGTTTCTTAGTGTATGAAAAGTTCATGATTCACCTATGAATATTAATAATATTTAAAAAATGATTATTTAATACTATGAATAATATTACAAAAAATATATAAACAAAAATGAAAAAATTGGGTGTCAAATAGTTTTTTCACCATATTAAATAATGGAATTAGATTTTAATATTAGAATATGAGTATAAAATCACATCTTTGTTAAATTAATTTATGAAATGAATAAAAAACATAGAAACCCATTAGTTGACATATCATATTTGAATATGAAATAAAGGTATTAAATTTTTAAGGTTATCATATTGGATAAATTTTCAACCATAGATAATATAAATTACTATAAAAATATACAATCATAGTCTTCTAAACACACGGTGTATGGTACATAATGTCGAGAATTTGGTTGGTCTTCTAAAACATAAATCTGAAACTATACCTAACATCACTATTACATGTTTCAATATGAAACCCAACCCATGATAATCTATATATGGAATCATAATTTTTAAATCTTCATGATGAAAATTATTTAGGGATAGTTTAGAATTACATTTTTTTATTAACGATCATTTGTTTATTTAATATTTATATCACGGATGAAAGAATGACAATGAAATGATTTCTTTTTTATGACATGATACATTTGTCATATTCTTAAAATAATTTATTTATATTAACTATAGTATATATAAGAACCAATCATGAGATCAGTCATTTTATAATAATATAACAAATAATTATTTTATATATGTAATTTTCCTTATGAATATAAATGTCTTCTACATTTTTTAATATATAATTTTTCATAAAAGATAGTCCCCATAATAAAAACCAATAACACAATATTTTATCAATATATAATTTTAAATATAGAGAATAAATAAAATTCATAATATTAAAAATAGTGTAGTTGTAAAGTACACACAACGAATTAACCAAAAAGGAATATGAAATTCTTAAATATCATAGAATACATAGAATTGTCATTTTTTCAAATAACATTGTAAACAAACAAAAATAAATAGAAATTAGATTATCATTTTTTAAATGATGTAAATAAATTTTATATCAAAAAATGTGAATGATGAATGAATGATTCATGAGGTATTTATCAAATGTATTAAAGAAACATTTTTATTTCCATAAAAACATTTATATTAATATTACTAACCAAAAAACTAATATAAAAAATTAATTTGTAAGTAAAATTAGTTATGAATAAAATAATAAATAATAAATATTATATTTCAATAAAAAAATAATCAAATTTAAAAAACTCTAATGAAATTATGAGTTCATTTTTAATAGTGTATATTTTAAAATAATTTATAAAAAAATTATAATATTAATTATCAAGTTTGTATTAGGTAGAAAAATGTTTCCTAAAAAAAATTGTTCAATCATTATGTTAAAATTTTGGGCTGTTGATTTTGGTTTATTGTTTTTAAAATAGACTTTATATATGAATACTAAAAATCAGTTTTAAAAATAATGATATTTTTAAGTTATAATATTGATGTGAAATTCAATTAATTTACAATAAATTGGATTTATCAACATAAAATATATTTAATATGATAAATGATGCTTTGTATAATAATAAAATCAATTTAAAATTCAAAAAATTAATTTTCAAACACTAAAAATAATTGTATACCATTAAAAAATTATTGTTTGATTTTTTTCCTCCATTCCATTGCATAAATTTATCAATTAAATTCTTACATGGTCTATAATTAATAAAATGAGGTAATTAAAGTAAAAATAATAAATCATATGGAATAATACAACTATTTAATGTTTCAATTTATAAATATTATTTTATTCATTATTTGTACATAAAATATCCATCCCCTCAAGTATAAATACCCAATCTCCCTCTCCATATAAAATCACTTCCCGAACAACTCACAATTCTAATTCTCTTGGAAATTATATTTTCATAAGTCGGACTAGAACCCTAGTTAAATTCATCTTCCCTAAAATAATAAATTTTAAATTATTTAAGTGGTTTAGAAAATAATAAAAATTATAAACAAGGTAATGTTTCCTCATTTTTACAAATCACATTCATTTTCTATACCTCTATCATTCAATTCCCCACAAATAAAAACCTAAAAAATATTGTATTATTATGTCAAATGATATCCATGATATTAAGGTGATAAAAAATTATCATTTTTATATTTTTATATATAATATATATATCTCTCCACTTTTTAAAAATATAAGTTAGTGGTTTTTTATTTGAATACAATGACTTTATCAACTCCTTAATTGTCAAAACCATAATGGATGATTGACATATAAAATTTACAATTGGAAAAAAATAATTTTATTTATTTTTTGTGATTTTGGTTTTTTCTATTATATAGATTTCAAACATTTAAAACAATAAAATAAAAAAATTGGTTACCTCAATGAATCATGTAATCAAAACATTCATCTATACTAAAAATATAATCAAATAAATTTTAATTACTATATATTATTATTATTATTAATAAATACAATTATCTAAATTTTTTTCCATGTTATCGTAAACCTATATTGGTTATAATAGGTCTTAAAAACATTTTTTTTGAATTTATCATTCCTTCAACAATATTTTACCTTTTATTCTACTCAAATATATTCTGAATTTGTTTTACTTTTCATTAAAATTCATCTTATATTAGGGATATATGTATAGGGAAATTTTATCATTTATATTCGAAAATATTATTATTTTATTTAATTTTTTTTCCGGTTTTTTCAATATATAATGTTTATTTTGGGCCATTTATCATTTTTTAAATAATTAAAAAAATCATATATTTTATTCATTAAAATAAATTAAATATAAATAATATTGAAAATATATTTTCAATTTTCTTTTTAAGAACAAAAATTTGGGATTTTTTTAGAGGAATTAAAATTATTAGATTATGAATTTAGATTGGATGATAGATGAGATTATAATAAAAATGATAGCAACATGTGATTCAATGAATTCAAATGGGGTAGTGTGTATGAGATTTTTGTTAGGTAAGAGATCTCAAGATAAGAATAATGCATTGGTGAAATATAATTTTTTATCATATACAGAACCTAATGTTCCAATTTTTGATCAACACTAACCAATGTATTCTAGAGAAAAAATGACTCGTAATGTTTGGATGACATATATTAAGGGATATTACTAATGAGACTATACTACAATGAAAACCCAATATATGGACCGTGATTAAAAATTAAATTGGGATGAAAAAACTAAAATGAATATCCTTAACCCCATATAAGAATCACATATAAACTTATATGAGTGGATTAACAATGATACATTCATGTTGGATGAAATTGAGAAATCTATTTTGAATGCTCCACATCATAGTCGATCATATGAAGTGAGAATTTAATGTATATTCAATATGCATAAATTTAAAGTAAGAGATTTAAAATTTCATGGAAATAGTTTAGAATCAAAAGATATCCATTCATATTGGGATATAATTTCAGTACATGGAAAATTTGGTAGGAAGCGAGAAATTTCCTTTTCAAAGAAATCACAGGGGTATAAGGGGGAACTGCTCACTATATGTGGTACAATGAAATTAATACAACAAAGAATGTGAAAAAATTAACTTTATTTGTGATGTGTAGAATTATGTCACAAAAATTAAAATCTAAAAAAGTGGTACATCCCATGAATTGATCAAGGTATAAGGTTATAATGAATGAAATGTACTAAAAAACCTAATATAAATGATGGATTGTTGAATCTCAATTTCTATTGGGGGAATGTAATAATTTCTAGAATGCATGAATTTTTAGAAAATATTGAAAATAGATCATAAATGGGGATATTGTTTCAAATAAATTCCACCAAACACGGTGTTATCAATAAAAACATTAGCCAAATCATCATTATAGGTTCATGAATGATGTAAATAATGTAATTTATAGAATAATATGACATATAATGTAAATCATTTTTTTGTAGATTTCAACTTTCCACATTCACATAATCTTGATTTGAGGGACCGATATGACAGACCTCTTAGTGAGTAATAAGGGAAAGTGAAACATGATAATTATAATATTTAAATTAATTTTAGAGAATAATCTAATTGGAATAATGGGAAGAAAATCCACTTCATATTTAAAATTCAATGTGATATAATTGATATTATAGAACCATCAAGGAATACACATAAATATATCACTCTATGATGATAATTTAGAAGTTCTCAATTAAATAATTCATGACTAAACTATTGGGAACTGAATTTATTTTCTAGGTGATGGACTTAGAGTTTCAAAATTTTCCTAAAAAACACCTAAGAATTAATTAAATGATTTGAAGCTTCTATTGAGATACTGGAATAAGAAAATTTTAAGAGAGCTCAATAATGGATACTAAACATAGTTAAGAACAACCCTAATGAAGTTTAATGTTAGTTACTATATTATAAGTTATGAAACATGATGTAGGAATCCCCCATGTGTTGAATAGAGATGTTTATATTAAGAAATAATCTAATAAAAACCTGGAATTAAGGAAGATAATGAGGAGAACCTTGATGAAGGTTTCTAAACTAAATTTGATATTGATATATTTTTGGCTATGTAAGAACAATAAAATTCTTATAAATAGAAGGTACATTACAATGTATGATTTTAATTTTAATTTTAAAAAATAATGGTTTTGAGTAGCCTCTTTCACATGAGAAACAAAACATAAATCAACAGTTAGACATTTTATTTTGAAAAAATAATACAATGAATTATAAGAATGAATAAATTATGTAAATTAAATAAGAAAAATCATTAATAAAATTATAAGGGGAATAAAGCTGAAAATATTATAAACACCGCTATCATAAAACATTTACCCTTATCGTTTTTTGAAATGATCACCACCATAATTGCAACTATGGAAATAAGAAGATAATAAAATTTAATATATAGGTCGATAGATAAGTAATTGAATAGAATAAACTATTTTAGTAATGTATCTAAGGTTATATATTTGAATTAAATTTTAATTATATATATATATTTTTTTAAAAAACTATGGCAATTAGATATATTATTGTTGGAAATATGGAAATTCAGTTTTCATTTATCCAATAGTTGTATTTATGTTGTATAATATTACTAAGAAATTGAAAATAGTTTATTACTATATTGAAATAAAAAGATAATAATTAAAAAAATATTTTCAAAAATTTATTTTTTATACATTATATATTTTTAATATTAGTAGGAATATGTTTTTTATTTAAAATTTAATATTAATTTATTTAATAATTATGGAGTGATATTTTAAAAAATAATTAATTTTATATGATTTGGTTAATTTAATTTAATTTTAATTAATGTTTTTTCCCAATTACTATTTTTTAAATATTTTGTGTGTTATTAAATTAATAAATTGATCAATTTTTAATTATGATACTAATTTAATGTTTTTATAAATTAAATAATAGATTAATCTTATTTAATTGGAATGTAATCATAATTATTATTTAGAGCGCATATTATATATAAATAGATTTTTCTTCGAAAAAAAATATTTGTGTATTTTATGTTTTATTATTATAGATACATATTAAATATTTATAAATTTCATTACCATAAATGGAATAAAAAAATTTATTTATAATTTTTACATTACTTAAGGTGACCAATTTCATTTTTATTCATAAAAATATGTTACCATAGAAAAAATTAAGTTACCATAATAAATTTAAATGAAGTAAAAAAGTGAATAAACTATTTTTACGGGATTTAAAATATCATAAAAACCTATATATGAATGTGTGGGTGGGAATATTAATGATAAAAATTATCCTACCTCCATTTTTATTAACTTTATATCCACATTCCATTTTAAATTAATTCCTTATACATTAAATAATTCATACTCACATAAATACCACTCAAAACACACATACAAAATAAATCTCTCTACACCTTCCAAAAAAACCAAACATTATGTTATCTCATGAATAATTCTTAATGTTTCCTATAATAAATCCTCTTAATATGTTTAGATAAATTTCCATTTTGAAAGAACTCTTGTCAGGATTGAGTGAATTTGTCATGTAAGAATATATATTCTTCCATTACATATTTTTTAAAATATCAACTCAAATATTTATAAATATCATTCCCAACTCTAATTATGTTGGATTGAAATAGTAATTTATTTTTGGATATTATCATATAATTTTTTAAATCTATACACTTAAACATTCATTATTATAACATGTTCTTATTTGGACTAGTAAAACTTCTTACATGAACGATGTTATAATGACATCCAGATTTTCACCATGAATAAATAAAATGAAATTTAATCAATTAATATATAATATAAATTAGTTATATATTTTATAAATATGGTTTTTTATTGATTATAAAAATAAAAATTATAATGTAACTCATTCTTATTTGTAAATTAGTTGAAAAATATTCTTAAAATATTTCATTCTAAATACAATAAAAAAAGTTTACTATAAATAAATATAGGATTACCTAAATAATTATAAAAAATTTGAATACCCACCTTAAATAATATGATAAATATATATGTTTTCAAATATTGGGTAATGACATCTATACTTCGAAACATATATGAAATGACCAAATTAACCAACATTTGATCATAAAAATAAATAATATCAACCAAATATAGTTTTAATAAATCATTATAAATAGATATAATAAAAGGCAATAGATATGAAAAACATTGAGAAATATGTTATTTATAAAGTTACGTTTTTTTAAAACATTCTCAATCTCATCCATATAATTTAAGAGTAAATTAATTGGAATATTTTTCAATCTCATGTCAAAAAAATAATTATTTATGATTAAATTTCCTTGAAGGGAACATTATTACACTTTATATCCTAAAACATTAATATATTATTCTTTATTGGTTATTTTTTTGATGTATATTTTTATTTACCATTCCATCGCCATTTGGTTTATAATTTTATTGAAAGGATACTTGTTAGTGGATTCGACCTTATTTCATCTTTATAGTTAGGGATATTTCCCCATCCTTGTCTATATTATTTGTATTATTGTTTATTCTATTTCCTTTTCTATATATATATATATGAATTTTAAATCGATTTATAAATATTGTTTAGAATAAATTATAGATTTAATGTTATTTTAACAGTTCTAACGATGTTGTTTCCACTAACATTTATTATCCTTATAAAAGTGTGAAAATAGACATATATATTAAAAAACCTATCAAAATAACATCGATTCTAAATTTTATAATAATTTATCATAATTTTTATTCATCTACATGTTTTTCTGTTTTTATATATAAATTTATTTACCCATTTTTTTAAAGACATTAACATAAATTCTATAAAATATATAAATGTTTTTTATTATTTATCTAAGAATATTTTTATAATATATTAAAAGTATTCCATATAAATGAAAACATCCTTTAATATTTCATATAATTCATATGAAAGATTCCCTAAGGGATCTATCCCCCTTATTTCTCTACAATTCTTAATATTATTTCTTATAGATTTCTTCATGAATCCTGATTTTTTTAACTAGTTAAATAATATATAATTAAATTCTAAATGAATTAATTTTCTTATAGAACATATATACATAAATATATATATATTTGTGATTGGTGGGTACATAATACCAATCAATAAAATTTGATAGTGTTTTATATCTCATGATTTATGATGGTAAAATAGTGTTTATCCCAATCCCTCGATGTTAACGGAACTGGGTGGTTAGCCCAAATAAATTATATTATGGGAGATAGTTCAACCGGTTCCATTATGATATGTATGTATTTTTTGTTATCCATAATATATGTTCTAATTCAAATCATTATTTTTGTTCCACATTCTTATATCACGAAACATACATATATTATATGCTCATGGTTTGGAATTATCTAATCATGATTCTGCCCTCATATAAAATGTGTGATATGTTATACTTAAACCCGTATTCCATATATAATGTATTATAATATGCTTTATGATTCACTAATGTAATGTCTATAAAACATGATTAAGTCATCATAACCATATTCTCATGATCTTCAATGGGTGTCCCTTATGATTACACTTTATGAGAATCTAAAGGGCATCATTTATTTTGATTCCACTCCTTAAGTTATGAATTGGAGTATTAATTATCATTTTTCAAAAAATGTATGATCCTAGAATGGGTTTTTAGAGATTTTCAAGATGTTATATAAGAATTTATTTAAATATCTACATTCCAAATAAATTAAACATTTAGGTTCTTCATGTAGTTTCAATGAAATATAACGAATATTCATTTAAAATTATAAATATTGTATGAATATTTTTCTCATGTCACCATAGTTTGTACAAAGGTTGGGTTTGGATACTACATGGAGTAAGTTTATGATGAATAATGGGATTGAACCATAAAAAACCCATGTAGGAAATAATATGATATAGGATGAACTTATAATGTCACATGTTGAAATTAATGTTTCATAATGAATTATATATTATAATATATTTTCTTTATCATGTGACTCATTACTAAAATTATTATTACCTGAAACATAAACTCATATTTTTAATTATTAAAATTATTGGAACATGAAGTAATTATGTAAAAAATTATTTGATTTATAATGTAATGAATTTAAAAATGTGGCAACAAATGTGATGTGAGAATATTTAAAAAATATCATTTATATTCTCTCACAACATTACTAAATTATGAATATTAATAAAAATAATTTTAGAAAGTCCAATGATCTACGAAAGGAAAAAATCAATGTGTCCTTGATATGAAAATGACTAACCTATTTTAATTTTTCTTCTTATCAACTAATCATGGAGAAAAAAATAAAAAAAATAAAAAATATTATCCATTCTCTAGTATGTATGATATGAAATTGTTATTTTAGTTGTTATCGGTAAGATAATGATGTATATAAATGATAGACTCCCATTAATAATATATCAGAAATATATGAAGTTTAATCTATATAATGGGAAGAGATTAGAAATGTATTCTTCTTTACATATTTTTGTAACAAATAATTATAAAAAATATCAATTGAGTTCATTGATTTAAAAAAATGTTCATTGAATCCACTAGTAATTATGAATAAAAATAAAAGTTAATTTTATATATTTTTGTAATTTTACAATTGAAATTGAAAGAAAATTTAATCATCAATTAAGTGGATTGAAACAAAATCTCTTCTTGTTTTTTATAAGGGACTTCATTAGATATAATGAAATTGATTGATGTGATCTTAGATTAGAAATAGACATTAAATAGGGAAATTATTCTATTTTTTTGGGGTAAATATAAGAAAATGTTTTTTTAGTATAAAACAATGGTAAAACCCCTCATATAATGAAAATTAATCTTCCTAAAATCTAGAAATATGGGAAGAGTAATATATTTAATTGATTCAAAGGAACTCACAAAATTTTTATATGTGGAAGAGAAGTTCATCATGAACATTAATTTTAAAGTGATATACATATGAGAACTAAAAAAATTGATTCGTGGAAGGAAAATCCTAATGAACATGTATCATTAAAATGCTTCAATTATAAGGAGAATGAGAATTATGGAGAAAACGTACACCATAACCGATGATAATGATGAATATTAATGTCATTATCCCCTAATGAAAAGAGATAGATTGAATTACTATGTAATAAAAACTATGAAATTTCTTTCTAAACAAATATGGGGAAAGGTACACTCAAATTCTAAAACAAAACACCAAATGTTTTACTTTTCTATTTTTAAACCTATTTCTTAATATTTGAAACATTTTCTATGGTTATCAAATAACCACCTTAGTAGATAGATACATAGTTATTGGTGAAAACTCTTAGTGGCATTATAATTACAACACTATTCTATAACACTCATCTGATTGATGTTTGTGGGAATGTATTTCATTAATATAATATTATTCTCACTCATGGGGAATTTAATGTGCCTTTTCTCACTATATATAAATCCAATATTAATTTTTAGTATAGTGAAATCAAATTTCATATTCTGAATCAATATATAATCATCTATTAGTACTAAGGCCACCATAAACTACCAATCTAAAAAAATTAATTATAGAGGTCTTAATAACAAAATATGAGTGGTATTTGTCTTAACATATAGTGGAAAAGGGTGATATTGAAGATATATCTATTGTGTGGGAATTGCTAAATGTATTTATAAAATATTTTTCTAGTCATCCTCACTATTATTGGATGGAATTTTCAATATAACTAATACCATATTCTATTAAAATATTAATGATTCTATTTAGAATGGATATTATTCAATTCGATGGATTAAATATTTTTCTATAAGATACAATGGAAATGAGTTTTATACACATTTCTGCTTCATCATGAAGTGAACTTGTCCATGTTTTATATGAAATGATAAATCAGTTCTCTTTTTTATTATTTTTCATCAACTTGAGAATACCAGGATCAGGAACATATATCATTTACCCGTTATTGATGACTTTTTCGATCAGCTATGATGGCCTCATTATATCTCACTTATTTACCATCAATCAATGTATCACCCAATATGGTTCAAATGTTATTTTATATCAATGAAAACATATTTTAATATATAATAGCCCTAAACACATATTTGTTCCATTATGACTCGAAAGTGACCCTATTATCTTCATGGATAGTTCCATTATAGAAGAAATCAATAATTATTTTTAGTTGTATGGATGAAATTATTTTATAAACCAATATAAAAAAAATACATGGAGATCATTAGATTATGGTGTTATAAATCTTGAGAATGGATAAATTGTATATTGAATTTAGTATGTCTTCATTTTTTTTCTACGGAAGCTATTATTATTGGGTCATGTAATTGATGTGGCCTTAAAAACATATGTTTTTCCATATCTAATTGAAAAATCTCTAATGATTTAATTGTATATTTTTTTAATTTATCCTACATATAAACACTTTTGTGTTTCTATAAATAAATTTATCAATTTGTCAATTTTTATAATTAATCTTGTCTTTTATTCTATAAATTAGTTAATTTATGTTTTAGTTTATTTTATAGTCTAATAACAATTTATTTAGTTTGGTGTTTTTGTTTTCATGTATAATGATTTGATACTTATTAGTTAATAAATTTATTATACATTGTACATAAATAATGACGTTTTAATTTAGAATTTGAGGTGTTAAATATTGATTAATTGAAATAATTCAATCTATTTGTCAGATGCCTTTTAGCATTTCCATAATTGTAAAATTATTTTTTTAAACATCTTAAATAGATGTTTAATAATAGAATAATTTTTTGTCTACATTAATTAATTTAGTTTAGTATCTATAATTTAACTTTGTTTATAATTTACTAAATTAAATCAATTTTAATTGAATTTAACAATAAATTAATTTCAGTATTATTTGTTTCGTATATTTTAATTTTGTTTAGGAGTTACATAATTACTCCATTGTTTTTATTATTTCTTTAAATTAAATTAATTTATTTAGTCTTAATTTGCGTTTCATTCTGTTTTTTATTTTTCTTTGTTTGAAGTGAAATGGTGGTGCAACTAATTCTTTACACCACTTCATTCAAGGGGCCTCTGTGAATTTAGTTCTGCTGTCTCACCACCTCTTCCTTTCCACCTCACACCTTTTCCATCACGTTTTCACCATATTTCGGCGACCATATCTTCATCTCGGTTCTAGCATCCTTCCACCGTGACTTTCCTCACACTCAAGAACTAGCCACCACTTTTTTTAACCAGTACAATCATCAATTCTATTTCACAGTCTCACCATTTCAGTTCTAAGCAGTGTCTCCTCAATCGGTTTCACTCCCGGTGTTTCATCACACCGGTCCCAACCCCTTACAACAATCTCCTTTTTATTCATGGTCTCACCCTTTCATGGTGGCACCGTGATTTGGGCACCGTTACTTTCATTTTTCCATCTCTCAGGGAAGCCGCCTGGACCCTGCCTATTCCATTAGTGCTCTTGCCACAATGGAATCTCATATTTAAAGATAAATCAAAACATATTTGAACTCACACAACTCTCATATTTTTCCCTTATTAGTGCTATCTAGACTAGTCCTATTGGAGATGAAACCGTTTCCGCGATGTGGAGTTCCTATTGCGTCATCTGCAGATTTGAAAAACATCAAGCCTCGGCCAAGGACAATGAATGAATATTCAAGCCACATTTAATAATCATATTTTAGTAATCATTGGTACCAATTAAAATCCTAAAACCATGGAAACTAACCTTCCACCTGCTCAAAGTTGGAGATTTCTCCTTTTATGATGATACTCTTACCCGAACCGAGCATTGTCATGTTGGAAGCCTGATATGTCATGGTGAAAAAAGAAAGCCAAGCTGTGGAACCCACATTTCCACATCCAATACACAAACACCCAATATCGAGGGTGGAAAATCCACTACTTAGCTGATGGAGAAGGGGGATTCACCAATGCTGGAAGATACGTCTATGCCGCATTCACAACCACTATAGATCTGGACCAAAGCCACTTGAGGAACTATCTTTGCATGATGAAATCGAGACTCCCACCACCATGAGTACCTTTGCGCCACCAGATCTTCAGTTAGATGAGGGAACACTGCATCATCACGGTGCCAAACCATGTTTTCACTGCAATGGTTGAAGAGTTTTCCTTGCCTTTCACTAGAGATGCCAAGCAGGGCTGTCGCCGTGGGGAATCTTGCCGCCATGGCCGCCTTTGAGTCGAGGGTACCTCGTCTTGCTGTCGCGGCTAGAGGGTGAGGCCGAATAGATCTATCCGTTGCAATTTCTGGATGAATCAGCGGTGTCGGTATCTTAGGGAGGAAGGAGAACCCCCCCCCCCCATCGTGCACTAAGATTTGGGGAGGGGTGAATTTTTTTTATTAAATATAAAATTTTAAAAAATACTAAATAAATTAACAAATAAAATAATAATAATAATAATTACATAATATTAAAAATAATGTGGTTATAAGAAAATATATTTACAAAAAATATTATTTCTTATTAAACTGACTAATAAATTTATATATGTTAATAAATATAATAATTCAAATTTTTAATTAACACACTAATTATAATTAAAAAAATTAATAAAAAAATTATTTAAATTTAAATTATAAAAAATTTAATTACATAATTAGATTATCATATTTTTTTTAATTTTAATATTCTAGTTTAAAATCATTAACTCATTAAACTAATAAATATAATAATTTAATTAATATAAAGTATAACCTTTTAATAAAAATAATATCATAATAATTTTAAATAATTAATTTAATTAAAAATATATAAAATAAAATAATATCTATCAACTAACTTATTTATTATTTTATATTAATTTACTTTTAAATATGTATTATAACATTAGACATTATAAAAGCACTATTATTTAAATTTCTTCGTGATTTAGCTACTTTGTTTTGTTTTAGCTGTGCAGGTACACAGTGGGGTTGGAAAATTTGCAGGTTCATTCAAGAGATGTGTATATGTCCAGATTCACACAAATAACTCACTTAGAGTAGGTTACGTGAGAAACATTAGTGTGACATGCCATTCGCAAAAAAAAAACGCATGTACGGTGCTTAGGTGAAGCACTTTTTGGAGTCGGCAGAAGCGAGCGACGACATATAGCAGGTGAAAATATGATTTAAAAGTAGAGAAAGCTGTGAATGGAGAAGAATCTATCATTAATTCTATGATCACATCCATCTGAGAGCTGGTCGAGGATCATTCATTCCACAATCACGCCATTTTGAGAGTGAAGACTCCCTAGAGATGGGAGAGCAGTATGAATGACTTGAAATGGCTGGAGCAGAGCAAAAATTCATGATTTTCATTCACAGAGTAAGTATTCTTCTACCTCTATTCAATTATTTATAAATTGTATTTGCTACTTCTGAAATGAAAACTATCTTCACATAATTTTTGGTTTGGAAAATTTGAATGACTAATGGTTCATACATTCTTCTCTTAATTATTAGTCTTTTTAATAAGAATCATATTATTTTGGTGAGATTGATTATGTTTCTCAACAGAAATTAAATTTTCACCTAAATGCATCCAATTTCAACATCAATGCTCTTTCGATGAGACTGATCGTTGATTCTTTTCTTTTAAAACTGTAAATTCAAACTTCAGAAACTATCAGTGAGATAGATTTATGTTGACTTCTTAAGATCAAATAGCTTTATGTGGTTTTTGATGTGGTGAACTTCTAGAACTGTTATATAGAGTGTTATCTCTTCTGGAGATGATGAATTAACAACTAATTTTCAAGGTGTGAATTCAATCTAATGAAAAATCATTTTTATAACCAGTAGTTTTCAATTCATCCGAGCTTACCATTTGATCAACTATCAACACTTTTATTTACTTTTTCAGTCAACTTTATTTAGCACTGTTACCTTTTTCTCTTTCATTCCATAGATTAGTAAATAAAAAATTCTCAGTCTTGTTTCATTACTGCTTAATAACAAAATATAAAAAAATTGTAAAGTAAAAAACACCTAAAAAATGCACACTCACATCACTACTGACAACAGTGGAGTTTATTAAAAATAGAACCATAGAATTAACTCACTTGCCTTCTCTGTGGATCGACCTTGCACCATTGTTCTAGTGTAGGTTTTTAAATGTAATATTTGATGGTCGTGATGACTTTCAGCCTCATAAAAATTTGGCATTATTTCTGGGGAAGGCACGCATTGAGTGTTCTAATTTTTAGAAAATTTTTAAAAAATAGAATAAAAAAAACCTAAAAAAACCTAAAAAATCTTAGGAGAATCTTCTTAACAAATGTGAACTGGAATCTATTTCTTTTTTGGAACATTAATAATCTGCATCAATTGTGAATCTTTGTGTGTTTTAACTCACATATTTTTGGTTTCCAAAAAAAATGGTGCATTTTGAGGACAGGAATCATCGACTTGAATTATACTATGTATGTTGAAGCTGTTATGGGAACACTGTTTGGAAGTGTGTCGATAACCAGCCACAACATGCTGTTTCCATTGAAGAGGATGAAAAAAAGTGAATCTAATCCTCACACCCTAGCTAATATTGACCTAATTGATTTTAAATTGGATGCTAGGCTGAAACTATTTAATACATAGTTAACAAAAACCCAGGAAATTGTACATAGATATTCCCAAGAAGAAGATCAATGAATGAAAAGATTATAAAACATGATCTTGGATTTATAAAAAGGGTTAATACAAGATGAATTTGGAAAAAAGGAAAAGAAAATTTTTATAAAATATTTTAAAATAAAATTGAAGAAGAGTATGATAGTGAAACTAGACAAGAAACCATTCTCTTTGAAAAATCTGATTCTGTTGAAGTAAATCTAAAAATAACCAACTCAATAAATAAATACAATAACATTTAAAATCGCAAAAAGATCTTTAATGGTGTTGAGTTGGACAATTATGAAGACAAATTAAAACAGATTGAAAAATATTTCCCTGTTCTTTTTATCATTCCTTTTTTGAAAAAAATCACTATTTTAGAAATTTGGAGAATGAAGTCACTCGGATTGGAAACCTCTCTTCCATGTTTTGAACCGGTAAACCCAATAATTTCTGGAATGTTGTTGGATGATTCGGATATGGGAATGATATTTGAAGAAATACTAAATAATGAGTTTTCATTTCCAAATTTTCGTTGTAATCACTATTCTGAATCATTGTGTAGTGAAATTGAAAACAGTGTTGATATACATGGGAGTAAATGTTTAAATTTTATCAATCTTGAACATGACATGATTGAAACTGGATTGAAAATTTTTGGGCCTAAACTTAACTTTCTGGAACACACTACATACCTTCTTTTTAGAATTGAGCCTTTTGAATTTGAGCATGAAAAAGAGGTTGAGCACACACATGAATTTGGAAAAACTTATTTGATAGAAGCAGTAGATGTTCAGTGTGAGTTGACTGACAAGGAAATTTCGGAAGATATTTTCAGCATTGTTAGTTTGGAATCAATTTGTGATAAAATAAACTCTCTTCCTTGACTATTACTTCTATCCTTAACTGTGAAGGGTCTCGAGCCTTCTTTTATTACTAATAATGGTCCAGAGGGGGAATCATACGTGAGTTTCAATGTTCATAAATCTTTTCAACTCTCTATTGAATATCCTTTTGAACCTTATAATCAGAATTTACCCAATTTCACAATTTAATTTTAACCTATTAGTGTTGAGGTTAAGAGAGATAGTTATGAGGTCAATGCCACACCCATTGAAGCATCTAGTACTATGTTGTCCATTCATGTGAACTCAAATATTGATAACTCTGAAACAATTCTAGAAGTGGAAAACATTATGCTCACAACTATTAATGGTTGTTTCTTAGGTATTTTTATAAGCCAAGAGAGTTTTGTTGTGTTTAGCTTGGAAGCCAACAATTTTCATTGTTTTGTTAAAAAAATTTGGGACAAATATATGTGGTGGTTCTTATTATGCAAACCACATCCACCTAGTGATTACGGTTAGTTTCTAGGTAAGACCGGATATAAACTATAAATCTAGCACTGCATGGGGGGCTACCCATTGGGTTTTTTTGTGTTAATAAATAAAAATATTGTGATTAAATAAAGTCTAACTAGGGAAATTAAATACAGTGCTTCATGAGAGTTAACTGATGTTCTTTTATTTGTGTTTACTATTGTTTATGTTCTTGTTTTACTTTGAATAATGTGCTTCCATGTTTCCTTCTATATTCACTCTCTATGTTGGTTATTTGTTTGTGGTTTACATGCACTGTGTTTTTCAGATGCTGATACTTTCATCTGTGTAGTGGAATTTCCATTATCATTTCTGGAAAAAAACTTATTCATGGAAGTAATTTAACATTCTTCATTTATTTTTGCTCTTGTTTTTGCTAATAAAATTATGTTCACTGAAAAATTCTACTTGTATTATAAAATTCTGCTACATGTGTGCTGAAATTTCTGTTTCATGGCTTGAACTATATAAAATTTTTCTACATGTCATTCTACCTGATTAAAAAAATTATGCTTGTGCCTCTTTCTTAAATTTTAATTCATCAATAAATATTGAAATAATATCTCACTATATGAAATTAAGTGTGGGGTTGTATGATTGCTTGTTGTGTTTCTTGCTGAATGTTCTTTGCTAGGGGGTGTTATGAATGCTTGCATAATGTGTTAGTTAACATCTAATTGAATCATTTTTTCTGAAATTCCTTACATCCAACATTCTTTCCAACCCCAAGTTACATGCTTGGTTTGAACATTAATTCATGTATTTGATAATGAACCTACATTTAAGTTATTCATTGTGGCAAACAAGATTTGTGTCCTTTAATTTGACCTTTACAGAAGTCATAAATCTGATAAACTTAAAATCTATTTTGAAAATTAACTGTAAAATTATTCTTCTCCATATTTAGAAATTAACTTTGGGGACAATGTTTGGTTTTATGTGTGGGGGAGGGGGTCAATTCTTGATTGTGATTAATTGTTCTTAATTGGAATCCCATCAATTTTCACTGCAACTTAATTCTTTTTGTTAAAAAATGGGTAAAATGGGTAGAAGATTTCAAAATTCTTTCTTAATTTTATGTTGTTCACTATTATTCAAATGGGTCATTCCTTAAACAGTGCTTTGATTGGTAGTTAAGAATTGATTTGAATATGAAATTAGTGATAATGGATGATTACTGAGTGTTCTATCTTTGTGATCTAATGGAAATTTTGGTTTAGGAATTATTTTGAAGAATTATATTGGTGATTTGTTTGGGGAGTTATGTTCATAATCAATGGAATTTCAAATTTGATTTTGACCATAGGTGACTCATTTTCCATTTAATTTATTAAATTAACCATCTTAATGAGATAATTTAAATGACATTTCATATAAATATTTTGGAACTGGAGTAATATGGGCATCTGGGATCCCAAGGTGAGTCTCTGAGACCCTAGTTGCTGGGAGTGTTTCTGTTTACCAATATCCCTCTGTACACCTTGAATAAGGGCATTTCACAGTGCTTATCGCATGATACATGGGTTGGGAAAAATAAAAAAAGTTTCTATAGTCAAAAATGATTTCATTAAGGTGAGGGGAATGATGAACGCTGGATGAAGAAGGGGTCAATTGGTTTATATGGGAGTCACTTATTTTGTATCATTAAGGTGATTTATAAAAACATATATTTTTGGAACCTACGTGTTGAGTCAAATGGTAAGTTATTTTGGTTACGTTTTTAATTCCACTGATAATTTACCTTTTTTCACCCTTGGACATTGGACTTAAATCTTGATTGAGGTTAGTCACTAAGATGTATCATATTTGAGGCACAACATCTTTATTTATTGAGGATTCATTGTTATCTAGATAACCCATTGAGTATTTTTTCTATGTAAGATTCATATGATCAATTCATTTTCTATGCCTAATGAAAATCTTGAAGTCCTCTGCTGAACGTTCTGGACATGTTATATTTTGACAAATGTAATAAATACACTCACATAAGTTTTTCAATGATAACAAAGCATGAGATTGTTTGAGGAAAAACCATGATTAAGTGTGGGGGAATTTGATGTGTCCTTAAAAACATTTGTTTGGCCACATCTAATTGACAAATATTTAATGATTTAATTGTTTATATTTTTACTTTATAGTACATGTTAAATCTTTTGTGTCTCTATAAATAAATTTATCAATTTATCAATTTTTATAAATAATTGTGTGTTTTATGCTTTAAATTTTTTAATTTATGTTTTACATTATTTTATAGTCTCATAACATTTTATTTAGTTTTGTGTTTTTTCATCTATAATTATTTGATACTTATTAGTTAATAAATTAATTCTGTTTTGTACATAAATAAAGAAGTTTTAATTTAGCATTTGAGGTGTGAAATATTAATTAATTAAAATAATCCAATTTATTTGTTTTATGACTTTTAGAATTTCATTAATTATATATTTATGTTTTTTAAACATTTTACATAATTGATTAATAATAGATTAATTATTTGTCCATATTAATTAATTTAGATTGATATCGTATCTATAAATTAACATTGTTTATAATTGACTAAATTGAATCAATTTTTATTGATGTTAATAATTACTTAATTTAAGTATTATTTGTTTCGTATATTTTATGTAAGTTTAGGAGTTACTTAATTTCTAATTTGATTTTATTATTTCATACTTTAAATTAAATTATTTTATTTAGTATTAATTTACATTTCATTCTTTTTTTAATATTTATTTGTTTGTAGTGTACCGGTGGTGCAACTAATTCTTCGCACCACTTCATTCATGGTGCCTTTTTGAATTCAATTCTGCTGTCTGACCGCCTCTGCCTTGCCCCCATGCACCTTTTCCATCATGGTTTCACCTTATTTATGTGATTGTATCTTCATCACGGTTCCAGAATCCTACCTCTGTGACTTTCCTCACACTGTAAACACTAGCCACCATTTTTTAACCAATTCAACCATAATTTCTATTTCACGATCTCACCATTTCAGTTCTAAACGTTGTCTCCTCACACTATTTCAATCACGGTGTTTCCTCACACCAGTCCCAAAACCTTTCCATGGTCTCCTCTTGATTCACGGTCTCACCCTTTCACGGTGGCACAATTATTTGGGTACTGTTAAATTTTTTTTTGTCTCTCAGTGAAGCCGCCTCGACCCCTGCCTATTCCATCAGTGCTCTTGCCACCATTGAATCTCGTATTTACAGCTAAATCAAATCCAATATGAACCCACAAAACTCTCCTATTTTTCTCTTCTCAATTCCATCTAAACCAGTCCTATTGGAGATGAAACCTTTGACGTGATGTGGAGTTCCTACATCTTCATCCGCAGATTTGACAGACATCAAGCCACGACCTTGGATGAGGAACACAGATTTAAGCCACATTTAATAATCATATTGTTTTAATCAATGTCACCAAAGAAAATCGTAAAACCATGGAAGCTGACCCTCTGCCTACTCGAAGTTGGATATTCCACCTTTTCTGATGATACTCTTACTGGAACCGGGATCCGTCATGTTGGAAGATTGCGATGTTATGGTGACAAAAGGAATCCAGGCAGTGGAACCCTCATTTCCGCATCCAAGGTTCAATTCACCACTGTCGAGGGAGGCTACGTCGCTGATTATATGATATATAAGGAGGGTTTACCAACACTGGGAGAGACCTCTTTGTCACATTCACAACTGCTACAGATCTGGACGGAAGCCACTTGAGGAACTGTCATTGCATGATGTAATTGAGACACCCAGCACCGGGAGTACCTTTGTGCCGCTAGATATGCAGATAGAGGAGGCCACACTGCATCATCACTATGACAGAACAAGATGTCGCTTCAATGGACAAAGAGTTTTCTCCACCTTCTATGAGAGATGCTGAGTAGGGTTGTCGCCATGGTGAATCTCGCCGCCATAGTCTGCCGTTGAGCCGGGGGTACCTCTTCTCGTTGTTGCGGATGGAGGGTGAGACTGAACAGATCCCGCCGCCGTAATTTCAGGACGAATCAATGGTTTGGCTATCTTCGCGAGGAATGATACCCCCCTGTGCGCTGATATTGGGGGGGGGGGGGGTTAAAAACTAATTTATTAAAAAAACAACTTTAGAAAAAACTTTATAAATTAACATATAATAAATAATAATAATAATTAAATAAACATTAAAATAATATGGTTATAAAAATATATATTTAAAAAATAAAATATCAATTCTTATTAGACTGACTAAATAATTTATATATGTTAATAAATATAATAATTCAACTTTTTAATTAATATACTAATTATAATTAAAAAATTAATAAAATGATTAATTCAATTTAATTTAAAAATTATTTAATTACTTAATTAGATTATAATGTTTTTTTAAATTTTAATATTATATTCTAAAATCATTAACATATTTAACTAATTAACATAACAATTTACATAATTTCAATTATAACCTTTTAATAAACATAATATCATAATAATTTTAAATAATTAAATTAAATAAAATATATAAAAGAAAGTAATATCTAAAAACTAATGTATTTATTAGTTAGTTTTAAATTCATTTTTAATAAGTATTATTACATTTTACATTAAAAAAGAACTATTATTTAAATTTCATTGTGATTTAACTATTTTATATTATTTTAGCTATGTAGGTTCACAGTGGTGTTTGAAACTTTTTAGGTTCATTCAAGGGACGTGTATACGTCTAGATTCACATAACTAACTCACACAGAGATAGTTATGTGAGAAAAATTAGTGTGGTGTGCCAGTCGCAAAAAAACACACATGTACGGTGCTTAACTGAAGACTTTTTGGAGTCGGTGGAAGTGAGCGGTGATATATAGTAGCTAACAACATGATTTAAAAGCAGAGGAAGCAGTTAATGTAGAAGGCCATCTCATTCATTCTACAATCACATCTATCCGATAGTAGATCGTGGCTCATTCATTCCACGAACACACCATTTTGAGTGCGAAGTCTCCCAGGAGATGGCGTAGCAGTACCAATGACTTGAAATGGCAGAATAAGAGCATCAATTCATGATTTTCATTCATAGAGGAAGGATTCTTCTACCTATGTTCTATAATTTTTTACATTGTATTTGCTTCTTCTGAATTGAAAATGATATTCCATTAATTTCTTTTTCAGGAAATTTGAATGACTAATGGTTCATACCTTCTTCTCTTCATTATTAATCTTTTTAATAAGAAACAAATTCTTTTGGAGACATTGATTCTGGTTCCTAACGTAAATTCAATTTTCATCTGAATGCATCTAATTTCAACATCAATTTTATTTCAGTGAGATTGATCATTGATGTTTTTATTTTAAAACTATAAATTCAAACTACAGAAATTGTTAGAGAGATAGATTTCTATTGACATTTTTTGATCAAATAGTTTTATGTGGTTTTTGATGTGGAAAACTTCTAGAACTATTATACAGAGTGTCATTTCTTCTAGCGATGTAGAATTAACCCCTAATTTTCAAGGTGTGAATTCAATCTAAGGAAGAATCATTTTTATAAATAGTAGTTTTGAATTCATTCGAGCTTACCATTTCATAAACTAGCAACACTTTTGTTTACTTTCTAAGTCAACTTTAGTTACAAATTTTACTTTTTACTATATCATTCCCCATATTAGTAAATAGAAAATTCACAGTCTTCTTTCATTACTAATTAATAAAAAAATTTAAAAAAACACCTAAAAAATGCAAACTCGCTTTACTGTTGACAACAATGGAGTTTGTTAAAAATAAAACCGTAGACATCACTCACCTTCCTTCTATGTGGATCAACCATACACCACAGTTCTAGTGTATGTTTTTAAATTTAATTTTGAGGGCCGTGAAAACCTCCACCCTCAAAAATAATCACAAGTGAGGGTATATATTTAGATCCTTTAATGATATATGATTTCAAATAGTTCCCCAAAAAACTGCAATTGAGATATATAATTCTATTAGATTGGATATGTGCTATTGAATAATTATGTGAAATTCCATAAGTATAACAAATTTGAAAACAATGTTAACTAAAAATAGATTCAAGTTCCTCTAGATAGATGAATGTGATGAAAATATTGTGGCCCTTATGAAATGGATGATCAATGAACCTCTACTAACATTACCCAATACTGGGTATTGATTTTTAGTATATCACAATGCATCCTCATGTGAAATCAAATGGTTATATCTTATTCCTTATCTAAATTATGTATTCGTGAGAAAAGTTAATAATCATATGATTCAGGTCTAATAATTTTAATATTTAATTTAATGTTTTGAAGGGACTATAAATATTTAGAAAATTGTAAAATATATAATAATCATATTGTAATAATGTTTATATTCATGTATAAAGAGTAATTAAGGAACTAATAGGGATGGTTTTAGTTGATTATGGACAATTTTTTATCGATTCATTGCCTCTTGTGGAAGGTAAATAAGGAGTTTGATGCTCCATGCAGGGAGTTTCATGGAACAGTATACATCATATCTAATGAAATAAACCCAATTCTCATGTATTTTAAATGTAGAGACCTTGAAAAGATGGGGTAATAAAGGTAATACTATCATTACCAAAGAATATAATAACCTTCCATCCATGTAAATATAAATGAGGAAAAATAAGAGGATATGAAGGTATAGAATAATGGTCGGAATATTTCAAATTTCAATATTAAAAATGGTGGAATTATAATATTATAGAAATAAATATGTATTTCTTTAATAGAATAATTTAATATATCCATGTTTTATTATTTTTTTGGATCGTTATTTACTATATATCTTGGATTCAAAATTATGTATAGATATCCCAAATATAATTATTGGTGGGAAAATATAAATAAGGTTATTAGGAACTATTTATATCAATGCTTTGAATTTTAGTAATAAAGGTTGAAAAATATGAATCAATGTGGATGATGAAAACACTACCTATAACAAAATCAAAACTGGAGAATGTCATTAGGTATGTCATTGTGTTATTTCCCTGAAATTATATTGGTTAAAATATAATTTATTTTGGATGATCAAAATATGTGGATATCATATTTTATAGTTATTCGATAATATGTATCACTTTGATCAACGTTCCATGATATAAATAAAGAATGTTGTAATGATACATGGATTGCAATTGTCAATAGTATATTACATAGATCCAATGTTTTCATACAATAACTAGATAAGTACTCATCATTCATTAGATACAGATTTAATATTCAACACCACTAGTCATCCTCCTAAAGATGATAAATCTGAAAGGGTCATTTGACAATAGAGGATATACTGCGATATTGTTCAATTGACATTAAAGGAGGTGGGGATTAACACATTAATTAGGGAGAGTTCTTATATATCAAATTTAACACCTCAAAATTACAAAAGAATAAAATTTTATTCGATATTGTATGTTAAATTAAACACTATACTTAAAAAAATACACAGATTATATTTATTTAAATTTAATTACATCATCATCATACTGAAAACACAACCCCGAGTATTAATGAACAGTAATATAGTATATCATTATAACCAAATAATTATATTTGATATTATGAATATTACTAACTTATTTATGAATTTTTTTACACAGGTGAAAAAAATTCATTGGTTATTTATTGATTTGAAACAAAATTAAAATTATTTAAAATTAAAACAAAATTTTCATAAAAAAATGAATTTTTTTTTCTAAAAGATGGTTTCATCACCCTTTTCATATATAATATAAAACTATTTTTTCTAATTTTATATAATTTATTTGAAAAAATAAATTTCACTTTTTAAATAAATATATCTTAATTATCTTTGGGTTTTTTTTGTAATTTTTATAAATGTTTCATTTTTCGATGAATCGTGAAAATTAATTAATTTTAAATTAGAATAAACATTTCATTTAAATATTTAAAAATTATAAATTATTATTTTAATTTATTTTAATGTACCATTAGTTTAATAATATATACATTAATCGGATTTAGGTCATTGGAATTATTTTAATAATTATTTTCTCTGTAAAAACATTGTAATGTTTTGAACGTTGTCTTTTTTTAAACCCACATTATTCTTTTATCTCCATGATTAATTTCAAATTAGGATTTTCCACTTATATGAATTGATCTATTCAAAATGGATTCCCCATATAGAATAATAACATTTTAAATTACATAATAAGGTAATATTTATTTTTATACATAATTATTAGTGAAATCTGTTAAAAATTAATTAGGGCAATAATATTTGAAACAATTATTTATACAATACATGTTTTTATGTTAAAATTTATTTTACAAAAATATAATCTTTTATTTGATTAATTTTATTTAATATTTAGAATTAATATTTCTATACTAAATAATATGACTCATTTTATTTTTTGATAAATGTTTAAATTGCCTACGTTAAGAAACTAGTTACTATGATTCAAAATAAAATTGTAAAGTGATTAAATACCAAAGGCTAATGAATGACATGTTTAAAAATAGTATGTTTATGTTTTTGTTAGACCATAAAAAACATACCATACATTATTTATTTATATATTTATAACATGATGTTATAGTGACCTCCAATCATTGAATACATTTGAATTTTTACAAAAATTCCACTCAAAAATTTTAATCGGGAACTCACTCCCCTCAATTCTTCACACATTCCAAAACATATTTCATGAAAACCCCCTATATAAGTCACATAACAACATAAATATCCACATTTAAGAAGCCTAATTTATCGAATAAATCCAATAATGGAAGGCTTTTGGGTAATCTTATGGAGGTTACCTGTAGAAGAGATAATGCTTTTTAATGAGCATTTTTATTTTATTTATTCCTCGAACACATTAAATTATTATTAGAAAATGAATATATAAAAAACAAAGTATCATAAATATAATTATTTTTTTAGGACAGTTAATTTTTTACTACAATCCCCACTTTTGTAAAATGTTTTATAAAATCATCATTCTTTGGTACGGTGGACTACCGCCTGATGAACTAATGTCACTCATTTTTTAATTACCACCTTTAATGATTGTTTATTATCATGGATATAAAGTATATATAATACATTTATAAAATAATTATACATTTTCAGTCATTATATTATATATTCCTTTTTACTTTCCTTCCCATAGGGGATATGATAATGTTACTCGTGTGTACAGCGGACTACTGCCTCAAGAAGTGATGTGATTCCTCTTTCACTAATTCATCAAATAGAATGTGATGTGGATAATATAAATTATTTTATGTGATTTACATGAAATATTTATGATATTAATTCCATATTTATCAATATTAAATGATAATACATACCATTATATTTCATACCTTTTCACTTAATGAAATACGATATTATTGTTCACATACATGTGGACTGCCACATTCTTGAAATGATGTGACTTTATTTTGATCAATAAAAAATGGATGAGATATATAAATATATATAAATAAATAATATATTATTAATGATTTTATTTTCATTTTTAATTGATAAAATTTTTCTAACCTATTTTCCATAAATATTTTTGAAAAATGTAATTGTTACTCACGTGTATTTACAACCTATCTCTACATGATCATAATATACATAGTTTCTCAAATCCATTATTCATGATGGGTCTCAAAATTATAATTGATGAAAAAAATATGATCATTATTTCCTAATTATTATTCTATAAATAATGTAACTATATTTTATAAACAAGATCCAGAACATTCATAACAAACCATTAATGAGAAAACTATGAAATTAACAACTGAAACATTTAAAATAATAAAATATATTTAATAAAATTGTTGTTAAATATTATAAGAGGGTCATATATGATATTATAATATGATAATTGTTATTTTATAAATTACTAAAATTATTGAAACAATTATACATGAGGTTAAATAAAATTCATCTAAAGGAAAATGTGTGGTATGGGAGTTCATCCCAGTTTCCCTTCATTGATGCATATTTAAATGTTATATTGTTAATTTCTTTTATATATTGTATATAAATAAAATTTGACATGTGATATCATGAATAATTCATATTTGATGGTGTTATAAGTTTCAATTTGAATTAATTATTCCAAATGGATTTGACTTTAAAATTACCATGTGGTAAATTTATTGTAAAAGATCAATTTATTTTACTGTTGTTAACATTCTCTTCCAAAATTCAAATTCTTGTGATAAATTATCTTTATAAATTAAATTCAAATAAAATATTAATATTATATCATAATGTATATTATTATTTCACAAATCATATTACATTATTAAATATGGTGTTTACTTTGACAGTGATTTAATTAACCTGGGAAATATTGATAAATATGTACCCTTTATTGAATATGGATATTTAATGATAAGGAATACTGATTCATGGATAAAATTGATCCATTTATATATGAGGAATTATTTGGAACCATATTAATTGGTGGGGACTAGTAAAATATATCACCTTGATGCATCAGTATGTATCATGTAACAAATATATTGTCCAAATCTATCAATTTTCTACTTATAGATATAAACAATCTTATAAAAGGTCTTGAGGGTATAGATATCATTATTCTTGATATCATGTCATCAAGAAATTACTGATTTCCAAAATTAATAATTTATTTGAAATTATCCATGATATTTTCCTAATGATATTATTTCTGGATTTATTTTATAATGAGTTTGTCGATTAAATAGAATCTATTTCCAGTTATTAACCATGTCATATTGATTATTCCATATCCTATCAAGATAGTCATGTTTTTAAATATAATTCAGGTTTAGTTATTTAATTTTCCACTTTCATTATAAATATTTTTTCATGATAGCTTCTTTTGTACTTAACCCTTTCTAATCTATATATCTTACCCTTATTTTGTATCATTTCTCCATGATATGAAGAAGAGATCCCCGAATAAGTTTTTAAGGATGAAATTTCTTTTATTTATAGATGAATCATGTTTTATTTTATAGTCCCATTATATTGTGGGTGTCATGTATGTATCCAGTTCTCCAAAACTACTGAATTAACCAGTCTTTTTAGATTTGGAGAATTTAATCTTTGAAAATGTAAGAAACAAGACACTGGTTCCAAGTATTTGGGGTTTGAGTTTCTACCTTTTTAATCATAGTAAGTATAATAAGAAAATTTTGAACTATATTTATGAAAACATATAATAGGGAACATAACCATAAGATATAATGGGAGGATAATTATAGAAGAACAACCTATTTTTTCGGTATGTAATATATTATGTGGTTTTTATAATAAATAAATCCCTCTATGGATAATACAAGTGGACTTGGTTGTGGATAAAAGGTAACTATGCGAAATACCTTTGAAAATGGTGTATATTTCTATACTCAATCATCACTTGGGGCATGACATCCGGCCTTACTGGACATTTTATTTCACACTACCTGGGAAATATGGTAAGGATAACTCCAAATTTATTTAATAACCAATATTAAGGATTTGAAAATAAATAGATCCCCAAGGAATATAATTTTATAATTATATAACTAAAAATGAATCGATTTTAAGTTATGTTATGTGTTACACCATATTTATAATTATACATTGTGATTTAAAATGCAGAATTTTATATGATATTTTAGTACATTACATTGTTTTGAAATGGTGCATAGAAGGAACAAGGCTATTAATACTCTTGGGAAATGAGTACATTGTATTTATGGGGAACCAAATATTTTAGGTATTGAAATTATAAAATTATGGCTATTTTAGGTAAGCGTAATTAGGTTATAAAAAATAATCTTTCTTGGATAGAGAAACATATTCCATATCGATATCTTCTTTGTTGGATCTCTTTATGTGATATAGTCCACCATCATTTTGTGGGATTACTAATCCAATTTTATCCAAAGAATGGATTAAGTCTATATAAAATATATTAATGGACTTGTGATGTAGTGAAATGGAAGCTGTTACACTTATAGTGTATTTTCAGAAAGGTGATGAAGATTAATGCTGTTTGTTGATCCTGAATAATAAGGAGGATGTTAAAATAGAACGGATTAAATGGATAGATATTAAAAATAAATTCATCCAAAAAATAATTCCCAAAAAATTGAGATGATTAGAATTTTCCATATAATATTTAAAAATTTAAAAGAATGTTTTCAAGAGTATGGAGATACCTTTATAATGTTAGCTAGGTTTTCTACAGATTACATACATATGGAGGAGTGTAAAATTTACCATTTCATTAAAGGGATTAAAACTATTCTCTAAATTTTTCTATTATTTAAAAATATACTTTTATACGATGAAATTGTTTTATGTTCTATAAAGATAAAGAAATAATTATCAAATTCATATGTATTTTAAGGGAATAAATAGATGAAGAAAATGACAGAGAAAAAATGCATAAAGGGAAGAAGGGAATGAAGGATTGTCTTAAATGTAATAATATTGGAATAAAGCAGTCTGGTACATTATTTAAGGGATTGGGAGCTTCTAATAAGTGTAGAGAAAAATGACACAAAGCTTGTAATCTCAAGGGAAAAAATGAAAATCCCAATGTTATATGCTTCCACTATTAAGAAATAGGGTGCCGTGTGAATGAATACCCCCATCATCAATGTAATGTACCTATGAATAAGGTAGTTGATTAAGGAAAATATTATGATATTTTATAAAATAGAAATAGAATGATTAATATTATTGGGTATTTTGATCCCTGAAATATGTTATAAAAGTATATTATTGTTGATATTATTATCATAAGACTTATGAAATATATAATGTTTATTTTAGTTCTTTATCATTAGGTATTTTGGAGAAAAAGTTGAATGGTACTAATGACCAACAAAAATAATTCTATGGAAAGTTAAAAATCACCAAAAACACATTATGATGGGAAAGATAACCATATATATGTTAATTATGTTGATATAATGAAGTTGTGATAAATATAGGGTTGATATGTATAATGTAAATTGGGAAGTACTAACATCCTTTGAACTGATTAATGACTTATTTAAAATTTATTTTATTATATCATTGTGGGAGTTTAATTAATTTTTTGGATTGAATTAATATATCAAACAATCTATGATTTCCTTAAAAAATAAGAAATCATGCATGTACTAAATATGGGTTCATGGTAATTTAGTTCATTAAATTGTTTAAGAGAAAACATTATGAGAGTATTCACATGTTTGGTCGTTAATGATTAACAACCACATTATTTTTTTCAAGGGAATACAATTATTATTTTTAAACCTTATATATAAATTAATTGAGACATATTGTGGATCAAATTTTGGGTTTACTATGTATGGAATGTATTAATTTTAAATTTAGGTGTTATTGTATAATTGATCAAACCATTTTGGTCTTATTAAACACATGAGGAATATATTATTACAATTTTATGAAATATATGATTTGTTTGAAGGTAATTTTTTTTCTTCATAAATTTTAAAAAAAAAATCAAAAGTCATTTTTCTGTGTATTTGATAAATTTGAAAATGATTGAAGCACAACCAACGTTTGAATTTTTTATTATAAATATAAAATATATCAATTATATTTCTTCATATTTGTATAGAGGAAAATATTTATTCCACTCAAAAAAAAGGATCTTGACATTTTTACCAATTATAATAATTTTCATATGATATCAATGTCCTTCTTCACACCTCTTGGTTATATTTATTTTTGGTCATTAACTTCTTCATTATAATGTTCTAAGTCACACTCAATTATTATTTGGGTATTATTATTCCCTTATTCTTCAATGTTTTTACTTTCTACCAGTGTTATACTAGTTGGAAACCTAGTATCTATTATTCCATATGAAAGTTTTTACATTTTCTTCTCATATTATGAGTATTTCTTATTAAATCTTTTTAAATTGTGGTTTTTCTAGAAATAAATTTTATAAATTTCAATCCCCTGATTTCCCCGATTGTGTTTGAATTGGGAGGAAGTAATTTATTAATGGTTGGTAGAATGTATCACCACAATATTATAAAATAAAAAAATAATATTAGATATTGTATTTTTTAAATAATACCAATATTAAAACAACCCATAAATATATTTCTTTAAAATTAATCACTATTTTATATTCTGGAACACCCAACCACGAGTCCAATTGAAGAGAAATATAGTATACCTTTTAAAAATAAGCTGTTAAATTGGTGGGTAATATTTTTTCTAACAAAATTATGAAAACTATAAGGTTTACACATGTAAAAATATTTATTGGTTATTTTCTCATTATAAATAAAATATAAATCATTTAGAAAAAAATAAATTTAATCTGAAAAATGTTATTTTTTCTAAAATATGTTTTAGTCATACATTACAGACATAATTTAAAGTTAGTTTTTACCCAATATAGAAAAAAAATTAATAGTAAAATTAATTTTTAAAATAATTATACCAAATTTCAATTATTTTGAATCATTTTTATATTTAATTTTTATATAAAAACGTTTTACGGTTTTGGACATTTTCTTCTTTTAGAACTTCTTTCTAATCGCATCTTCAGAATAAATATTAAATAAACTAATTCCACATATTAGAATATAATTTTTAAAAATTGATTCCATGTTTTTAATAATAATAATTTATATTATCTAATTAGTTAAAATTAATTTCTCACAAAAATGATCACTTAAATAGTTAAAATTTTATTATTGCGATTAAAGTTAAAACTCAATTCATTGCACTACATGTGCTTGTGTTAAAATAAATTTTCCACTCATGTAATATTTATATTTAATAAATTTTATTTCATATTTATAATTAGTAGGTATAATTTATATAATATATCTCATTTTTTAGTTTTAAATTATCATTTCATTTGGTTAAAAAATGAGTTACCGTGGGGAAAATTAAAATGATAAAAGAGAGTAAAAAATGAAGGATGGGGTATGAAATGATTAAAAGATCTTTTTTTGTAGTATATGTTTGGATATAACATATAATATATCCCTTAAATTATTAATCAATTTTGGTCTGACATGAAGAGATATTAACCACTTCTTGTTGAAGACCATGGGGAACTTAGAAAATGCCACACCTCCTCAATTACAGAAGGGAAAATAACTCACTTAATTTATTCACACATTCCCAAATCACATTATAAAATAAATACCATCATCATATAGTACTTATATTTTTCCTAAATCCATTCATGTACGTATTTTTTGGAATGCTTGCAGAGGTTTCCCGAATAAGAGACAACATTCTTGAAAAATCATTTTTTTATATTTCTTTCTCAAAAAGCTTAATTTAGTAGTAAATTATATTTATATAATTAACACACTATTTCAAATACACATGAGTGTTTTTTTATTATATTAAAGACCAAAATACATTTCCAATTTCATATAATGGGATAACAAATCAACCTTCCAATATACAGTGGAATACATCTACTTGAACTAATGTCATTTGTTTTTCCATTACCACCTCTCACAGTTTGGTATGATGATTCATATAATGTATATATATGATATTTATGAAATAATTATTCTACTATATTAATTATAATATATATATATATATTAAATTTAAATTTCATTGGGATATGATAACTTTGCTCAAGTGTATGACATTATACCGCCTCATGAAGTGATGTGAATCGTCTTTCACAAACACTTTACATGTAATGTAATAAGGGTAAATTTATTGTTTATATGTTATTTATATGAAGTAATTATGATATTAATTTAATATTTGAATTTATGAAAATATTATGTATATAATTTTATTTCATACCTTTTTTTTCAATGAATGATGAAAACTTCATTTGTGTATGTATGGACTATTGCCTTTACAAAGCAATGCGACTATCTTGTCATCAACACACCACATAGATGATATATTTAAGTATATATAAATAAATAATATTTTTATTAGGATATTATGATAATTATATAATGAAAAAATATTACTTACCAATGTTCCAAAATGATAGTTAAAAAATGAAATCTTTTCTCATGTGTATTTATGACATAACATACACATGATTATACCACACATAATATCTAAAAAACAGTCATGATTTGTATTAAATTTATAATTGATGTAAAGGTATGATAATAAGGTAAATGTTAATATTATGGAGATAAAGTAACTATATAAAATTCAAAAAACCCAAACATTTATAATAAATAATGAATGAGAAATCATGCTAATTAACACCTCAAATAATGAAACTAATGAAATATTATTATAAAAATGGTGGTAACCTATTATAAGAGTATAATATAAGATATTATAAATTTTTTTATGGTTTTTTTATAAATTAATAACATTTATAAAACCATTATATAGGATTTTAAGGCATGTTCTACTATATAAAATCATGAGGAAAGTGACATCATTTCAATTTACCTTTATTGAGGAATATTTTAATTTTATGCACCTAATTTCATTTGTGTGGTTTCTTAATATCCCATTTTACATGTAATATCATAATTAATTCATATTTCATTGTATCATATTTTTTAATTTTAGTTATTTCATCTAAGGGATTTTCAATTGAAAATATCTTAGAGTGAAATGTTAATGTATAATCTCAAATTCCTTTGTGATTGTGAACATTATCTTTACAAAATAACGTTAATGTGATTTTTTGTAGGAAAATAAATTTATATTGAATATAAATATTCTTTCATAATGGATATGATTATTTCCCCAAATTTATAAAATTTTGGGATACAGTATGTACTTTGAGAGTTATTTGATTAATTGGGGAAGGATTGAAAAATATGTATCCATTAATAAATATGGAAATTTGATGAAAATGAATATTGATTAATGGATCGAATTGATCATTAAATATATTATTTTTTCATTGGATATTTATTGAGGATTGGGGAATTGAATAATATTACCCCTCAATGCATTCGTAGGTATCATGAGGAAAATAACTTATCCAAATTAAAATTCTTTTTTACTTTTAGTTTCAAACCATCTTATGAATGGTCATTATAGTAGAGGTATCATGATATATGAGATCATGGAATATAGTAATTAATAATTTTCTTCACTAACAATTATGTTATTATTGTACATGAAATTTCATAATGATATTATTTAGGGATGTTTTTCATTCTCATTTTTTAGATTAAATTACATGTGTTTTCAATTATTCAAAATGTAATATTGATTATTCAATATATTTTCAGGATATTAAAGTTATTAAAATGATTTTCTTTCAATTATTTATCTTTCCATGTTTATTTTTCTTATTTATTCATGATATCTTAGCTTGTGCAAAACTCTTACTGATATTTTTATCTCACCCATATTTTTTCGTTCCCCAAGATATGAAGAAGATATATTTGAACATGTTTTATAGAATATAGTTTATTTTATTTGGATATATATTATGATTTATTTTATATTACCAAATTATAATTTATATCATGTATGTATCTAGTTCTACAAAAAAAAAATTGTTTATACTTTTCAATTCGACTCATTATATCTATGCCAATGTAATAAATCGGACTTTAGCTCTGTGTTACTAGTGTCAGGGTCAATCTATTTTGTATTAGAGGAATTTTAGAAGAATCCTAAAAACTATATTTAGTATATAAATGTTTAGGGAACATAGCCCTAATATATTTATTAAGGATAAGTATATTAGAACATCCAGATGTTTTGGTAAGGAACATATTGTGATGTTTTTCAAAGAAATACATCCTTGTATGGATACTACAGGTGATTGTGGTTCTGACATAACAATAACTTGGGGTAATAACTCTAAAACAATCATATTAATACAGATAGGATAATTACAAAGTGAATGAATATGGTACTTACTATGTACCTAGTTTGAGACTCATAGGGGATAGTTATATGGTAAATCTAATTTCATTTACAAACCATTTGAAATGATTTGAAAATTAATATATACCCATGGAATTTTTTTAATTATGAGATTAAAAATGAAATAATTTTAATTTATGAAAAATTTTAAACCATATTTTGTTCTATAAAGTAACATATAAAATTCATAATTTTATATGATAATGTAATATATTTCATCATTTTGAAATGGGAGATAAAAGGAACAAGGGTACGATTACTTGTGGGAAATATAGTGATTTCCATACTGAGTAAGACAATGAAAATTTATTGGATGTGAGAAAAATATGGCAATATTAGGGTATATTATTAAGGTTATAAAAATTATCATCTTCTATACAATGAAATCTATTCGAAAATGAGACTATCTGATGTAGGAGATGCTTATGAGACAAAAACCCCCAAAATTTGGATTGGCTAATAATTCAATGGAAGATGAAAAATGTATAATGTCTATAGAAAATATATTTATGGGCATTGAATGTGGTGAAAAGGATAAGGTTACACATATAATTTAATAAATCAAATGTGTTTTTGATCAATAATTGTTGTTAGACCAAAACAATAAAAATAAAGTGGAAATAAAACTCATGGAATGAAAATATTATAAGGAAATATACTTCAAAAAATAATTACCAAGTGAGAAACAAAATAAGATGAAGAGAATATTCCTTATCATAATGAAAAATGAAGAATAAACTATTTCAGATTATAAAGACACCTTTACAATGTTACTTATGTATTCTATGGATTACATATGCAATATGGAGAGAAAGATTGACCATTTCATTGAATGTCTTAAATGATATCTCTAAAGGTTGCTAGTCCCTCAATCCTTTTCATCATATTATTAAATAGTTTTATATACTATCAAGATAGATAAATTATTATGCATGTAATATAGTTTCAAATTCAAGAATGAGAATAAGAGGATGGTATAGAAAAAAGATAAAGGGAAGAAGGGATTTAAGTATTTTACCACATGTACTAATTATTGTAAGAAACGCCCTCGTACTATATTGAAGGGAATGGTAGTTTACTATTTTTGTGTAGAAAAATGCCACCAAGATCATGGATGAAAGGGAATCAATGAAAATACTAATGTGAAATGTCACCACTATATGGAGATGGGGAACTATTCAAATAAATTCCAAAAGTATCAAGAGAATATACCTCAGAATAAGCTGAGGGATAAATGTATATGTTATGATATAGATTCATAAAAAAAGTAGAATGATTAATATTATTGTGTATTAGGACCGAATATGTATGTTTTCAAATTATTTTATTGATGATATTATCATCATAATAATTATGACATATATAAGGATTGTACTGTAGTAATTTTTCATTAATGATTTTAGAGGATATGTCTAATGGTACATATGAGCAATAAAAATCATTTATATGAATGTTAAAATTATTAGAAAAAATATGAATGAGGGGAAGATAAACAGTAATATGTTCCCAATGTTGATATAATTATATTTGGATAAAGAGAAGATTCATATGGATAATGTAAATTGGGTAGTACTAACTTCCTTGGAACTAATTAATGATTTTTTAACAAATTGGTTTATGCTACCATTGATGGAGTTTAAATAATTTTTGGATTTAAGGAATATATCTAATAATCTCTATTTTATTTGAGTAATAAGGAATCATGCATGAAATTAATATAGTTTCTGGTAATTCAAGCCATTACTATGTTTCATAAGAATACATGATTAAGTTATTGAAATGTTTGATTGGTTATAATAAAGAGAATTACTTTTCATAGTGAATGTAATATTGATTTTGAGACCACACTTATAAAAGTTTTAGACATAATTTGTATGAGAATTAAGAATAACTATTTGTGGAATAGATTAAGTTGAACATTAGGTGTTATTGGATAAAGGTTTCTAACAATTTTTTGGTTTTTCTAAATAAAGGTGGAATATATGTTCATATTTTAAAGAAAAAATTCTATTAAAAAGTAATTTTAGTGATATAATCATAAAAATTATACTTGGATACTCATTTCTAGGAGTAAGTGATGAATTGGAAATTGATCAATGCACAACCAAAAGATGATATTGTTCTTATAAAATAAAAATATATCAACTAACTATATTTCCTTCTATTCATCTAGTTTAAAATAATTCTTCAACTGTAGTAAATGAATCATGAAAAAAATGTTTCTACTAGAATTACTTTTATGATATCAATTACCTTGTTCACATCTGGTTGGTTTATGTATTAGTGGTAATTAGCTTTCTCCTGACTATGTTCTCTAGCACTCTCCATCCCCATTTGGGTGTTTTTTTTCTCCGCTATGTCCATTTTTAAATTCCCACATTATTTCTCCATTTTGGAATCATGTATGGGTTATTATGTATGGCCATTATACATACATTTTATACTTATTAATTGTATTTTTTATTATTTATTTTTTATGTTGTAGGATTTCAGAAAAATAATTTTCAAATTTCAAACCCTTGATTAACATGACCATGTTTGAACTGTAAGGATAAAATTTATTTAAAGTGGGTAGAATGTAACACCCAAAAAATAAAAATAATAAAATTTTATTCAATAGTGTATGTGATAAGAATCACTGATATTTAAACAACCCATGAAATAGATTTCTTTAAATTTAATCTCTTTGATATCTTCTGAAACATGCAATCCCAATTATAAATGAACCACAATATATTATATCAATATTACATAGCTGTTAAATTGAAACATTTGAATAGTAATTAATAAATTATGAGATTTATTTGTTTTAAAAATTAAAAAAATAATTATTTTTTATTGATAAGAAACAATATAAGAATCATTTAAAAGAAAAGAAATGTTTTCGGAAAAATGTATTTTTTTCTTCTAAAAGACAGTTTAGTCATATTTTTCACACATAATTTAAAATTAGTTAATACCACTTTTAAAAAATATATCATAAAAAATAAAACTAATATTTAAACTATAATACCAATTATATATTAGGTTGTTGTTTTCATGTTGTTCTAAAAATTATCATTTTTTATGAATAGTGAAAAATTAAAAAGTATAATTGAAAATGCCAATTTCATTTAACTAATTTTTAATATTAAATTACATATTAAATTTTTTTAAATAATATTTTGATTAGTTATGTATAAATTAATCTAATTTAGGTAATCAGAATCATTTTTATATTAAATTATGATAAAACACATAGTAAACATTGGAACTATTTCTCCTCAAAAACAAACTTTCTCCTCAAGTCTTCTAGATTAATTTCTAATTAAAAATTTCTAGTTATGTTAATGGAATTTTGAAAAATGGATTCAAATTTTTGAATGAGAATATAATATATTATCTAATAATTTGAACAAAATTTTTAACCATAATAATTCGTAAAAAATTCAAAAAACTATTGTGAATAAGGTTAGAACGTGATTTTTCACATTACATGGGTTTCTATTAAAATTAAATTACCACATACATAGTATTTTTATTTAATATATTGGATTTAATATTTATAATCTGTATTTACAAATTAAATAATTATTATTATTTTATTTTTGGGATAATGGATAAATTACTTAGGATATAAAAACTATTTATCAGAGTGAAATTTAAAAAGGTAAAAGTGTGTAAAACATCAAGTCTACAAAATGGCATGTTTAAAAAACATTTCATTTCATATAGGTGTTTATATAACATATCGCACCTCCCCTACATAATTTATTAATTTTTCATCCTGATGAGGTTATATTGGGCTCCCATTATTGATTTCTTTTGGGTATTTACAATAATAACACTGCTCCTTAATTATAAATGGAGACTCACTCCCCTCACTTATTCACACTAACCACACCATTTTTCTCAAAAAAAAATTCCAAAATCCAATCCTAACATTCATTCCCTTGTTATATAATCATTCTTTTTGGAATAAATATATGATTTTTTGGAAAATAAAAGGACATTACAGAAATACGAGTTTACATTTGTTACTAATAATTTTTTATTTAATCCTAAACCTGATTCAATTAATATTAAACAATACTTATATAATATACATAGTATAATATATATACTAATTTGTTCTTTGGTTAATTATATTATATAAAACCATCCCTTCTTCCATAGAATAGTTTATAAGATCATTATCTGTGTATATGGAAAACTACTGATTCATGTACCGTTGTTATTCTCTTTTCCATTCCCACATATCATGGTTGTGAATAATTATGGGTAAAAAATACGTATATGATATGTATACCAAAATGATTCCACTATATACATTTTAACATATATTAAATTTAAATTTTCATTCCTTGGGGATACGATAATGTCTCTCCATTGTATGGAGGACTACCATGTCGAAAAGCGATGTGATTTATCTTTCACTAACGCCTTGACATGTAATATTATAAGGAACAAGATAATTATTATATGTGATATATATGAAATAATTATGATTTTTATTACATATTTATCATTTTAAAAAGATTATATATTTCATTTTCTTTCTTACCATTTCACATAATGATATATGATAACATCTTTTTTGTTTGTGTTGAATACAACCTACACTAAGAAATGTGCCTCTATTTTCATCATCACAAAATGTAGATGAGATATATAATTATATTTACTGGAATAATATGGTATTAATGATAATATTATCATTTTGTAATGATAAATTATTACATACCTCCATTCCATAAGGATTTTTGAAAAAAATGTTACTCATATGTACATATGACCAACCATCTCTACAATCGATACACCGTTTATCTATCAAAACCATCATTCATTATTATTATTACAATTATTCTTGATGTAAAAATATCATAATAAATTCATGATTATAATTCTATATATGATGAAACTGTACTATTTACATAAGAACTAGAACATTCATAACAAAGCATGAATGAGAGGGAAAGGTGATTAACATCTAAAATAATGAAAATAATGAAATAAAATTAATAATTGGGTGGTAAAATTTTAAAAGATGTTATAATATGATATTATTAATTTGAATATGAATATTTTATAAATTAATATAATTCTTAAAACTATTATATTTCATGTTAAAACTTATTCAACTAAAGAAAAGAGCGAGGTAAGGGACTTCATCACAATTTACAATCATTGGAGCATATTGTATTGTTATGAACCGAGTTTTTTTTGAAAAAGAATATATACACCCCTTTTGACATTAAATATCATTATTAATTCATATTTCTTGAAACATTATGTTTTAATTTGAATTTTTTCATCAAAGGGTATCTGACCTGAAAAGTACTTTCTGTAAATGTTTTGTGAAATCTCACATTTCTATGATTATTAACTTTCTCATTAAACAATATCCTTAATCTAAATTTTTTCCATTTTAAATTAAATTTATCATAAATATCAATATTATTTCATAAAGGACTTCAATATTAGATAATCTGTATAAAATTTTTAGATATGTGGTTTTCTGTGACAGTTATTTGATTTACTAGGAAACTGTTGATAAATCTATATCACAAACTCAATATGTATGTTTAATGATAAGGAAAATCGATTCATGGATTAAATTGATCATTTTATATATGATTAATTCTTTGGATCCATACTAATGGGTGGGGTACCATATAATATATCCCCTCTATGCATCTATAGTTCTCATAAGACAAATAAATCGGCCAAATTAAATGGGTTTCATTATGTAGTTTTAAATCGTCTTATGAAAGGTCTCGTCTATAGAGGTATCATGATACGTGTGATCAAGGATTCCAATAATTTTTAATATAATTCATTAGGAATTATTGTATTATTATATATACTATTTTTATATTAATATTATCTATGAATGCATTTAATTCACAGTTAATTTTTTAAATTGTATGTGTTTTCAGTTATTCAGATTTCCATATTGATTATGACTTATCATATAATGATAGTGATGTTATTAAAATGAAATATATGTTTAGTTAATTAGCATTCCATTTTGATTATAAATTTTTATTCATGGTATCATTTACTATAATATACAATTACTATGCATGTGGGAACACCCTTATTTTGTTTCCATCCCCCGTGATATGAAGAAGAGATATTTGAATGAGTTTTCAACAATCTATTTCACATGAATTTGTTATGTTTTATGTTTTATATTATATTCCAAATTCACTATTGTTATCATGTATGCATATGGTTATACAAAATTAATATTTTGATCAATACATTGGGATTTTACCCATTTTATTTATACCAAGGTAAGAAAGAATACATTTTCTCTGGGGTACTAGAGTCTGGGTCATTATAGTTGTTATCATATGAAGTTTGTAGAAACCATGAGAACAATATTTAGTATAAAATATATTAGGAAACATATTGAAAATATTGAATATGAATAAATATTGATAACAACATCTAAATGTATTGTTAAAGAATAAGTCATGTGAATTTTCAATGAAATATACCCATGTCTAGAAACTACATGTGGAAGTGGTTCTAGAATATATGTTCCTGTAGGAAATAAATTCAAAAATGGTTCATTGTGCTAGACCTTATTAAATCCTGCTTTATGAAAATGGTAGTTACTTTGCACCAAGTTCGACACTCCCAGGGGATGTACTTAGGGAAACTCACATTTTTTTGAAAACAATTTTAAATAATTTGAAAGAAAAAGTTATCCCCAATAAAACCATATTTTCAATATATGATTAAAAATTAATAAATATAATTTATGTTAACTATAGAAACCATTTTAGAATCAAATATTATGATTTGAAATTACTGATTTTAAAAGAGTCTCTAGTATATGTCATTGTTTATAAATTGTTCTTGGAGGGAAGAATAGAATAAATACTAGTGGGAGTGTAGAGATTTACCTGTTGAGGAATCCAATATTGCGGGTATTGGAACTGATAAAAATGTGTCTATCTTAGGGTATCCTAATTAGGTTATGAAAAATAAAAATACCTTTATTGAGAAACCTATTATAAAGCGATATTCTCTTTTGTTGAATCTATTTTTGTGAAAGAATACCCCATCATTTGATGGGACTAGTAATCCAATGGTAATGAAATAATGGATTAAGACACTTGAATGATATTTACAGCCATCAGATATGGTGAAAAGGAAAACGTTTCTGTTGATGTTTATTATCTAAATTTATATACTAATAAATGAAATACATTAGTTTAGAATGTTATTTAGGAACAAGAAATTAAAATCACTGAATTGAAAAAATTTAATGAGACATTATTTGATAAATATTTCCCTCATGAGAAAAACACTGAGGTGAAGAGAAATTTCCTTAGAATAAATAAAAATTAATAACAATTTGTTTTATATTATGAATCATACATTGAAATTTCATCTAGTAATTCTATTAATTTCAAATGAAATATGGTTTTAAATATTTTGAATTTTATTTAATGGATAAAGACAAGTCACAGAAGGGTGTTGGTCTCTCAAAATTTCTAATCATGGGATGAAATGTTTTTGTGTTCTGTACAGATAGAAAAATAATTCACTAATTCTTATGGTTTTGAACGTAAACATGATAAGATTAGTGTGAAATAGAAACATATTGATAATGGGAATAAGAGATAGTAGGATTTTCCAACATGTAATTTTTTTAAATGAATCACCCTCAAACATTCATGAAAGGAACGTTAGTTCACAATAAGTCTTGAAAAAAGGAAACCAAGCTTTTGGTTGTAAGGGAAATAAATACAATTTTAATGTGAAATCCTTCCACTGTAACGAGATGGTTCAATACAAAAATTAATTCCCCAATCCTCAAGGGAATAAACCTCCGTAGAGGATGAGGGGTCAAGGTCGATCTTATTCTGTTGGGACAATAGATGTGAAATGATTATGATTATTTTTTATTTATATCCATGAAATATATTGTATATGTTTTTAGTTGATTATATTCTCATCCTAATATTTAGGATATATATATATATATTGTACTGAAGTAATATTTCCTAATTTATTTGAGAGTATTTGTTGAATAGTATCAATGACCAAGAAATATATTTTGGTGGAAAGTTGAAATTCATTAAAAATATATGATTAAGTGGAATATAACCCTTATTATATTCAATTTATTTAGATAATTATTTTGGAAAAAATGGATGATTTATATGGATAATATAAATCGGAAATTACATACATCCTTGGAACTGATTAATAATTTTTTGACAAAGTGTATTATGAAATCATTGATGTTGTTTAAAACATTTTTATATTTAAGTATCATATCCAATAATCTATTTTTTATTTAATAAATATGTAATAATCCATGTTTCCATTATGTTTTTATAGTAATTCAATTCATTACCATGTTTTATGAAAATACATAATCAATGTATTCACATATTTTTCAGGTGATGATTAAGATCCAATTTATTTTTTATGGGGGATATAATTTGAAATTAGATACCTTTCTTATAAATTTTGTCATATATATAATTTGGATTATAATTAATGTAAAATATTTATATAACTAATTATTTGAATCATTAAGTGTTATTGAATAATTTTTTCTAACAATTTTTCTTTTACTAGATATTAGAGAAATATCTTTTTACTATTTTATGGATGAAAAAATATATAAAATTATAATTTTAGTTCTTTAGGAATAAAAATATTCACTTTTGGATACTCATTTTAAGGGGTATGTGATTAATTTAAAATTGATATAAGTAGAGTTAAATGATGAAATTGTTCTTATGAAATAAACATATTCAAATAAAGTATATTTCCTCGTCATCTTAGAGAGTAAATGAATTTATGAACTACTAGAAAAGGATCTTAAAATTATTTTTTTCATATAATCATAATTTTCTTTGATATCATTGAACTTTTTTACACCACTTTGCTTTATTTATTTGTGAGGGTTAACTTTGACCCTACCATATTCTCTATAACTCTTCATCAGTATTTGGGTTTTATTTTTCTCTTATATGTCCTTGTTTAACTTCCCACCTATTTTATCTAATTTGGAACCCTAGTAAGTGTTATTCTATATGACTTTTTTACTTCCCTTTTCCAATCATCAAGATTATTTTTTATTAACTATTTTTATAATGTTTTTTAAACAAAATAGTTTAAAAATTTCATACGCTTGATTACCATGATCAGGTTTGAATTGAAATGATTAAATTTATTTATGGTGAGGAGAATGTAACACCCAAAAACAATAAAATAAAATTATTTTATTTTTTATATTATGTGAAATCAAACATAGAGCTTCATACAAAAAAGGTAATATATTTATGTAAATTTAATCTCTTCGATATCTTGCCTAAGCCACAACCCCGAGTATCTATAAACAATAATATAGTATCCCATTATAACCTAGCCATTAAATTGGTGGATTAAAATTGTTTCTATGTAATTTTATTCTAGATTATTGTTTAAAAATATAACAAAACTCCATGGTTATTTATTTATTATAAATAAAATAAGAATCATTTAAAAAAAATAAATAATTAAAAAAAAGTATTTTTTCAAAAAAAGTGGTTTATTCAACCTTTGGGCACATAATTTAAAATAAATTTTTACGAAATTTAGAAAATTTATAAAAAATAATAAATAATCATAGAAATAATAATTCCAAAATTAGGATAGGGTGACTTTATTACATTTTTCTTAAAATATTTATGCTTTTATCAATAGTGAAATTCTTTAAATTATAATTAAATGTTTCTTTTTGTTTGATTATTTTATTATTTTAAGTATTATTTGGAATATTTTTAAAGCTTAATCAGTTCAAAAATATATCAATTAATCCAATTTATTTAATTATAATAATTATTAATACTAATTCTAATTTCAAAAAATTGTAATCTTTTGACCATTTTCTCTTCGAAAACCCACTTTCTCACTGTGTTTTCTTGACTCAATTTAAATTAAAATTTTCTGATTATGTGAATGAAATTTTGAAAAATTTATTAAATAATTTGAATTAGAATAATTTTTTATCTGCTATTTTCATATAAAATATTAAGGATAGTTATCAGTGATAACAGTTAAAAATTAACTATCACAATTAGGGATAATACATGGGTTTTCACATTACATGCGCATGTGTTAAAATTAATTTTCCACACACATATAATTTTAATTTTATAAATTTTATTTCATATTTAAAATAAGTAGTAATAATAAATATAAATATTATATTTTTATTTTAGGCATTAAGGATAAATTACATAGGTCAATAAATCTAGTTGTCATGGTGAAAAATAAAATTGTAAAAGTTGGTAAAACTTAAAGGATATAGAAATAAATGATAAAACATGTGTACTTTTATTTTTATTTTTTGATGTACCATATTATATCCTTCCTACATTATATATCATATTTTCGACCAAATAAAATAAGAGTGGGCGGCCTTTATTGAATTTATATGGTAATTTACAAAAATGCCACTCCACCTCAATTATAAAAGGGTAGTCACACCATACACTTATTCTCACCTATGATTCCAATTTTCATTACCAAAACCTACTAGAATCACCCCCATAATTGATTACCATCATCCTATAAGGATTTTATTATACATTAATTCAACTATATATGGATTTTTAGGAAAAACTAAGGAAGTTACCCGAAAAAGAGGTAACATTCTTCAATGAGAATTTTTATGTTATTTCTTCCTCAAACTCCTTAAATTATAATTAAACAATCTTTATATAATAAACTTGGTATCACATATATAATTAATTTTTTATGTTATGTAAATGACCAACATTTATCCCCATATCCATAAAATGGTTTAAGGAGTCATCATTCGTGTGTACGGTAGACTACCGCCCCATGATCTGATATCATTCATTTTTCCATTACCACCTTTCATGATTGTGTATGATGATGGATTTAATGTGTATATATGATATTTATAAAATAGTTAAACCTCAATAGTAATTATATAATAAAAAATGTTTTCTACCCTCTATTCCACAGGGGATACCATAATGTAACTCTTGCATACAAAAAACTATCACCTCGTGATGTGATGTGGTTTGTCATTGACTAACTCTTTACATGGAAATAGATAAGGATAACGTTAATAATGATAATTTATATAAATTAAAAATTTATTAAATTCATGACATGTTTATCATTTTAGAAAAATTATTTATATAATTTTATTTCATACCTTTTCACTTAATGGAAGATGATAGCGGTGTTCTTATACATGTGGACTACCACCATCATGAAATGATGTGGCTCTGTTTTCATCACAAAAACACATTTACGATATATATAATTACATTTAATGAAATAATAATAAATTTTTGAAATAATTATAATTATCTAAAGTTAAAATATTACTTACCACTTTTCAATAATTATTATTGAAAAATGAAAACATTATATATCAATATGTGCGGCCTACCATCAATGTGTACGTAACATACATAATGTTTCAAAAAAAATATTTCATGATTGTTTGTAAAAGTATTATTTTCATGATTATAATTATAGATATTATGGAATAATATAATATGAAAAAGAACTAGATCTTTCATAATAATGAACGAATGAGAAAACTAGGTGACTAACACACGAAACAATGAAAATAATGAAATATCATTATAAAATGAGGGGTAAAAAGTTATAATGGAGTAACATATGACATTATAAATATGAGTATGTTATTTTTTAAATTAATAACATTAATAGAAACATTATACTAGAGGATAAATAACGTTCAATTTAAGAAAATCACGAGTTAAGGTACTTCTTCTCAATTTCAATTCATTGAGGCATACTGTAATATTTGTAAACTAATTTTTTTATATAATGTATATACATACCATTTTACTTTTAATATCATTATTAATTAATATTTTATGGCATTTTATTTTTCTATCTTATTCATTTTATCTGATGTGATTTGACATGAAAATTACCGTGTTTTATAAGGTATTTTATAGTCACAATTTCTTTTGTGACTTTTAACTTTATATTAAAAAAATAACTTTATTATAACCATTATTCATTATAAATTATATGTATCATAAATATAAATACACATTCAGAATTAATATGATTATTTAATACACTTTATTCCATTTTTAGATAATATTTTTAAATTGAATGTTTTTTGTTTAGTTGGGAAATATTGATAAATATATATCCATTACTAAATGAAAATATTTTATGACAATGAATATTCAATCATGTATTAAATGGATCATTTTATTTATATTGATCCCTTGAGACAAATTATTATTTGTGGGGACTTATATAGTATATCATGTCAATGTATTAGTTGGTCTCATGACATTAATATGTTGGAAAAAATATACAAGTTTCTACATTTAATATTAAACCATCGTGTTAAAGGTCCCAATGGTATAAGTATCGTGATGGCCGAGATAATGGAATCTAGTAACTAAGTATTTCATTCATTAAATATTTATTCATTAATATAAATGATATTTTTAAAATGATATTATATCATTATACATTTCATTCTAATTTTATTGATTAAATAACTTGTCATTTCAGTTATTCGCCATGTCGTATTGATTATACCTTATCTTATAATTATAATCAAGTTATTTAAATTCAATGCGTTCTTATTTATTTTCCATTATATGATAATTTTTCTTAATTACTCAGGATGGTTTCTATTGTACTTAACCCTTACGGATCATTCGAGATTAACATTATTTTTTCCACTGCCCATGATAAGAAAAAGATATATTTGGATGAGTTTTCATGGATTCATATCATTTTATTTTATTATGTATTATGTTATATTTCATATTCCCAATTTATATTTTGTATAATATATGTATTTAATTCTCTAAAACTAATAAACTAATAGATCCAACAATTTTTGACACACTGAATATATAAAATATTAATAAATATGACACTATTTCTGGGTTACTGGATTTGGGGTCATTATAGTTAGTATCAAGTAATTTCTCATAGAAAACTTGTGAAATAGATTTTGGAAAACATATATTATTGAAAAAAACCTAATCTATAATGTTATGATATGTATATAATAATATCATAATGTTATTAAGTATGAGGTTTTGCATTGTTTCATAGAAATTCATAATTGTAGGGATACTTCATGTGGTCATGGTTTTGGCATCGAGGTATTTGGGGGTGATAACACAAAAAAAATGTATTGAGATAGACTATATCATAACCTAGTTCATGAAAACAATCCTTATTGTGCACCTAGATTGACACTCATGGGGGGATATTTTTAGTATAAAATTAATTTTACTTACAAACTATTACAAAGTATTCTTGAATAATTAAATTCTCAATGAAACGAAGTCTATAATTAGATGATTAAAAATTCATAATGACATGGCCACATGGAATCGTTAGTTACCAATGGGTGTAATGAAAATAAAAATATATAAAACACAAACTATACTACCCAATTAATTAAAATATATTATTGTTAAGTTTGAATTCAAACCCATAAAGGTGGTGAATTAGTTTAATTACATTTTAAAAAGAATTTTTCTATTTGATTGATAAAAGATTTTAGAAAATATTGGTTTGATTGATTTTTATAATGTGAAATAAAAAATCCAAGTAGATTGATTTGCTGAAATCATATTTGAAAAGCACTCCAAGTTTTTGTAATTTCAAGGTTCAAGAACAATTGGATTTTATAAAATAAGTCGATTGATTCATGATTGGTGTCGGAGTTGATACGAGTAAAATCAAATGGTCATGGTATCCCCTCTATGATGAGAAATTCCCTATTTTCCTTGTTTTGATTATTTAGTGTTTCACCAAATCAAGTTTCTCACGAAACCATATTTAAAACTGATTTCCCATAAATATGAAAATATTAATTCCTCATTTAGGTTTATTAGTTACACAATTTTAAGGTTCCTTTACAATTCTATTATCAATATTCATGAATAAAATTAAAATAATGGGATTGGATGTTTAATATTAAATTGTAGAAAACCAAATTCAAGAATAAAATAAAAGAAATTAATCCAATAGAACCTTCCAACTTATATTTTGTAAACCTAGAACAAGGTGGGTTTAACCCTCATAATATTTATTAGGGAGTAATTGTAAAGGAAAAAAGATAAATAATGTATAATGAAATCAGATATGGAATTGGGGAGGACACTCCACAACACAGCTTCTCACTCCGAGATTTGGTCTCTGGGATCATCCTAATAGAATCAGGCTATACATCAATTTATAGTCTCTATATGGGATCCAATATTAAGTAAATTAAATAATGATTGGCACCAAAAGTTGTCTGGTGTGCGTCCCATATCTTAAATCATGTTAAAAAATGAAGATATGGTGAAACTTGGTGTTAAAATCTCATCCTAACAATTTAAAAATGGTGTAAATTATTACACAATGTGTAAATTCAAATTGAACTTATAAAAAAATAATGACATGTATGAATTTCCCAAATTGAACCAGTTCATGATTTGTAATGATTACATAATATGTATTTTCAATTTTCTTCTCTGGAAGCCTCATTTATCCACATTTATTTAGTTGTGTGCCTTAGAACTTCTCAATAATCAAACTAAGAAATATGGTATCGATAGATATTTAAAATTATACATTATGAAGTTTAATTACTAATTTTATATTATATTCTGTTATAAATCATTGTTTAGGAATGGAACCTTAAAGGAATAAGGGTATCAATACTCATGGGAAATGTATATATTTCCATGTTGATGAAGCTAATACACTGGTATTGGAACTTTGAAAATTTTGGGAGCATAATAGAAGAATAATCTTGTTTTGAAAAATAAACATTACCTAATTGATTTCTCTATTCCATATTATGATTCTCTAAATTTGGATCACATTATGTGATAGAGGCCTCCCTCGTTTTTTGGGACTATTAATCCATGGGTATTGTAATACTACATTTGGTATCTGGAAAAGATATTTTTGGCCTTAGTATTTAGTGAAAAAGAAATGGTTATAGTTATAGTGTATTTTATCAAAGAATATTTTGGTTAATGTTGGTCATTGATTAATAATACTATGTAATAAGAGGAAATTTAATGCATTGGATGAAAATTTTTCAAATGATACATTCTTCAACAAATAGTTCCCACTTGAGAAACAAAATGTGATAAATGAAAAGTAAATTATCATAAATAAAATTGTATAATAAATTTCTTTTGAGTATAAAGTTAAATTTAATATGTTACTTTTGTATTCTAAAGATTACATATGAAACTCATAGTGTGCAATATAAAATTTCTTTAATTTCCTTGAGTAATATTTTCATAGGGAACTGGTCTCTCATAAGTTTTCTTCATATGATGATTTAGTTTTCTATGATATGAATATAGAGAATTAAATATCAATGTTATACTCCTTAAAATGGAAGAATGATAATAATACTATTATATGGGAAAAGGTTAAATTTAGGAAGGTGAAGAAATATTATCCCACATGTAGTAATTTTGGAATGAAAGACTGTGGTGACTTCATGAAGGTAATGTTTGTTTTCTATAACATTAAAGAGAAATTACACTAAATTTTTTATTTAAATTGAAATAATGAAAATTAAAATGTAAATTTTTTACAATTTAATAATATGGGGAACTATGAAAATTAATTACACACGCATTTAAGGAATATACATCATAATAATATGAGTTATCGTAGTCCCACATATTCTATTGATACAACCAAAGTGGAATGATTATTATGCATGTGTATTTGGATCCATGAAATATGTTGTAAAATTATTTTATTAAATATCATCAATAAAATTTGGAACATGCAACCCCGAGTCTATATAAACCATAATATAGAATACCTTTATAACATTGCTTTCAATTTGAAGGGTAAGAATAGAACAAAAAAATTATGGAATTTATATGATTTACAGATAAAAAATAATAATTTTATATCAATTTATTATAAATAATATAATAATCTTCTAAAAGATAAAGAATTTTTTTCTCGTAAACTATATTTTTTTCGAAACGATGGTCAAGTCATGTTTTTCACACATAATTTAAAAATAAATTTTTTAAATTTTACAAAATTTGTTTGATAAAATTGACTTATTTATTTAAATTTCAATACCAAAAGTGTATTATACTGTATTTTTTGGATTTCTGTAGAAAATATTCATTTTTATGAATAGTGAAAAATATGGAATGTTTATTGGATGATGGATTTTCATTAAAATAATTATTACGGATAAATTATATTTTTTATTGTTTTAAATTTATAATTAGTTAAGTTATAAATCATTTAATCTAATTTAGATCATTAGAATAAAATTAATATTTAATTTTTATATAAATACTTTGTAAACTTTTGAAAATTTTATATTTAGAGAAGCCGCTTTTCATCACGTATGTGGGATTAATTATAAATTAAATTTATCCACCTATATTTATGAAATTAAAAAATATTACTCCATATTTTGAATTATAAAAATTTATATTATTTAATAATTTCAACATAATTTTTAAAAATAACGATCAGTGAAAACTTTTAAAAAATATTTATCCCAATTAAGGTAGAAATGTGGTTAAATGCATTACATGAACTTATGTTAAAATTAATTTTCCTAACTCATTTTATTTTTAATTAATATGTTGGATTTAATATATATAATAAGTAGGTATAAATTATATAATACATCTCATTTTATTCTATGATTAATGGATACATTATCTCTATTAGAAAAACAACTTACCATGTTTAAAATTTAAAAGATAAACGTGAGTAAAACTTAATAGCCAAGAAATGACATATTTAATACATGTTTTTTTGTAGCATAGGTGTGGATTGACTATAGAATCTCAGCCATAAATTATTTATCAATTTTTTAGCCACATCAGTAGATATTTTCCACCCTTTATTGAATATTATTGGAAATTTAAAAAAACTACTCTCCTCCTTAATTATAAAATTTCACTCACTCAACTCACTTCTTTACACCTCCCAATATATTTGGGTCAAGAAAAAACTGTAAAAACAACTTTCAAATATCTATACGATAATTCTAAAATCCTTATTTTCAACTAAAATTCAACCTTTTAGGGATTTTTTCAAAAATCCTAAGGAGGTTAGCCGAAGAAGAGTTAGTTTCTTCAATAAGATTTTTTATTTTATTTCTTCATCAACCTACATAAATTCATACTAAATAATTTCTATATAATTACCTCATTATCATACATATATTGAGATGATTTTATGTTACAAAAATAACACACATCCATCCCCACTACCATATAATGGGTTAAGAAATCATTATTTGTTTGTACAATAGAATACCACCTCTTGAACCGATGTCATTCATTATTCCATCCCCACCTATCATAGTTTGGTAAAATGATGATTATAATGTATGTATATGTGTTATCTATAAAATAACTTTAACTCTAGGGTAATTATATCATATATATTTATATTTTCTACATTCCATACGGGATATGATAACATCGCTCGTGTTTTCGTTAAACTACACCTCACTAAGCGATGTGATTAGTCATTCTCTATTACTTTAATTGGAATGTGATAAGGATAAATTTAATGATTATATGTGATATATATGTCATAATTATGACATAAATGAAGAAAATTGTCTTTCTAGAATTGTTATATACAACATTTTCTTCCATACCTTTTCACTCCATGAAAGATGATAATGTCATTCAGGTGTGCGTGGACTACTACCTTCACAAAATGATGTGAATCTATTTTAATCATCTCAAAAAATGGATGATATATAACAATGTTTATTTAAGTAAATCATATTGAATTTATGATATTATTATTATTATTATGTAAAGTTAAAATATTTCTTACATTATTTTCATAATGATCATTTTAAAAATGAAAATGTTACTCATGCATACATACAACCAACTTACTCCATGACCATAACATACTTCATTTCTCAAAACCATATTTCATTATTATTCATAAAATAATAAATTTTATAAGAATATTATAATTATTCCATGATTATTATTCTGGAGACGATGGAAATATAAAATTTTGACATGAACTAGAACATACATAACAAAAATGAATGAGAAAACATGATGATTAACACTCAAAATAATGAAAATAATGAAATATTATTAACAATGGCGAGGTAAAATGTCATAAGATGATCATATATGATATTATAAATATTATTTGGGTTTTCAATTCAATTAATAACATTCTTAATTCCATTATATATGTGGTTAAACCACATTCAACTAAAGTATAGTATGAGTTAAGGGACTTCGTCTCAATTTCTCTTCATTGTGGCATATTCTAATCCTATACACCTAATTTATTTTTTATGGTTCAGATACTGAACATTCAACATATAATATCATGCTTAATTTATATTTCATGATATTTAATGTTTCAAATTGAATTATTTCATTCATTTGGATTTTAATTAAAAATTACCAAGTTGTAAATGTTATTGTACAATATCTAGATCTTTTGTAATTGTTAAATTTCGCCTTGAACAATATATTTCTTGTGATAAAGTTTAATTTCCTTTTTTATGACTAAAAAATATTTTTTTTTTCAAAATCACTTTTGAGGAAAAAAGTGTGAAACCCCAAATAAAATCATACACGAATTAAATCAGATCCATAATATTAGGAACTAACACTCCCTATAAATTACATTGTAATATCAAGCCTCTACCTAACATAGACAATTGGAATGTTGTTCCTTGCAGGGTTGAACGAGCATGGTTCCAATGTAAAAGACATACCATATCATTCTTCCAAATCTAAAAGCCATGCTTAGATAAATACTTTCTACATTATATCATCATCTATAGTATATCCTTGAAGCTTTTTGGTTACATCACCATCAAAATTAATATTAAAACCAAATTAAAAAAACATCCTCAAAACCCACCCATTTCAGATTTATAAAATATCCACTGATAAATTTCCAAATTTCAAATCCAAAAAGTCATAAAAGAAGTTCAAACCATTAATCATCATCGATCTCCCTGAACATGCCACTCAAAATCACGTACCAAAGTACCATGAAAACCACCGATCGACTCTGTCTTAGAGAAAATGGAGGAATCAAGAAACTGGAGAAGAAAACTAAACAAAGGGAGGTATGATGAATCGATGGTGATTGAATACTAGAAAAAAAAAATATGACACACACAAACCACATAGAACAAAACCATCTCAAATCCAACATTACTACAAAATTGGTAAGAAAAAACCACATTAAATAAAAACAAACCCCTAAGAGGGATAGGAAAATTTCACTGGAACAGCCAGAAGTGCATCAAAAAGGAAACTGGAGCAACTGAAACTCACATCCTAGATACAACTAGAGAAACTAAAAAGTGCATCTTACAGGAAACTAGATCATCCAGAGACATGTATCACAGAGGGATCTACAGAAACTAAATGTGGCATCACAAATACAAGAACCACAAACAATACTGGATAAAGACTGAAACACTGAGAGGGAGAGGCAGAAGGCACTAGAACATCCCACGTGCATCACGGAGGATCAAGAGAAACTGAAATTTTCATCTAAGAAGTGACTAGAGAAGAAGAAAAGCGCATCATAGAGTTAGCTAGAGAAACCAAAGATGCCCATCGAAGAGGCCTTCAGAGTAGTGTAATAATGAATATCAAGACTGAAAAAATCCTCCACTATGTAAGAACCCCCACTAAAGCCTCATAAACGTGTCGTTCACCAAAAAATCAAGATAGAAGAAAACTGGACAAGCATCCCAACTTACAAAAACTTTTTCATTTGTTTATAGTATCCAAAACGATGCTGGAATGATTTAAAGATCCAAATCCATGATCTTCTAGAATGGAAACTACCTCATCCCAGAACTATCATTCTCAATATTGATTTAGAGATTCTTAAACTAACCACCATAGAACTATAATAGGAGTCGAAGATGTAGAAACCATAACTGAAAAAATCAGAAAGACTATAACCTTTGAAATGGTGTCTCCAATCTGGAACCCCCACTGTAAAAAAAATCTACGCAAGACTGGTTATTCATCGGAAAGATCATAGAGACCAAAACGTCTCTAAAAAATTATAACACAAATATAGATCTTTCAGTAGTATAGGAGGTGGAATCCTTCAGTTTGGAGGAACTGTTGAGCTTAGTGTCATATCCAAGCCCCTATACCCCTACGCAATCCTTATGAACAACTCGTTCGAATCGACGCCACCTAACAAAAGTAATGAGACCATCGAATAGAGCGTGGACCAATAATTCCCCTATTGTATGAATTAAACCTCCATTTTTCACTAGAGAGACTCCAATTTCATTCCTTTCTACCCAAACTACAGTTACAACGAGGTCACACCAGATCCATAGGTCCATTGAAGAAAACCCTAGTACACCAAGATAGCTCTCGGATAAAGCCAAGAACCCCCCCCAACCCATTTTGCGTTATTCTTATTTAATTGTAAAATAAATTTCTATTAAATAACCATATTCTTTAATAATGTATACAATTATTTACTAAACATTATATCATTTTTAAACATGGTGTTTACATTAATAGTTATTTGATTAACTATGGAAATATTGATAAATATGTATCATTTACTCGATATGAGTATTTAATTATATAGAAAATTTATTTTTAGATTAAATAGATCACTAGATATATAATGAATTATTTAGACCTATTGTGATGTGTCGGTACAATTAAAATATAGCCCCATCATGCATCAAAATTTTTCATGAGAAAAATAACCTAGCTAAGTTAAATTAGTTTCTACCTGTAGTTTTAAACTTTCTTGTAAAATTTTCGGACAGAAGAGGTATCATGATTATTGAGATCCCAAAATACAAAAAATCAATCATTTCTTTTAAAAATATATAATTTTTTATCATCCATGATATTTTTGCAAAGATATTAACTCTGGATGAATTTCATTAAATTTTTATTGATAAAATGGCATGTTTTTTCTCTTATTTTATGTGATATATTTATTAGGCCTTATCTTATTGATATAGTCATATTATTTAAATTGAATATTTATTCATTTATTTACCTTTCCATGTTGATTATTATTATTTATTCATGGTAGCTTCTAATGTATATAACACTTACTAATTATTTATGATCGACCCTATTTTCTTTCATTTACCTATGATATGAAGAATATATCATTGAATTAGTTATCAGGGATGAAAATAATTATTTTTTATGTATTTTTTTATTTTTTTATTCATAATTTATAATGAGTATCATTTATGTATCTTGTTCATAAATTTTTTAAAATTTATCGGTCATTTATGATTTGACCCTTTGTATCTATTTCATTGTAAGAAAGCATAAATAGGCTCTGAGTTACTGTATTCTAGATCGTTACATCAAATATTATTCATTATATAATTAAAATATTATTATGTGGTTGTTTTATATGATGAGTTGTAGAAATATAACATTTAAGTTGAATTTTTATAGTGTATGCTACATGTAAAATAACATTCCCATGATATCTTCAAAATATTAAAACCATTAAATAAAATATAAAAATGAAAAAAATATTGATATAAATTATTTTACAATAACAATGAATGATATATGGTATTTTTTTAGAGACAATGTATTCATTTATATATCACCATGGAAGAGTGTCATGTGATTTTTGGAATAAGGGATTGTTAAGCCCTAGATATAATTCCCATTTTGAAATCCAAGATCATTTTTGGATTGTATATTATCATCAAGAACTTCCTGGAAATATCTCCCAACTGCATTATGTGTTCCATATTCACTTTTAATGAAGTAAATTCAAAAAAAATAACATATATCGACGCTAAATATTTTACAACTAGAATATGATACCTATTATGGGAAAGATCGATAAAAAACATAGATCCTAGAGATAATATACAATGAATCATGACCACCCATATAGTTAATGTTTTATGGAGAAAAAATAAGTTCAAGGAAGTATAAATGGTACCTAAAAATATAATGGGGAACATGAACTATCATTTTTATCATCATAGTAACCAATGTTTAAGGAAAAATTATTTTAAGGGGGTAAAATGTAGCACCCCTCGATATTACTACGTTTGATCTTTAAATATTATATTAAGGAGCTTTTTTTACATGAAAAACTAAACTAAAATGGAACAATATAAATTTTATAAAGATAACATGATTCAATTAAAAATAATCATTATTTAATTATTTTCATTCAATTTTAATAATCAATATAATTATTATAATAGAAATTAAACTTCAACTAAGTAAAAACAACACAAAAAATAAAATATACACCATCCTGGAATATCAAGAAGATTACCAACCTAGTTTCAACTATAGAAATAATGTAGACACATGATATTTTTGAAATTTAGAAAATGATTTAAATTAATAGAATTAGTGATTTTATTATTATATAAGGATATATATTTGAATGAAATTTGATCATTATATATATATAATGTTGTTAGATACATGGTCATTAATAATATGGTCATTGGATATATGCTTTTAGGTTAAGAATCTATGTACCAAGAATATATAATATTTTTATTTTTATAAAAAAATTAAAGATACTATAATTTTATAATGAAATAATATTATAATTCTGAAATATAATATTTAATTATAAAAATTATTTTTTATGCATCAAATATTATGATTATTATAATTAATTTTTTATTTTTTATTAAAATTTAAATATATATTATAATTCCAATGGACTTGTTAAAATAAATATTTTTTGATATGAATAATTAATTTTCATAGGATTATGTTATAATTATTTAATTTAATAAATAATATTTTTCAACGAAATTTTTTTATGGAATATATATTTTTATCATAATAAAATGATCAATTTTTAGTGATATATATAAATAAAAATTTAATAAATAAATAAATATATTACCACTCTTTTAATTTGTAATTGAAATTAAAGATTATTAAGAAAACACAATTATTAAAAAGGTATTTTTAAAACATAAGATGTTTTATTTATATATTTTTTAAAAATATTTTTTAACTTATTTATAAATTGAATTAGATTAAATGTTCATGAAACATTTAATGAACATATGAATATTATGTAATGCATTAAATCTCATTTTTAGGAGTGAAAATAATTTATTGAGGTAAAATTTAAGTTACCCTAGAAAATTAAAGATGATGTTAAATGTGATTAAAAAATGATGTAAAGACTAATAATATCATTAAAATATATCTAAAAATGTGTTTATTAATGATTCTCCGACAAACCAATCCCCAAATTATTTATTTTCAACTTAATACCCACATTGATTTAAAAATTACTAACTTATACAATGTGGAATTAAAATTTGAGGAAATATGACTCAAAAGTTATCTACAAAAGGTCACCACACATTCCCCTTCTAAACCACTCAATAAATATGGTTCTCCTATTAATATTTATCCATTTTCTATCTCATAAATCTATCTATTACAAAAGGGTAGCTTATGGTTCAAATAAGGAATCCTAAATCCATTATTCCCAAGGAACCCATGTCGATGAGAGAATTCATTATGTTTGTATGTTCTTATCTTACTATTTCAATTAACTTATAATATCAACATTTTATAAATATATTCCCCCACTATATTTTTTGTATATTAATATATTTATAGATCTATAAAAAATACACTACTATTATATTACACTATACTCTTATGTGTTCAAAAGTATAATGTTTATTTATTTAGCTCAGTTCAACCACATATATGAAAGAATCTATAACGATATTAACATTTTCATCAATAAGATTTATTAATATATTAATAATAGTAATATAATATATTAAATTAAAATATATGACATGAATATGGTTCTCAAATAATTAAATTTAATTTAAAAATTTCATAAAAATCATAGTGAAAAGAAATTTTTTCCAAAAAATCCTTTATCAAGGATTCTATTCTTTCAACCAAACCCATATTTTCCAAAAACAAATAGGAGAATAATTATATTATCTGAACATAATTATTAATATAACATTACTAATATTGTAATTATTAACTTTTTATCATTACACAGTGACATATGTAACCATTTCAAAAAATTTCTAAAGTGATCAAACATACTAACATCTGATAATGAAAATCAATAATAACTAACTAATATATTTGAAAATAATTATTATAAATAGATAATATAAATGTTAATAAATATCAATAATTTTTTAAATTTTCTGATTACATTGGTGATGTTAATTTTAAAAAATAATAGATCACTTTTATTGAAGATTAGTGTAAATGTAAGGGTTTGTTTTTTTACTCTAATTTGAAAATATATATTTTTGTGTTTGATTTATTTTTAAGGAATGTTTTTGTTTTTACTATCATATTACATGTCTATATTCATCTCCTAATATTATTTAATGGGTTTAAATGTCACGATACCAATTTATCTCGTTTTAGTTTAGAATTTTTCTAAAAGCATGTTTATAAGTGGAGTAAACCTTATCTCCAATTATATGATAATAATATTCCTATATAGTTTATTTTTCTATATATATTATGATATATGTAATTATTTTTGATTTTATAATTTCTCAATTTTTTTCAATGGTCTTTTCATTAATAATTAAATTATTTGTTAATTTATTTTTTATGGTTGATTCAGCCAACGTTGACTCAATTTTTAAGTGTGTAAGAAATATTTTTCAATGATTTTCAATTTAATTTCGATTCCTAATCTATAAATATTTTTATAATTATAATTAATATCAATACATGCATGGTTTCCATTATAATTAATATTTATTTTCTGAAAATAAATTCCCTTTAATGATATCAAAAATTTAACGGGAATTTCATCGTATTTCTCATAGTAAATTTTAATTCTCTTATAATAGTTTTTTCATCAATGATGGATTATATCCTAAATTATTCATCAAACATCATTATCAAGTTATATTATGATAATTCTATAATTATTTTTTTCATGAAACCTATTTTTTGATGGGTTAATTAAGTTTTGATTCATTTATTAATGTTTTTAATTTCTTTTAGAATATATATGTATGGTTTATGATTATGTAAGGGGTTGGTACCTTATAACCCCCAAATGGATTGGGGAATGTTATATATTAGTTTGCATGAATACGAAATAATGGAGGTTACCAAAAGTACACTACATTATGTGATGTGGGTGGTTATCCCAAGTCTATTATTTGATAGCAATATCGTCAGTTAGGTCCATTTTGATATGAATGTCATGGTGTTTATTCATAATGTATGTAATTATTTGAATTTTTATGTTTTTTCCACTTTCATAGGTTATTAAATATACTAATTTTATGTTCGCATGTATCAGGATTATTGAATCATTTTTTCACTATCATATCTCCTGGATTGTGTTACATTAAATGTTAAAGGCCATGAATCAATTTTTTTAATACATGGTATGTTCTTATTATATTGTTTATATGAAAAATTATTAAGTTACCATACCCATAGTCTCAAGATCTTTGGTTAAAGTCTCATATGATTACACTTTCTGGGAATATAGAAAACAATTTCTTGTGTTTGAATTCCTTATGTTATATAGATGAAAAGAAATATGGGGACTAAAAATGGTATAATATGATAACACTATTTTTGTTAAATGATTGTAATTATTTAAAATATATAGTTTATTTATATAATATACAATGACCCAAAATGATTAGTTTATACAGATCAATTTATTTTAGGGTGTAATTAATATTCATGTAAAATGTTGTAATAAGTTTTTATTTAGGTACAATGTAAACTCAATTATATCATTGATGAATAAAGAGGGGGGAACACAATAAATTATAAAGTTGTATCTTCTTGAAAAATATGAAATTAATGAGGGGGTACAAGCTCAAAAAAATTGAAAATTGTAATGGGATAAAGTGAAATATTTTAAGAGAGAGTTGTAATTAGTTGTGAAACATGATATAGTTACAGAAAATATCATTAGAGTAGATAAAGAAGATTAAATTATTTTTGATTACTCATTTAATGAATTAAAGGATTCAAATATAGGTTTATAGTTTAGGAAATTTATATCAATACATGAGGAAGAAAAATTTGTGTGAAGTACAACTGAAATGAAGAAAAATAGTAGGGCCAATGAAAATTATTTTGGGGATTAAATAAAATAAAATTAAAGGTGAAAAGGTAGTTATTTATTCTATATTATTATTCAATATTAAAAAATTTAATAATAAATAGTTTTATAGTGAAGATAAAGGGTTAATTCTAGTAGTGAATGAACATTGAAATATATTTTAAATACCTTTATTGAATATAGAAGATCTATGAATCCTTTAGAAATTAATTATATTGGAACCAAATATATTCCATCAGGGGAAGAAACAACAACCATGGTATCATGTTTGATAGTTTATAAAGAATAGTTTGTTAGAGACTATAAAAAATACTTGTAATAATGAAACAAGAGAAAGATGATTTTATAATATCATTATTTATTGTTTTTAGTTGATTAACATTGAAGAATTCTAGAATCATCAGTTATTTTAATAATTTTATTATTATAGAAACATAAATTGAAAAAATTAAGAGACATTTTTTAACTTAATGTACACACACAATAAAAAAAATAAACCATAATTTTATGGTTATTTGTCTCATATTCCATTAAATTCCATTTCCATCATTATTTAATTAATTGTAAAATAATTTGGATCATATATTTAGTTTTTAGTACATTAAAAATATATTTAAAATAAACTATTTTTAAGGTTAATTGATAGGTTTTTATTATTATAAAAATAAAATAATCTGATAATAATCTATATGTGGTTATTAAAAGTGATAGAATCAACTTAAAAATATTTAATATCATATTTAAAGAACAAAATAATTATGGGAAAAAACAAGGGCCTTAGAAGAATAAATTTTTTACATACATGCATTTTAGTAGACACACATGGAATTGATTAATTTATTTTTCAAAAATATTGGAAACACATAAATGGTCCACCATAAACAAAACTGAATATAACATTGGATGTGGATTACTATAAGTAACTAGGATATACATTAGAGTTCTTTAAAATTGAATATAATAGTGCGTGAGTTTGAAAAACCCAAATCCATAAAATAATGTCAAGTAAAAAATTTAGTATTATTATCACTCAACCTACATCATGTCCATAAGTATTAAAAATATTATAGGGGTTTCCCATTGTATTGGAAGGTTTAGTTCAATGTGGGTCAAAATAAATTCTTCAATAAGTGATATTGAAATCCAATGGAAAATAATGGATAAAAAGTTAATTTTTTCGTTAATGATGATGGAGGATGTGAATTTAATACTCATACAAACATGTGGAAATAGAGGAAACAGGTCATTTAATAGTGATGAATCATTAATTAGGTGATATTTAGATATGATATAATGATCTTATGTGAAGGGTGATTACAATCGTGATTCATGTTCACATTTGTAAATATGTCATTATAAATTAAAATTAAATTATTTTTGGAATTACATTGGTAAGAAATGAAATATTGGTGATATCTTGTTATGAGAACTTATTGAAGACAATTAAGGCTATAGTGTGGAGTTATATGGTTATTTAAATTTTATTACTTATTATCAATAATATTTTATATATATATTTTTTAAAAATCCATGTTTTTATGAATGAAAAAATTTAGTTTTATAGTGATTATTGTTTCAAAAAAATTAATACAAATTTTCATATTTTAATATTTTAATTCATTATGATATTAACTTTACGGAAAAAATTATATTTTATTGAATTTAAGGAACATAAATTGGTGACATTATATTTCATGAGAATTAGAATGAGGTGATTATGGGTTTGGAGTTCTGTCTATACTTCAAGGGGGAATTATTATGATTAAATTAATTATTATGGGTGATGAATACGATTAATGGGGTTGAAGGTCCAACATTTGTGACAATGACATAATAGTGGAAACATAATGTCATAATTCCTTAATATCACCTCATGTTTGAATGTAAACTCAATTCTCAATCATAATATTTTATATATTCAATGACTCTATATGGCTGGTCAACAAATCCTCAGGACTCCTATTAACCCAACTGAATTTTATTGACCTATTAAGTAGAGAAAATAAATCAAATTAAAGAGAGAATCCTAAAAATAAAATAAATGTACTTAATCCTAAAAAAAGGTTCTCAAATTGAACATTTAAGAGGTTAGAAATTTATTATGAATTATTTATTCCCGAAAAATTAATTTATTACGAATATTTTATGTGGAATTTTATCCCTTGCGTGAAGCCACAATGTCTTCCACATTCCTATATTTTATTTCAATGAATTATAAGATCCATTAATTAATTTTACTATTATTTATAGAAACCCATGTTGATATATCCTTTGGTAATGAGGTGGATTTTTTTGGAAACTAGAAAATAAATACAAATAAAAGGTTCTAATGAAAAAATAGTGGAATTCACCCCCACAAGACTATTCACAAACTTGTTACATAATATTTATTACTCATTCATCCTATATGCCAACATGATCCATTAAATCAGATCCATTAATGCATAAAAATAAATTTATCAATTTCGTACCTAAAATATGCTTAGAGTTATATCTTCTATGTCTAAGTAACATGGTAGGTAGAGAATTACATTATTATATGGAAACCTCTAATTAATAATATTATTTTTTGAACTTATTATGATGTTGATGATATTTATGTGTTAAATTAAGTGCATGTGATTGAATTTGGAATTTAATTATTGTAAATCCATGAATTATATATGATTATGTATCCTTTTAAAAATAATTCATTTTAATATTGAGAATTTTTTAAATGATTCTATGTTGAGGATGGGGAAACATGTGTCGAAACATGAACCATGAACCATGGTATTGGTCAATAAATCATAATGAGTTGTAGTTCAATGGGTTTAGGGATAATAAATTAAATTACACATAACAACTAATTATATAAGATAAAATAAACCTCATAAAAAACTTTATTAGAGTATTATGTTCCATTCAATCATGACGGTCGTATTTAGAAATAGGTGATGCTTATATAAGATTCAGTTTACAATTCACTTAGTATGATCAAAAGGTCAAAAAATAACCCATATTAACCAAAACTCAATAATTGAATATAACCTCCTTATTATAGAGTGTTTTTTACAAATAGTAATTTACTTTATAAATTATAGTAAGAAACTTGACATAAATTTTTAGTTCAATTTTTTTTTTCCAATTTTCCTTGATAAAATAAGCCTTAATGGCTATTTCCTTCCTCCAATCAAACATAAGTAGATTAATGAATCGCCATTTATCTTTTTGGTTATTATATATTTTTAACTAGTATGGTTTCCAAAATACTAAAAATGTATTATTAAGCCTTATATATTAACGATATGGAATCCTATCTAATATTTATTGATTGTTGATAAATATATTATTCTCGAAACCTCTCCATGGGTCTCCCTTTTTTATCTACATACCATTAATAGAAATGATGTTTTCATTGTAAATAGCACCATTGGGTTTCTACTTTGATACTTACTATTTTTTTTAATCTAATCATTTTTATATATTGAAATATACAATCTGATATCACTATGATTCTCATTAGTTTTTTATGTCATAATGCATCCCACAATCATGATATTGTTTACTTTGGGCCTAGCCCACCCAAGTTTTCTTTCACTAGCCTTCATCCTTATTATACCACCTTGAAAATGCCTCATGATGGGAGAGGTATAAACACTTATTTATAAAGTGTTGCTTTAGGCTCCTCCTCCTATGATGTGGGGTTTTCATAATCCTACCCCCAAGAAGGTCCCATCATTCTCAATATCACATATAATGGACAGTGGTTCTAATACCATTTGAAATGGCTTAGTCCAGCCCACAATCATCATATTGTCCATTTTGGGCCTATACTACATTGTTTTACTTTTCTTGGGCTCTTGAACTTAGGCATCCCCCAGGAAAAGGCCACATGATGGGAGAGGAATCCACGCCACCTTATAAAGGGGTGCTCCGTGGGTCTCCTCCTTTGATGTGGTATTTGTATAATCAAAACCACATACCTCAAAACTCGGGTCACACATTCCCAAAATGGGATCCTCCAATAACACACCCCCAATTATTTTTAGGAAGACCCTATAGTAATATACATATCTCAATATAGATTAAATTTATAAAAAGTGGTTTGTGGAAAGGAGGAAACCCACATACCTCATGAATGAACACTCGTCGCACCACAACTAACAAGGGAACAACCTCTAGAATAAGATCTCATAATATATATAGAAGAATACATGAAGAAACCCTTATTTTAGACTAACAAATCCAATAATGAAAGTTTAGGATGCAACCATGATCAATGGAAATGTAGAAGTAGAAAGATCACTCACCCTAAGAGATGCACCACCACTGCAAAAAAAAATTTAATGTAGAAAGGATTGATCAGGGAAGAATGGTGTCTCCAAAAATTGACATAGAAGAGAAATTGGTCAAGATAAGAGTATAACACATGGTTTAATGGACACCCAAAACCAGAAAAGCACCCTAAAAATCCCTTTTTGTGAAATTACGTGATGTTTAATTCCTTTACACATCATGAAGTTGATGATGTCCAAATAAACCAAAAACTTATTCCTGTCGTATTAAAATCATACCTTAATTTTTTTTTCACAATTAATAAATTATCCTCATGTGATCTAACCCTTCACATCATGAATCCTTATCATGGCATGCACTGAATGACCATTACAGTTCGTGTAACATTGTCATAGTGTGTGATGTTCCCCTACTTCCTACTAAAAATCCAGAATTCAACATATAAAACTCCACCCCAACAAATGAACATGGAGAGGGGGAAAATGCCAGATCAAGGTATTGAGATGTTAAACAATCCCCACCATAAAGAATTTCCATCATGAGGATTTCATGTGGATGATTTAATCCCTGGAAAAATATGGGCCACTCCCCCCTTATCAAGAACTCACATTCCGAAATATCATGAGAAAATTATTTGTCTTTCAATACCAAAAAAATCAACTACCCTTGAAATTAATTCACTTAAGATTACATGATATCAACTAGTTTCGCTAAAATAGAAACATCTTGGTCTAAATCAATTTCATCCCAACTCAAAACATTAGCAAGATCAGGATGATACTTCCAGATATGAGATATGTGGAAAACATTATGAATACCTATCAACCAAACAGGAAATGATAGCTAATAAGAAATATTCCCAAGCTTCTCAGTCACCTAAAATGGTCCAACATATCTTAGAGTCAACTTTCTCTATTTTCCAAGCTGTTAGTGACCCAACCGAGGAGAAACATTCATGAAAATTTATTCACACACATAATACTCAAAATGATGATGCAACTGATCCACATAATATTTCTAAATACTATAGACTATAACTAGATTTCAATGTACATCCTGGATCCTCATTGATGTCTCCTGGACCAATCTTTTTCCAACCAAAGATATTACACCCATGTCAACCCAACAAAGTGGTAATCTGCACAGGTGACCATAAAACTCCTCAAAGGGATCCATTATGATTGAAGACTAATAACTTCTGTTATAAAAAAACTCAACCAGTTCCATATGGATATCACATGATCCAATGGAATCCATGAAATAGTCATGAAGCATGTCCTATGTAATTTTAATCACTCACTTTGTCAAACTGTCTCTCTTCGGATCATAAGTTTTGCTTGACTTGACCTGAGTTCCCATAGCCTCCTAGAGACTCCTCAATATCCCTGAGGTAAACTTATGATACTTATCTGAAATAGTGGTAGAAGGAATTCCATTGAGCTTACATTCTTCTTCAAATACATCGTACCAAGATCATTAACGTTAGTGGTATCCTTGTGCAGAATGAAATGAGTAGACTTCATCAACTAATCAATAACTACCCAGGTTGCATTGTTCCCACATGGAGTTAATGGTAATCAAAAAACAAAATCCATGGATTCCTCATCCCATTTCTAGATTAGTCCCAGAAGTGGTTAAATCAAACTATAGGGTTTCTAATGAACTTCCTCTATCTATTGGAAGGTGTACTAGTGGGACACATAATCTGTAATGTCATGCCTTATACCTGACCCAAAAATAATCATATCATGTAAGAATACATCTTTGTAGTCTCTGGATGAATGGACCATGAATATTTGTGAGTGTTACACAAGACATAATTTCTCACAAATGTTTGGAATACATCATTCTTCCAAAAATGGAGTATAACATCTGAAGAGAGAGACCAGCGAGAAATAGTTTCCCCTCCATAATAACTTTTCAAATTCCACAAAACTCATCATCCTACTACTGACTCTATAAAATAGACTCCAATAGAGATTATTATAACTAAAATCTTGTGATAACCTTATATGAAAAATCCTCCTAAACATCTAGGTTAAACTGAGTGAAAATACCAATAAGGTTCTACTCCGAGTTCAATTCTAGAATAGGCTGCAATGGTACTTTCCTACTAAGAGTAGTTGCAATGATATTCCCCTTACATGTGGTGTAGGTGATATCAATATCAAACGTATGAAGGTATTATATCAATATAATATATCTAATATTCATATCTTTTGGAGATAAGATATAACCCAAACTCTAATGATCATAAAATACTATGAATCATTCACCAACAATATATTCCTCCATTATTTAGGTGCATGAAAAAGTGAATCAAGCTATAAATCGTGGTGCGGGTAATTATTCTCATGCGACTAAAGATGATGAGATCCATGATCTACCAAATGGTAATCCTATATAAGTATGCATCACAAAATAGCACCATAAGCATTACAAAACATCATATACCCCTTATCAAGCTTAGATAGGATTAGAATAGGATCTGATGTAAGAAGTCATTGCAGTTCACCAAACGAATACTGGCGCCTCACATCCCATATGAATTTCATCACATTCTTGGTAATATTAGTCTAATGTGATTGAATATTAGAGAAATCCTTAATAAATTATCAGTAGTATCCATTATGTTTGAGTAATCTCTTTTTCTTAAAGACATTGTGCGGTTCATTCTAATACAAAACAACCTCCACATTCTCATTATCAAAGGGTAGTCCATGTTTAAATATATATTTACCTAAGAACATCACTTCATGAATCCAAAAACTACATTTACAATTCTTCCCATAAAAATGGTGACTTATAAGAGTTTCCATGTCCAAAATCCAATGGTGTCTGTGCTCACACTTGAATTTTTAGAAAACTAGAATATCATACATGAATAGAACAAAAACAATATCATGATATTTATGGAATATTTGATTCAACAAAGCCATAAAAACTACATGAGAGTTAGTTAGACCAAAAGTAATCACAAGATATTCATAATTTCCATACCTACTCCAAAAATTTATCTCATGTATATTAGACTCTTGAACTCTAATATGATGATAACCTTATCAAATATCCATTTTTGAAATCCACTTCTCCCACATTAAAAAATAAAAAAAATTATCCACAAGTGGGAAATGAGACTTTTTCTTAACTATTACTCAGTTCAACATCTAATATTCCTCACACTTTCAAATTGAATCATTTTCCTTCGTATCAATGTTCACTAGGGCTACCCAAGGTGAAACACATGGGAGAATGAAACCTTTTTTCAATAGGTCATCCAACTGAACCTCAAGCTCTTTTAACTCCTCTGATACCATTTTGTAATGACCTGAATAGATTTTCCCTCAATCCTAGAACCCAACCCATTACATCACATACCCAAAATTCATTCTATATACCCTTGGTCTAGCGAAAAGCTTCTAATCATTGATCAAAAAACAGAACTGGATGATTTCTCCCAACCTAAAAAACACATGGCATTTATATACATAGATCAAGAAGGAGTAGAATAAATTAAATAAATATATTCCAAAACTGTAAGATGAAATGTGAAACAAATCAACATTAAAAGTAGAAAAAATCTCCAATACACAAGTCCAACTACAAATGACCAAAACAAAACAACTACTCCATGGGATAGTGTGGAAAAAATCATACCATCACACCACCAGCTACCCAACTTAGCTGACATGAAATTTTGCCACTAAAATGTAGTGCCTCTCCTTTCTCTATAGTGGAAGACATACAAATTTCTACACACAACTGATGGGGTACACCGTGTGTGAGCTAATAGTCTCAATAGGATCACACCCAAGTGTTCAATAATAAGTATATTTATAACAATTCAAGTATGTCCATTTCAAATAAAAAATGTCATGATAAGAAATAGTGAGATTTTATAGAAAAAATGGTAAAACATTCCCTTTTTCATAGTTCTAAAATAAATCAGGTATATCAATTTCAAAGGACAATTTCTATATCATAATTTTCAAGTATAAACATGCATATAAATGATAAAAAATAAAATCCAAGTAACTAAAAATATAAGCATAGGTATGATCACCAAGGATCACTAATAGACAGACAACCAGACTACTCATACCACAATCAATCATGTGCACAATCCAGTTCCTAAAATTAATTCCAAGAATGTAAAGGAATATCCCGTGTGTAAACCCCATAAAAATGTCAATATAAGTCCCTTAAAATGATAGGACTATGAAACAGGGGAAAGGCCCATGAGAAAATATAATCGACAATAAAAAATGGATGATAACCACAAGCTAAACCTTCCCTCTATGTTTCTATGGTAACCCATGTACTCGTTTTTACAATTCATTTCAGTTATGTGAAACACATTTTATAACCATTTAACAATCCATTTCAATGATTTGAAAAGACCCCTATTATTTCCATTTATCAAAAACTAGGTAAAACAATTTTTCTTTTAAAACTCTTTTAAACACACACAAAATAGTTATTCTAATTCTATGTATAAATATGTATATAAAGTTGAAAAAATGGTTCATCCACATATGATAGAGCCAAAACCACATACCTCAAAACTTGGGATTCACACACCCTAAATGAGATCCACCAACAAAAAAACCAAATGACATATATGAAGGACCTATAATCCATTCGATATCACAAGATAGATTCAATTTAGAAAAAGGGGTCTCTAGAAAAGAGGAACCCCCATAACTCTAGAACAAACACTCACTAAAACATGACCGATAAAGGAATGACCTCTAGAATGAGGTCCCACATCATATATTGAAGAAGAAATGAGTAAACGCAAATTTTAGACTAAAAACTCTGATAACGCGACTCAAGGGAACTACCAAAGTCAATATAAATAAATAAGTATAAATATAACTGAACCAGGGAAAAGAAGAACCACAAAAAATAAGATTGAACACTAAATGGATCGATCGGGAAAGAATGGTGTCTCCAAAAATCTGTAGAGAGAATACCTTGGTATTGAGAAAAGGAGAAGTGGCATCCAAATAGAGAAAACCTAAATGATGACCTAAAAATACCTGCTCATGAATGTTCATGATGTGTAATTATTTTACACGTCTTGAAATCCATGATTTCCATAATATGATGAAAAATTAGTTTCCTCTTAGTAAAAACTAACTTTAAATTTACACAGGATGTGTAAATTCTACTCACATCGTATAACATTTCACAGGGTGGATCCTTCTCATGGCATGAACCTAGCGACCATTACTCTTCCTGTAACCTAGTAACATGGCATAAAATTCCCCTAAATCGTGCATAAAATCTAGAATTTGACATCTAAAACTCCACACCATCATGGGAATTTAGAGAGAGGGAAAAACATACCCTATCAAGGTAATGGGATGTTATAGGTTTTCAGGGTTTTATTTCGTTTTTAAATATTTATATATGATTCAATTTAATGTTGAATACCTAATTATGATTGTATTATGATGTTATGTATGGGGGATAAAAATTATATATATGTCACTAATTAACTGTGTAGAGTGATATATATGATCAAATTATTATAAATGAATATAATATTAATTTGGTCACATTAAATGAAATAATCATTCTTAAAAGATGTTTTATGTAAACATGTTAATGTCATTGTTCACATTATATACAATGAAATATCCATGAAATTTATGATGCACAATCCTAAAATATGATCCATATTTCATTTCATTAAAATAATATTTCTCATGATTATTATTCTAATAATACTCATAAAATATAGTGATTCTTATGGTCTTAGTAATCCATGAAATATATTCATTCATTTCTCACATTCCTTCCCCATTATCGATTCCCTTAATAGGATTTTAGCTTAACCTTTCATTAATATATATACCTAATGGATTACAACTTCTATGGAGATCATGAAATCATATTAGAGGCCTACAAAAAATATTTAATAATTTTTTAAAGACTTGCATATATTCATGTTTTATAATACTAATATTCCCATTACATTAAACCAATCTACATTGATATTTATATTATATTATATTATTAAATTAAATATAATGTAATAATAATGTATATAAGTTAAAAGTACATATATATTGAATCAATGTAATTTTAATTTATTTTAGAATTAGAATAGATAATAATAAACTATGATAAGCATAGAAACCACATATGTTATTAATTCTGAATTGATTTACTCACATCAATATATTTTTTATCCCTTTAATATTAACATATGTTTTATTATAACATTTTGTTCTTTAGAAAATCATTGGAACCTAAATAATCGAAATCAAATTTCAATATGTATATTTAATATTCACACATGTCATATGAATATTTTATTCAAATAAAATTATATGTATTCCATTATATGAATCATTTTTTTAGAAATACCAAATCCTCCAATCGATACAATAATGTAGAGTGTTTTTTGAAAACTCCTAATGGTAGAATCTTTGTATCCCAACAATAGTATTATTTCACTATAATCATATATAGGAAGATTCTGCCTAATTAACACATTATCAATACTATTGATGTATCTTCTAATATATTGGGAATGTACTGGATCTCATTATATATAATTAACACTAACTACTAAGTAAGGAAAATATATTTCTATAAAATAAATGATATTATTATTCCCTCAAAATACAAGGATGATTATGAATATCTCTAAGAAGATCCATAATTGGTGTTTAAATTCATACTAAATAAAGTAAAATATCTTTCATAAATGGTTGAAAAAAAGGAAAAAACATTTTTTGATATTAATATTGTCAGGGGATATAATATTGTATAATGTAATTAATTTCAAGACATTAATATGGATTGTGAGGTAAACTTTTCAATGAAACTCAAAACTATTTTGAAACATATATATATAATATAAGAAATAGAATTTCATATATTGAGTGGGACTAATTAAAGAATAAACTAAAAGAACATTTAGATAAAGGGTATATACACCTTAGTGCAACAACATTAGGTGAACTAGTTCCCACTATTAATAATAATGAGGGATTAATATGGTTGTGAGTTGATTACTATGATCTTAATTTGATCACAAAAAAGAAAAAGTATCTATATATATATTGGGGCCTCTATGACCATATTCATGAATTTTATAACTTCCAAAATCTGGATCTTCATTCTAGATATCATCAGATGAAGGTGAAGATATTAAATATTCAAAAGATATCTTTTCATAAAATATATGGTCACTATAAGTTCAAGGGGAACCCATTTGGATTGAAAGACACTCACAAAATCATTATGTATTTAATTATTCAAGACTTTATAGATTTTCACATTAATTTAATTCATGTTTTCAGTAATTATATTGTCATATACATCATATAAAATGGAAGACATGAGGAATGTCTATTTATTGTATTATTGAATTTAAGGATGGAGAATTTTTATACTAATTTCAGTATATGAGACTTTATGACCCATCCTGAAACATTCATAGGGAATTTTATCATAAGAATCAGAATTCATGTTGATCCTAAAATAAAAATATATATTGAATCATAGAATAATAAAACATGTGTTGTTGATATTCATAGTAATTTTTGATATGCAAGGTACTAGCGATGTTTTGTATGTAATTTATCATTATTTTCTACGCCAATAACTAATATAAAATGGAAGGGATTAAAATATGTATTGATATAATAATATGAGGATTTATTTAAGGACCTAATGAATATTCTAATAAAAAATACAATACTAAAAATACCCATTAGTGGAAAAATGATATGTAATATATGTTGTTAACAGGTTCGATGTGATCAATGAAATAGAGAGGGATTCAACTCATACCTCTTTCTAGGGTGGTGTAATTTTCCAAGGCTTGTTTCCTATTCTATGAATAAAAATAACAAAATTTGCATGATATCTCTCAATATCCATGATGAAATTTTTTATAAAATACCCTAAATGTAATATAATTAAATATATGGTCCATATGTATTTATAATATCTACCTCTAGATTGGTTCTTTATATTATAATCCCATAAATTGAATCCATATCACAAAAATTACCTCCCTTCCACATAATTGTGGGATAACTATACTACCTCTTCATATTTAATCATTGTTCCACTTAAACAACATATAAAATATAATCTTATCTTCATCCACGAATGATATTTAACCTTAATCCCCTTTCAGTCCACACACTTCTCAGATTAAGGATCGCTTCACATCGTTAAAACTTCTCTAAATGATGTAATATTATAGGTAAAATAAATGGTTTCATTATTCTCACAATTTTGTTGGATTAAAAAAAGTATTATTAGTTTTCCCATCATCTATGCTTGTTCAATCTAAAATATATCAATTATTGTATTGAGGTCACACTCTAATATAGCATAATAACATCTCTTTGTGAGTACATAGAACATCATAATTATTCTTCTTCGATACATAAATTTATTTATATCTAAATAATTATTTTATTAATAACAATTTCATTTTTAATTTGGATCCCCAAAAAGTCATTGGTTGGAATGATATTCTCATTGAAATATGGAAGATATTTCCAATTTGAATTCTAATTAAAATTTTCATTAGAACCATCAGTCAGGTCTTCTTAATGACTTAGTTATTTCTAACATTTAAATCCTACAAAAATAAATTCTTAATTAAAATAATTAAAATCACCACATGAATGGATTCATGAATATATAAGATTGACATTCAGTTTATAGTTTGGAGACATCTCATTATTATAAGAAGGCCTTAAAAATTTAGAAATTTTATATGTGTTGATTTCATATGATTAAAAATAATTTTGATCATTATCATGCTCGTGTGATTTGAAGTCTGATGATTCAATAACACATTATCAATATGAATGATATACAATCAAAAAATTGTGTTGCAATCTGTCGTTATGTATTAAAATTAGTGAATTTCTATGAAAGTCTTATGGTTTTACCTTTTCCATTATCTATTAAATATCCTCTCAAAATATAAAACATGAATACACAGTTTTGTAAAAGTCACTATTTTTATTCTCAATAATTCTTATTTCAGTCAAGAAAACACAAAAAAAATATAATTCAATATACTGTGGAGAATCATAAATATAGAATCATTGATTTCAAAAAGAACATATTAAATCTCAATAAATCACCTATATTTTTATTTTTTGATTATCTACACCATCAATCAAAATTATATTCAGTTATCATTATATGTAATATAATGAATATCATACCACTTTAAGTGTAAACTTTATTTCACTTTCCATTAAAAATAATTTCAATAATAAATTTCATAATAATATGTAGCTAAACACTCTATATAAATTTTCAGAATTGACCATGAGGTTTGACTATGAGAAGTGACTATTGTATCACAATATGTATCGACCATATGTAAAAACTAGTGACTATGATGATTAACCACATGTCTTAGTAGAATCTTCCATATGATAGACACAAGATAATTCATTTCAATTAAACAAGGTGAATTAGTTATACATTGATAAAAAATAAACATTTACTTAAAATTACACATGAAAAATAGACCACATATATAAATTTCTAATTGACCATAGGAGGGATTAGTGATGGTAGGGAATAACTAAACATGTAACGAGATCATGAGGATAAGAAAACTGATCAACGACATGAAAACATAATTGAATATGAATATAAATAATTTAATTCCAAAATAGAGACCATATCAATGGATTTATGATGATAATATACCCTTGTATAATAATTATAGACTTTATAGGCATCAGAATATAGACTCCTCAAGACATATTATTTATTACTTAATAAAATCAAACCCACATATACAATTTTAATGATAGTCAATCTATAATTATAAACACTTTCCTTTGGTTGCCATAAAAATAATAACATAAATTGAAATATAAGAGGTGGTCCTTGAACATGTCCCACAAGTTTTACTATGTATCATCTAATACATATTTCCTTAACATGTATAATGGAATTACGTTAGAATCGATAGAATGTATTGAAACATATATTTAGATTTTCTCATAATCCTAGTAGTTTTATATATTGGTAACAAATATATTCCATATGTAGGGAAAAATCACTCTCATTATAATTATTTTCAATAACACCATACATCACTAAAATCAATATGTATACTCATCTATTTATCCACCTTATTGATAATAATTTGAAATGGATTAGTATTGGTGACCATCACTAATTATATCTTTATTCACATTAAAAAAAGGGTTAATTCACCAATAATTATTCTCTGTATTTTTCTATTATCATTAGTTATTTGTTGCAATATTTTTACACATTTCATAGAGCAATTTGGACTAGATATTATACTAATTCTTTTCTTACTCACAAAATTATTTGTCCATGATATTTATATCTATTTTTAGCTTTATGTGGTTGAAATTTATATGCATTTATTTTTTATTAAGAGAACATCTTCATTCATTGTCTGGTTTACAACCGCTTTATTCATGTCATTTTATTGCCAATGAAATTATTTAGCATTATTCATAGGATTGGTGATATAAATATCCTTAGATATAATATCCTCCCACAAATATTTATATTTTAATGTTATGATGAGTCCTTTGTATCTGATATTTATTCTTATTCCAATATTTATTAATCATTTTAATGTGAGTTTTCCTTCAATATAATTTCTTTAATTTTCCTCACATTTGGAAGACATTTTTTACATATTTCATCAGTATAAACACCTAAATATTGAGTTTTATAATTATTATTGCCGAATGAAAAAAAAAATAATTATAAATTTAGCATTAATAAATGGTAATTTACCTTCATAATGGGGATGAATTTATTTTCAACAATGGTTGTTTCATCCAGAATCATTACTTGTATTTCAAGAAAAAATTGTATTGGTTTTAAATGTGTTTTAATAATTGAGGGATTAAGATTGATCCTCAGTCATTTTTCTATTATTTAGTTCATAATTATCATTATGATATTCAATTATATTTTATTATTAAATAATCATAACCTTGTATATTTTAATCTCTTATATGATATCATTTATTTATACATTGTCGCATATTTTCCCCTTCAATAATAGTTTCATAATCTTCATCTTCATGGCATTTTCTCTGGGAAGGCCTCTAGTTTTGAACATAGTATTTATTTATGGTGCCTTAGTATTTATTTATGGTTCTCTTCTTCTTCCACTTCTTGACTAAATGATAAAAAATTATTCCTTTTAACATTATTAGTACGGGACTTTTGATTTTCAGAGAGAAAATAATCTATGTCAGTTAAGGATGATATGTCTTTACAGTATACTATGAAAATTAAACACATATTTAATTTTAAATAAATTATTTTGATTATATGGTTCGTTTTTTTGGAATTTTCCTACACTGCATTCTATATTAGACATCGTATTCTATCTCACACTGAGTTTTAATATATTCCATATATGGAAAATTAATTGATGTGTTCCCAAAACCTCCCAAATTGAATAATTGTAGAGGTGTATTAACATTATAATATCCATTTCCACAGATAATGCCATTTTAATTAAGAGACAAGATTTACTTATATTCTATATCTCATTCAAATCTCGATTCTAAGAGTGTTTAATCATTGAACATGATAACATTCGTCGATTTAGTTTCTATTTAATTTTTCATTTTGTTTTGGAACACCAATTTTTCTCCTATCTCAAAATTTATATGATTATAATGAAACACAACAGGATACCAATTTTCAATATCTACTTGGATAAATGTATTTGGACCATATATATTAGGGAAATTTATGAACAGTTTATTTACAATAGTTAACTCTTTTAGAGTATCATTGTATCTAATGATGTTAGTCACTGTCTCATTAACTTGGTAAATGTTATAACAATAGACAAATCATATATTATATAAATATCATGAATAATTGATTCTATAATCTTAATAATTTATTCTTTGAACATCACTTATCCTTCAAAAATATTTTTATGCCTTCCTCTATATCATTTCATGATAGAATTTTAACCACTATGTTGTAGTCATTTTATAATAAGGATGGATGAGTATCATGAATTTTCATCCGGTAAAATTATAGATTTATTTTATCTATCTAATTATTTGTAGAATCACTTCTTGGTGGGGTAATTAGAATTGTTCCAAGATCACTAACCTAAAAGACTGATGGAATAAGATATTGAAGAATTTAATTTATTCAAATGTAAATGAAATTTATTTTTAATAAATGAACTCCTATACTATTGCTTTTATTCTCCATCATTACACTTTTTAAAATCATTAATATTTTCTTGGGGATCCTCCCTCTGATAAAACATATAATATATTGGTCTAGTGATATTACTATGTGAGGGAGGGGATTAATTAGTGATCCTCTTTATTTTTTGAATATTATATATTAACTAATCCACTATATTCTATTAATGATCTGATAAACTAATCATATTTTCTAATAATCCATACTATTTTATGAAGAATGTAAAAGGAAGAATACATAAGTATTTGTAATGTTCAACCTTGATTTCCTACTTGTCACCATGTTTGTGTGAGGCATCAAAACCTTGTTTCTATATAATGAATTACATGAATAAAATATTAAAGATAAACCAAATAATATTATAAATATCCCATAAAAACCAAAATATAATATCTTAAAAGATCATGTCTTTAAACATGTTCCCAATGGTAACCAGTTTATGGAATATTTATTCTAGTATCTCTCCATTTGATTCCAAATCTCAAAAAAATATTTCATTTCACATTTTAGTGGGATATTTACACCGGTTCTATAAATTTAATTATGTTTTATATTGAACCCAATCTCAAACAATTCATTCACTTATATGATGATAGATATTCATCCATTTCCCATTCATGTATACATGTCCTCTATTCATAATGATTGAATCATATTAATCAAACATCTCTAGATGATGGAATATTATAATTACCAGAAATAGATTCATACATATAATATCCTTATTAGTATCAATAGAATGGAAATATTTATGGACTTCATCATCTTACACCTCAATGAACAGGAGAATCTTCATTCTATCTCAGTAACCCTATTCTCCCACAAGACGCCTTCTCATTACAAGTCATCTATACATCTCAATTATACATATTCAAAATAATTATTCTTATTTAGATTCAAAAATAATATATTGAATAATATTTTCCATTTGAATATTAACAATTCATCATTATATTTTATACTTGATATTTTCATTAAAATATGGATGAAATTTTTATTTTTAATTGCTAATATAAATCTCATTCAAAATCCATTATCGTGTATTTACAAACACTCAAGTATTCAATTCTTTAACATCCTCCATAAAATATTCTAATTCAAAACACTAGAAATATCCCAATGCATAGAATCATGCATCTCTGCCATATGGACCATTAATATATAACATGTGGTGTATCTCAATGTTATTGTATAACATTGAAAACATAGAAATCTTTTATGTATTATTGTTATTTTCTCCTAAAGTATTATGACCAATAATGAATTCATATAATGTGATGTTGTACAATACAAAGACCTATGATTTGACTCAATGACTTACATTCCAACTAAAGTTATATATCCCTTATTAATGACATATAATCATTTAAATTCTTGTAAAGTCTTGTGATTTGGGATTTTATATTTACGATCATATTAGTTTGAAAATAGATATCATAAATCTTCGATGGATTTGCCTTCCGTATTTTTAATTTTAGATTCACATATCTTAATAGAGACATAACATACATAGAAATAGCTATAGATAAATCACTATGACAAGGAGAATCTTAAATAAAATTTCTTTTAATTATACTGGAACTTATTCTATATCAAATCATCACCATCAGTTTTGATCAATGATTATTTATAGTAATGATCACATTCATATTATGGTATCATGGCACTAAAGTCCCTGAATATCATTTATTGAAACTCGGGAAAAACATGTTGTTATTTTAAATCATTTATATTATTTAGTCATTATAAATCATAGAATAATATCACAATACCATGAATGGAAGGTCTAGGGTCTTTGAGAAAAACTTACAAAAGAAATTTATATTATAAAAATGTGAAAATATATGCATAATTTCACCACAATATAATCCTTCTATAATTATCATATTTTATACTCATCATTATAACATTAGGAATGTAATCATAATAAAATTTTTATCTCAAATTCAATATAATAGGAAAATATATCAACATGTCATCAAGGGTATGATCCTAATCATATAAGTAAATGTATACAGGGAGAAAATTTTCACTAAAAGGTATGTGGGGTAATATTAATTTCAATTAATTATTATGGAATGACATATATCCTCAAAATAACTAAAATGTACCATGACATAATTTTTTGAGATAACCATGGAATCATTGCATAAAAATGAAATTATATGTTCAAGGAAACATAATTATGTTGAAATAGCATAAAAACATACATTATAAGTGTAATTTAAGGATCAATTCAAAGACAACCATACAGAAAGAGTCTGATGTGGGATTGGGGTCAATCCACATTCCAATAAACATAGTGTATGTGGCACACCAAATCCAGTAACCCAAAGTCATTTCTTATTAATAATATTGGTATATGAAATATGGAATATCACTACCCCTTATTGAATAGTTTAGCAGTCTGGTAAAAATAAACACATACATGTTTTCTAAATTACATTGTTATATAAAATTTAGTATAAAAAATATTTCTTACATGTCATGACCCATCCCCCGGGGCCTGCGCCGTGATTACCCCAAGCCCGCCATCCTTAGGCCAGGGGCTGGCGACTAGCACCAAAGGAGTAATTTCATAAAACTGTGAATGCATTTCCTTTATGTCCTAAAAACTCACGCAACAGAGTACAAGCTGAATGAAAAACACTATGTAAAGATGTATCCAAAAGTGTGATGAAAATTAAAGGGGGCCTGAAATACAAGCCCAACAGGAAAGTAAAAGTATAACTGAAAAGAGAGTACAAATGACGAAAAGAAAATAAGCCACATGGTCTTCCTCTGGGGTTCCTACCTGAAGGGTAGGTACAGATGGTCTCCTTATCACTCCATGTTTGTCAGTCTCCTCCGTGTATCGAATCATCGTAAGGTCCACCTCTGGGTACCGTCGTGTCCGGCTACTCAGCCTCAATCAGCGTTGTCTATCATCTACATCCAACACAACGTTGTTTGGGCATAGCTCGTGCAGGGGTGAGTATAACAATACTCAGTAGGGACCCCGAGACCCTAAACTTCACTAAAAGTCCTACAAGGATAAACCATAAAGAATGAAATCAATAGATAACCCCACTTAGTTATATGCCCATACATATACCTATGTTATCAGGTAATCCATCTCAATCATGAGGAAACATAACAGTTACTGACTCATCTCACACAGGTATACAACATATGTAGAGAGATATAGATAATTAGATATAGCCACTGAATCATCAGAGCTATAAGACCAACACATGATCAAGGACTAGTTATTCTGTCAGACCAACACAAGATCCAGGAATAGAAGTCAGAACTATCATACCAACACATGATCCATCAACAGTCATCAGTGTTATTAGACCAACACATGATCCAGGACCAGCTATTCTGTTGAACCAACACATGATCGAGGAAAAGAAGTCATAACTGTCAGACCAACACATGATCTAGGAACTGTCTTCGGAGCTATCAGAACAACACATGATCCAGGACCAGCTATTCTGTCAGACCAACACATGATCTAGGACTAGAAGTCAGAACTATCGGACCAACAGATGATCTAGGAACAGTCGGCAGTGCACAACCGGCCATAGGGTTTCCACAAAGCATGCTTCATTCCAAGAGGGTCTGCTCCTCAAACCATGTGTCGACACATCAACTTCCACTATGTACAATGAAGAAAATATCTCAATGGTCTATGTCATCATAGGGGTCTCAACGCAACAAACGGTGCATCAATCGGAATTCTGGTCTGTGAGTTATTAGCTTTTTAGTCCCAAGGGCCTGGTTGGATTCGTGTAAGATCCAACCTGACTGTATCTCAACATTACCCCAAACTCTAGTGGGGTATACTCAATGGGACCATCGTGCTCCAAGAAAACCAGCGCCGGTGACGGTTCCTCAAGCAGTCATCAGGTGCCAAAGATATGTCCAAATGAAGTAACAGGGTAGGTAATGGGCCTGAACCCAGTCCGAACTGGTCGGACTGCCTCATCCCAACCTTGACAGGGCCGACCCAGTCAGACCCACTGGGTCTTAACCAGCCCACTGGGTGGGTTAGCCCGCTAGGTTTGGCTCGGTATACTGGGCCCGACCCAGCGGACTACAGTGGTTTTTTGGCACGAAGGTTGCCACATAGGCGGCTCGGCCCTGAGGTCGGGGTCGATTTAGCCATCACAACGTGGGGGAATCTCGGCTCAAAATGCTGAGCCGGTTCGGCCAGCGATACCTCAAAGAACTATGCGGTCCAACTCGGGTGGCTGGCACGGCTCAACCGGTTCAGTAGGGATTCGGGGCGTGGGCATGTCGTGGGGCATGCTGGCAGCACGTGCAAAGGCAGTGGGGTTCACGGGCAGTGCGCAGGTTGGCTGGCGGGGCGCGCGGGTAGCGGGCGGCCAGGCCGTGGGGTGTGCGGGCAGTGCACGGGCAGATCATGGGCAAGAGGGCTGGTGGCCGATGGCGGCCGGGCAGGCCGGTTTGGCGCAGGCCGGTGGTCTTCAGCCAGGAACACCAGTGTGTCGCGGTGGTGGCGTGGTTCATGGAGGCCAAAGGTATCATAGCCTTTTTCGTTGGCGCCTTTGTCGACTCATTGCCGCTTCATCGCCATGATGAAAGAAACTTCCCAAAGAGATTGGTGGAGGGAGTCAGGCCATTTTGTTTGGCCCTCAACCTCCGTGTTTAGGGATGATAATAATTGGTCCAATAAAGTGGAAGAAAGTTGAACAACAATTTATTTCAATACATCGCATCAATTCCTTTTAAATGAAGATGAAAAGAAGGAAAGGAATCAAACTCATGGTAAACCCCCTACCTTGGATCATTGATCAACGATGAAGTCATGTAAAGAAGAAAATGTTTCCGTCATTCTTCATGTCTACCATGCACTTCCAATCCAAGCTTGTGACTCAGTTTGTTGATGATCATGAGGAGGGAAGATCGGTCGAAGACATCCTGCATTGAAGGGGGTTCTAAGGAAGAAAGCCGAGGAAGATCTTTCTTTATTTTCGTAGTTGTTCTTTGTTGGAAGCGTTCTTTGTTGGGAGCCTTCTCGCAATATTTCTCCCAGGTTCCTCCTTTATCTCCACTCCACCCAAAATGAAATTGTAGCCAAATAATATATTAGGATCTATTATGCTCATTGGCGTAAATTCAAATTAAGTGATTTAATTAAGTGAGTTGACTCTTTCAATTAATAGTGTGGAGTTGGCATAAAAATTCAAATTGAAGATTTAAATTAAGTGGATCCACCTAATTAATGCTTGAGAGGTGGAAAAATTAAAATTAAGGGGGGTTGGATCCATTAAGGTGGATAATTTCAAGGGGTTTCTCCCCATTTAATGGGGAGTTGGGGAGGTTTTACCCTCCTCCATTAATAGGGGGTTAAGCCTCGTGTGGTCCCCATGTCATAACCTCTCACGAGTGGTTATGTTTGGGTGGGCCCCACCACCATAACCTCCTCAGGGAGGTTAAGGTGTGGTGGTCCCACCTCCAACTCTCATGAGGAGGTTTTAACCACCCAATACCCACATGAATATTAAAAATAATATAAAGGGAGCTTACATTATTTTTTTACATCACATGAAAACCCAAAAACTAACATTTATCCTCGACTCACTGTCATCAAAGAGAAGGCCTTCAATAGTGAATATCGGCGCTGCGAGTTCAACGGTGCTCTCAGATTTCAATTCAGAGCATCAGTTCAAAAGTTATAAAAACCCGCTCGTACATTTATTGAATGTACCCAAACAAAATATCAGAAATTGATTCCGAGCATACGGGGCCTCGGAATCAAGTGTCGTCAGTTTTCATGCACACATAAAAATACCATGTATGAAAAAAAATTCCATGGGTTTTCCAGATATTCAAATTTTCCCCACCTTAGGGTTTTACGTCCCAGTAAGCTACAACTCAATCTAAGGGAACAAATGGGGGTACTGAGCACTCATTTGAGCCTCCCGCTCTTATGTACTCACCAGGGGGATCTCATGCTTCCAGCGAACGAGCACCAGAGGTATCGACCATCGACATAGGACCCACTCCTGTCGATCCTCAATATTCACTGGAACATCATCGAATGTTTCCACATCATTGATATCAAGCCCTCGATGGTCGATGATGTGAGAAGAGTCGTGCACGTATCCCCTCAACTGGTATATGTTGAAGACGTCATGCACCCGGTGCAACTGAGGTAAAAGATCCAAGCAGTAAGCCACCTCGCCTACTCGGCTGAGGACCTGGAAAGGTCTGATGAATCTCAGAGATAATGTTCTGCCTCCACATAACCTTCGTACACTGTGTCGAGGTGAGCCCCATAGAAATATGTGGTCTCCATCCTAGAACTATAAAGTTCTTCTTCTCTTATCATCATAAAACTTCTTCCAGCTGCTCTATGTAGTCTTCATCCACTCCTAGATGATCTGAAACTTCTCCGTGGTAGCTCATACCATCTCTGGTCCCACCAGTGCTGACTCCCCAGTGTCTTCTCATCACAAGGTTGATCTACAAGGTCACCCATACAAGGCCTTAAAAGGTGTCATCCCTATGGTGGAGTCATAGATGTTGTTGTATGCAGAATCCACCAATGGTAGGTGGTCCTCCCAACAGCGACTGAATTTGAGGACACAATAACATAGCATGTCCTCGAGGGTCTGAATGGTCTGCTCAGTCTGACCATCTGTCTGAGGATGGAAGGCGGTGCTCAGACGGAGCTATGTCCTGAAAGCCTTATGCAACCCCTTCCATAGCTGGGAAGTAAATCATGCATCACGATCGGAGACAATCGTCAAATTTATACCATGAAAACGCACAATCTCCTGCACATAGAAGCGTCCCATTCTCTCTATGGAACCATGATTTCTGATCGGTAGGAAGTTGTCCGACTTGTTGATTCGGTCGATGATCACCCAAATCAAGTCGTTACCCCTGGATGTATGTGGAAGACTTGTCCCAAATTCCATGGATATCCCATCCCACATCCACTCAGGGAACTCTAAAGGATGAACCAAGCATGTTGGTACATGGTGCTCTGCCTTGACAAGTGTGGCATCGTGAGACAAACTCTGCTACCACCTTCTTCATACCTGGCCACCAGTGCTGTTGTCTGAGGTCCGGATACATCTTCACCACAACTGGATGTACTGCTAGAGGGGATGTGTGGAACTCCATCAACACTTCCTCCTAAAGTGACACTGGTACCATAGTGCATCCTCTTAAGAAGATGACTTGCTATCCACCTTCAGAAAATCCATCAAGTTCTTTCCCTATAGATATCTGAGCACGTCGTGTCTCGCAGTCAGTGTCTCCACGATTTGCATCCCTAACTCGCTGAATAAGTTGGGGAGTGACTATAAGAGACTATAGAAAGGCTACACCATCCCTATATATAAAGGATATGTGTAAGGAAGCTATCTTCTCTGTAGCCTCTCCTAACAGTTGTATACTAGATCTCCTGCTGAGAGCATCCGCAACAACGTTCCCCTTCCAATGATTATAGACTATCTCAAAGTCATAGTTATGGAGGAACTCAAGACAACATCGATATCTCAGGTTCATATCCTTCTGAGAGAAGATATACCTAAGACTGTTGTGGTTAGATTAAACGGTAAAAAGTTCTCCCATAATATAGTGTCAATACATATTCATTGAAAAGATCACTACTGTTAACACCAGGTCATGGGTAGCATAGTTCTGCTCATGTTGTCTCAGCTGACGAGAACCATAAGCGATCACTGCTCGATCCTGCATCAGGAGACACCCGAGTCTAGTCCCTGATGTGTCATAGTAGACTACATACCCTACGCCTTCCTCTAGAATCCACAAGATGGGGGCCTTAGTCAGCCTTTTCCTTTGCACCTGAAATCTCTTCTGGCATCTCTCCGACTACATGAAGGGTTTCCCTATCTTCGTCAAGGCTGATAGTGGTGTTGCATCTCTAGATAAGTCTGGTACGAACCTCCATTAGTAACCAGCCAAACCCAGGAAACTTCATACCTCCGTCACACTCTTGGGTGGCTCCCAAGCAAGTACCACCTTGATCTTCACTGGATCCACTGCAACTACAGCCTCCAAGATGACATGTCCCAAAAAGTGAACCTCTCAGATCCGAAACTGGCACTTCGAGATCTTTTCATAAAGTAGGTGATCTTGGAGGGTGTCCAGTACTGCCTGCAAATGGTAGGCATGCCCCTCCTCCGTAGTCGAGTAGATCAGAATGTCATCAATGAAGAATTCGACAAAGTTATCGAGGTATGGATGGAAGATCCCATTATTGAGTCACATGAACACTACTAGAGCGTTGGTTACGCCGAAGGGAATAACCAAAACTTGTAGTGGCTGTACCAACACCTGAAGGCCATCATCTGCACATCCTCGTCTAGAACTCTAAGCTGGTGATTTCCTAATTTAAGGTATATCTTTGATAACCATTGTTCTCCCTCCAGCTGATCAAATAGATCTTCAATCCTGGGGAGTGGGTACTTGTTTTTCACGGTCACCTGATTCAGGTGCCAGTAGTTAATACAAAGCCTCAAGCTCACGTCTTCCTTCTTGGCAAATAGAATCGGGGCTACCCAGGGAGAAACACTAGGACGGATGAATCCCTTCACCTGCAAGCCCTCTAGCTGTACCTTCAGCTCGCGAAGCTCAGTGGGAAACATCCGATTTTCTAATGTACATATCAGTGTCTTCACAGGGTATAAGTCAATGTAGAAGTCCACCTCTCTACGAGGAGGTGGTCCTGGAACATCATTAGGGAAAACATCTGCATACTAGTCCACCACTACAAGATAGTTTGGAATCTCCAGATCAACTGATCTGAGGTTAAGGCAGGACAACTGATGAGTGATTGGCTATATTGTCCTCTGAGTAAGTCTTTCCGGTGCTGTAAAGGCTCCCTTCTCGCCGGTGAAGGTGTACCTAGTCCCATCTGTGCGGACACACCACCCTTTGTGCCTAATATAGTAAATCTGAGCGTGGACTGTAGATATCCCGTCCAAACCCAAGATGAAGTTTTAAGGACTCAATGCCGCTATGAGGAGATCACATCCAATGCTCTCGCCTCCTAGAGTAATATCACACTGCCGGAACCTGTGCGAAATCATCGAGTCTTATCTCGTAGGAGTCTCCAGCAGTAAGGATCAAACCAACGGCTCAGTCGGAATCTCTGAGCTCCGAATGAGGGAAGTGGAAATGAAAGAGTGAATGACACATGTGTCTATAATAAATGCAGCTAAGGTGGAGTAGACAAATATCGTACCTCGAATCATCTTCTGAGCACCATGGTTGTATGCCTCATCTTCCTGGAGCTAAGATCTCCCCTATCCACCTGCTACCTACGGTCGGGGTGGACCTCCTGGTGGTGGTGGTGGTTACACCTCGAATCGTCGTCCACCACCAGCTGCACGGACAGCTCCTCTACCACGTCCGCCTTCTCCTTGCAGTCCTCCTCGATCGAAAATTGGGCTCATCTTGGTAGGTCCCTCAACTGTCTACTGATCATCAGTACGTGAGGTCAGAAATTCCCCAGCCATGTGACCCTGCCCGCTGCAAGAGTAGAATTTCCTACTCCTGGCATGACTGGCTCTGTCTTGTGTACCCCAAACAACTGAACATGTATCCTGAGGTCATCCACCAGATGGCTTCGTCTTCTTGGACCTTTGCGACATCTGTCTTCTGCCAGTTGCAGAAGACTCTACTGCACGTCAACAAGTGATGGGTCTCATTGCTGGTGACTGCTCAGCAAGAAAACTCTCCACTATGAGGGATCTCTCTAACAACCTCGCCTATGTTGGGATGCTGAGGGAGATCATCGAAGCTATGATCTCTCGCCTGAGCCCATGTTCGAAGGGCCAGGTCTTGAATAATGTGTCCCACACCATATCTATGGAGTAATGCAAGAGTTCGGTGAACCTTTTTCCGTACTATTGCACCATCATGCTACCCTAGTGTTGTAATGCCCCGACCCCAGTTACCCAGAGTCAGTGCATTATTACATAACATTGGCATGATCACAAGAAAGATCAAATCTCGAAAGACCGATTGGTTTAGTAGCCTTGGAAACACTAGATATATTCATAAAGTTTTATATTACATCATAAAGTGAAAAACTACTACAACAACATATTTTATCCATATTCCACATTCATATCCCCACATAATATCCCTGCAGGTCATTAATAATTTACTTCTTCACTTCCTGGGAAAAATAAAACATAAAAAAGTGGTGAGCTCAAATGCCCAGTAAGGATAACAATAGAGCGGAAACTTTCATAAATAAGAATAAATATTTAAGGAAATGTATAACTAAAACAAAAGCCTTTTAAACTTGAACTTCAACATAGTATGACAAAAGTGAAATGAAATAATGCCATTTACTTATTCACATGGATATTCTACTAATCGAATAATCACATACAATATCAATAACCACTTTCATAATGATGGAATGCATAATGCCAGACTATCATAACCACATATCCAAGGCCTCCTTCCAAGACTGCAAATAATATTTTGTCAAGGCCTTGTGCCAAGAAACTAGTTTGTCTAATGAGACCTACCGATGCATCGAGGAGCTATAGCGAGCTCCACCCGTCACATATTAAGTCCAATTCATTCCCATATTAAGATGTTTAAACATAACATAAGCATTCGTATTAAAACTAGCATACGAAATGTCAATAATTTCACTATAAACTATGAATGGTATAAAAATAGCACATCCACAGTCAAACATATCACAAAACCTTCAATACAATATAGAATTTTTCTATCATAATAAATCAACTTCAAATAAGCGTAAAATCCATCAAAGGATGTTGACATAGATGAAATCAAAACTCTTTTTAGAGAAATATCTCTTCCTATTTTTGACTTCATTTAAGAGTCATATATTTATAAAATAGAACATTTTCTTTGAAAGTATTCTTATAAGCTTGTAAGGAAAGCTTCGACAATTTTATAACAATAGAAAATAATCGCACCCGTCGTATAAGTTAAAAAACATTCTTACCTTAATTCTGTCGAAAAGGTTAAAAGAACCTTGTTTGGAAAACAACGGAAAGATTCCTTTATAAAACTCTTATAAAAAGTCAAACAAGGGTATAAATGACTTTAACACATATTCTTTTAAATAGTAAAAATGTTTTTAAATATATTTTTAAGAAACATGGATGTGGATGATAAAGAGATCCCAATAGATTATTACGTATAAACAACCTCGGATAATGAAGAGATTGTGAAATAACCCTTACCTTCTACTTTTCCTTGGTAGGGGTAGGTTAATCTCCTGTATAATGGTGAAATAATTGTTATTCAATTATACAAGATTCATATACATTCATATGATATCATATATGATCTTTTAACATTGCTTTGTTAATAATATCTTAGTATTATCGTCGTTTCAGTTGTTAAGTTATTCGTTTTATTTTATATGTTTTGTTACATAAGCCATGTTTTTCATGGATAGGATTTATATTATTCATATACAGAATGATATCAAGTCCTTAAACATCATTTTAAAATCATCAAATGATAATTATACTTGAATGGATACGATGGAGAATGAATCTCATTGCGTTCGTGGATACGGTAGTCCGTACGTACGCACGAGCGACAATATCATTCTTTTTATATTAAAATAATATATAAATGGATGGTATATCATATATACAGAATCAGTATCATGTTATATTTATTATTTACATGAGTTACACATCATTATTATACCCATCGATATAATAATTTATTGAATAACAATTACACCACGACGTGGATACGGTAAGCCGTACGTACGCACGTATGGTGACATGTTATTCAAAGGATGGATAGAATATTGAATATGGTTGTACCATATTTATAATAACATCACAGTATATATATGATACTGGAGTTATTATTTTAGAATGGTAATAATAAATGAAGAAGAAGTGGAAGAAGAAAGGAACTTGGAAAAGTGTGGTGAAATCATTACCTTTTCTTCGGGTATTTCCTTTTGATTTGATCAAAAGGGCTCCTTAGGTTGACTTTCTGATCAAACTAAGGCCTATAGGTTGTAGTTAGGGATGTTGGGAGAGTATTTGGGCCGATTTTGGCCGATCAAAAAGGCTTTGAAGGTGTGAAGAAATGAGAAGGAGGAGTGCCCTTTTATAAGAGGGGTGAGGGGTACCTTTGGAAAAGTTAGAAATATTAATTTATAATAAATTAATATTCGGTTTCTAATGGCTCCAAAGTTGATTATTAAAAGTTTAAGGTGGGGATAGGTCGAAAACCATTCAACCAATAGAATTTAGACAGGTTTGTTTTACTATATTAACATTATCATTAAGTATTAACTCTATGTTAATTAGTTTCACTTTTACAACGTCTCTTTGTATTTTTATATTATATGGTTAATAAACATACCATATACATCCAAGAGACCCCCAAGTGGTAAATTAATGATACACCTTTTATAATATAAGACTCTTGGACGAACCTTAGATTTTTAGGAATTTAATATCAATTAATAATATAATATTTGTTTTAAAAACTCTTTTATGACAATTTTGACACTATTCAACAGTTGATTTTTGTGAAACTCATAACAGAATTATTACTTCGCAAAAATTTAATTTAATCAATACTAATATGTCATATTATCCTAGAAAATTATTTTAATTCATTAAAAGTCTCATATTATATTTATTTGGATATTTATAATATCAATTATTTTAACTTTTCACTAATATGGTAATTACTGCATCATCATTGTGTCATAAATAAATTAAATTATGTAATCTCTAAAAATTATAAATAAAATATAATTATATAGGAAATATTTTTAGATTTATAATGAATATTTATAGTCGGAAATCCAACATATATAACCCTATTTAAAAATTGTGTTTCTAAAAGATATAGGCTTGTGTCATTTTAGTATTCATTTTAACTTAATTAAAATTAAGTGTCCCTATCAACTACAAGTGGCTCCATGGGGTCCCAAAATCGTCCCAATATGCCTATGGTCAAACATGTATCAACCAATAATGCTAGGACACGTTTTAGGGTAATTTAGTATTATTATAATATTATTTCTTAACCCTTATTTACCGGATTTACCCTTTAACCATGGTAAATAAAATATTTACCGAAGTAATTATTCAAAATGTCTAAAAATAAAAGTTACCTATTAACACAATTTGAACATCTTGATTCCAAATATGGAATCAATTTTTCCAAATTCAACACACAGAAGTGGCAGAAACTAATTTAAAATTAATTCCCGTTGTTAAAAAAAGTGAGTTTTTAAGAGATAATAACTATCAAAAGATTGACACTTGTTTATGTCCGGTTTAATTGTAAAATTATGTCCAATGACCAACATTGAATTAAATGGTAAAAATATATTCTTAATATAATTTAAAACCACTCAAATTCATAATTTATCACTATTAACTATTTTGATTAAAAAAGTTTTTTTAATTAAAATTTAGTAATTTTCACTATTAATCAAAATATTAAAGTTATCCGAAAAGTACCAAAATTTCACCTTTTTCTAAATTCAATATTCCGAATCCAAAAATGAAGTCCATTTTGAAATATAAAATATATATAATTTCAAAAATTAGGTATTACTATTCATAACGGCTAGTTTGATTGGTTATGGTGTGTTAGAACTCGGTGTTGCGTACAACACACGCTATCACATTATTCACAGAGAAGCGTACCGTAGAAGCTTGGGGTGTTACATTCTCCCCTCCTTCAAATAATTTCATCCTTGTAATTTCTAGAATACTTATCACATGAAAAGACTCGGGTGGTTCTTCATCATAAGTTCCTCGGGTTCCCACGCTGCCTCTTCCATCATATGGTTTCTCCACAAAACTTTTACAAGACGCCTCATCCGGTTTCTCAGTACTTGTTCTCTCATATCAAGAATCCTGACGGGCTCTTCGCAATAAGACAGATCAGGTTCCAGTTCTAACTCCTCATAGGTGAGTACATGCGTTGGGTTAGGCATGTATTTCCTCAACAGAAATACGTGGAACACGTTGTGAACTTTGGAGAGACTTGGAGGCATTGCCAATCGGTAAGCTACAACCCCAATTCGTTCTAAAATTTTGAAATGTCCGATGTACCTAGGACTCAATTTACCTTTCTTACAAAAAGGTATGACTCCCTTCCATGGAGATACCTTTAGGAAAAAATGATCACCGACTTGAAATTCCAAATCCTTCCTTCGATTGTCTCCATAGCTCTTCTGCCTACTTTGAGCTGCTTTGATGTGATTTTGGATTACCTTCACCTTTTCCATCGTTTCCTCCACCAGTTCTAGACCTACAAGTTTTCTTTCACCAACGTCATCCCAACAGGTTGGTGTGAGACATCTCTTTCCGTATAACGCTTCATATGGTGCCATCTGAATACTCGAATGGAAGCTATTGTTATTGGAAAATTATACCAGAGGTAAATACTGATCCCACATACCTTGAAAGTCAAGTGAGAAAGATCTCAACATGTCTTCTAAGGTTTGAATAGTCCGTTCTGATTGTCCATCTGTCTGAGGGTGGTAGGCATTGCTCAAATGAAGTTCAGTATCCAAGGATTTCTGAAGACTCTTCCAGAATCTTGAAGTAAAACGGGGATCACGATCAGAAACAATCGATAGGGGTACTCCATGAAGTCTCACAACTTCATTAATATATAGTCTTGCTAGATGTTCCAGTGGTAGATCATCTCTTATAGCAAGAAAATGTGATTACTTGGTAATACGATCAAAAATATCCCATCTTGCATCATTCCTTCTAGGAGTCTTTGGTAGCCCCATGACAAAGTCCATCGTAATATTGTCCCATTTCAACTCCAGTATGGGAAGAGGTTGCATGACTCTTCCAGGGTGTTGCCTTCCAGCTTTCACTTGTTGACAAACCATACATCTTGACACAAAATCAGCAATATCCCTCTCCATATTGTCCCACCCAAAATGTTTCTTCAAATCTCTAAAAATTTTGGTGCTCCCAGGGTGTATAGAGAAATTGGAACTATGAGCATCATCCAGCAATTCCCTTTTCAGATTAGGTATATCGGGAACACAAAGTCTCTTCCCGAATTTCAAAATTCCATCTTCATACACAAAGTCTCTCAGTCTCCCATCATTCACAGCTTTAATATTATTTTGAAATTCTTCATCATCGGTCTAAGAACTCTTAATCCTTTCTAGTAAAGATGGTTTGCCAACCATTTGAAAAAACATTGATGTTTCTCCTTCCCTGGTTATTCCCATGTCCATATTCACTAGATCCATGAAAATTGGATCCCTTTCAATTCTCATATTGTTCAAAACTCCATGATCTTTTTTTCTCAAAGCATCTGCCACCTTGTTTTCCTTCCCCGGGTGGTAGTGTATCGTACAATCATAATCCTTGAGCAATTCAAGCCATCTCCTTTGCCTCATGTTGAGTTCTTTTTGTGATAAAATATACTTCAAACTCTTGTGATCAGTATAAATCTCACATTTTTCTCCATAGAGGTAGTGCCTCCATATCTTCAAATCAAAGATCACAGCTGCTAACTTGAGATCATGAGTAGGATAGTTTTGTTCATGAATTTTCAACTATTGTTATGCATAGGCAATAACTCTATAATTATGCATAAGGACACAACCAAGTCCTTTCTCCGATGAATCACTATAAATAACGAACCCATCATTCCCTGATGGTAGAGTCAATATAGGAGCATTGACTAATCTTCTCTTCAGTTCTTCGAAACATTTTTCACACTCTTTTGTCCAAACAAATTTAACCCCTTTACGCGTGAGCTTCGTTAATGGGTTAGCCAATCGGGCAAAATTCTGGACGAAACGTCGATAATAACCTTCCAGACCAATAAAACTACGTACCTCAGTTATACTCGTAGGTGCTGGCCATTCTTGGATTGCCATGGTCTTAGAAGGATCAACAGAGATTCCATCTTTAGAGAAAATTTGTCCAAGAAAAGAAATCTTCTGAAGCCAGAATTCACACTTGCTAAACATCCCATATAATTCATGCCTTCTTAGAGTCTTCAAGATAATGCGCAAGTGATTTTCATGATCTTCGTAGCTTTTTGAGTAGACTAAGATATCATCAATAAGTACCACCACAAATTCGTTGAGATACTCCTTGAAAAGTCTATTCATCTGATCCATGAATACAGAGGGTGCACTAGTCAATCCAAAAAGCATTACAGTAAACTCGTACTTCCCATAACTGGTTCGAAATGATGTCTTTGGAATGTCTTCCTTCTTCACACACAACTGATGGTATCCAGATCTAAGGTCAATCTTTGAAAATTATTGAGCTTCATGCAGTTGGTCAAATAAATCATCAATGCGTGGTAGGGGATACTTGTTCTTTATTGTTATAGCATTGATCTCCCTGTAGTCGATACATAACCTCATAGATCTGTCTTTCTTTTTAACAGAAAGAACAGGGGCTCCCCATGGGGAAACACTAGGGAAAATAAATTCCTTATTACTCAATTCCTCTAGTTGTTTCTTTAGTTCAACTAATTATACAGTATCCATTCTATAAGGGGTCTTTGATATAGGCCTTGATCCAGGAATTAAATCAATAGAAAACTCAACTTCTCATTCTGGAGGATGTCCAGGTAAATCTTCCGGAAATACATCTACAAATTCTTTAACAACAGGTACATCCTCTATTTAAACATTCCTTTCCTCACCCATAGTTATTTCATTCTCTTCCTCCTTAATAATTGAATTTAGTTGATCTACTGGGGTGGATCTAGATAAGAATTAGGTTGTGATGATTCTGCTCTAAAGATAAGGTGTTCCTTATCATCGTCATCATCAAGAATCGTATCCTCTTTCTTCTTACAATAAATCTTCGCATCATAGTCCGAATTCTAGTCCATACTGAGGATTATATCAAACTCAATCATAGGTATGATGACGAGATCAGCAGATAAAGAACATTTATGTGCTCTAATGGGGACTGATTCACAAAACATTGTTGCAATTATACTTCCCTTAAGAGTTTTAACTGACAACTCCCTTGTTAAATCAAATTGGAAATATCTAATTTTCTTAGAAAACTGGGAAGATATGAAACAATGCGATGATCCAGAATCAAATAATGCATTTTCTAAACTTGAGGAAACCATTAAATTACCTGCCACCACGTCTTTCGAAGCTTCTACCTCAGCAGTAGTGATAGCATAATCTTGTACTTGATCCCTTGGCCTTTTCTGAGGTAAGTTCTCCTGACACTTAGGACATTCACTTGCATAATGCCCCATCTCTCTGCAATTGTAGCACTGAACCTTGGTATCTTCCTTCTTCCTCTTACAATCACGAGCTTGGTTGCCTTTTTCACCACACTTGTAACAGACTCCCATTCCCTTCAAGCAAGTACCGGGGTGTTTCTTCCCACATTTACCACAGGATGGATATTCAACCTTTCCCTTCTTCCCCTTCTTTCCATTCCCAGATTGATCAGCAGGTCTCTTCTTCTCTTTCTTTACTTTAAAGTCATAAGACTTAGAGAATTCTTTTTCGGTCTTGATAGCACATGAGACAATGTCTTCGTACGATGAAAAGGATTGTGAGACTAATGCTCGATGGAGAAATGGTTTTAACCCATCAAATAAATGATCAATCTTACTTCTTGGGTTACGTATATAATCTCCAGCATACCTTGATAACCTTGTAAAGTTAGCCTCATACTTTGTGACATTCTCATCCTCCTTTTGTCTCAGACTCAGAAACTGCCTTTCCATATCTGCTCGATGGTTGCAAGGAAAGTATTTTTCTAAAAAAAATCTTTGTACTCCCTCCATTCCATACATGATACTTCATCATCTTCCTTCGTATTTTGAATCATTGACCACCGTTGATCAGCATCTCTAGTGAGGCGGTAAACGGACGTGATAACTTTTTCCCTTTCACTACTCCCCAAAGCCAGAAATATTTTCTCTCGGGAAATATCCATTGCTCAGCTACTAAGGGATTTTTACTCCCACTGATCCTTGGTGGTTGTTTCCTCATGAATCGATCTAACATTAATCCTCCATGTTGTGGATCAGGGTGCTCCATACGGGTAATGTTATTATTCATAACCTGAGTGAGTTGTCCTAGTATGGTGATTAGCGGATCGACACCAGTTGCATCACCAGCTCCACTATATTTATCTTGAATAGGAGGGAAACCCCTACATGGAGATTGTGCATTGATACAGTTTCCATTTCTTCCACTAGGCGCCATTTCTAAACAATGGCATAAACTAGATCATTTGGTGAATCAAAATACATAATCCCATACTTATAAAACCCTTAACATAAATTGAACTATTTATGGATATAATCCATAGTCATAAGAATGTTTTCTTTGAGGAATTATATACTCATAAACCCTTCATAATGATTTTTAATGAAAATGAGAGTTATCCTAAGAATATCCCTTGGGAGTGTTGTAAGCAAGAGTGCCGCAAGGCCGGTTGTCGTGCACCAGTTCCCGTTCGAGTCTAGCTCAAAGCGGTGTTTTCAGGTTTTACCGCTAGGTACATATGTGCCAGAGCCACCTCTACCTGCTCGTATCCAGATAGGGATGTATTGCTTGGAAAACACACAAAATCTCTACAATACCAAAATTCTAGGAAGTTCTTCTATACTAACCCTCAAAGTTAATCTTAGGTCTACGTGCTCTAAACAGAGTTTAGCTAAATCTAGCTTCCAAGGTTTGTACTAAACATTCTCTGATACAAACTGTAATGCCCCAACCCCAGTTACCTAGAGTCGGTGCATTATTACATAACATTGGCATGATCACAAGAAGGATCAAATCTCGAAATAATGATTGGTTCAGTAGCCTTGGAAACACTAGATATATTCATAATGTTTTATATTACATCATAAAGTGAAAACTACTACAACAACATATTGTCTCCATATTCCACATTCATATCCCCACATAATATCCCTGTAGGTAATTCATAATTTACTTCTTCACTTCCTAGGAAAAATAAAACATAGAAAAGGGGGGAGCTCAAATGCCCAGTAAAGAAAACAATATAGCAGAAACATTCATAAATAAGAATAAATATTTAAGGAAATGTATAACTAAAACAAAAGCCTTTTAAATGTGAACTTCAACATAGTATGGAAAAATTGAAATGCAATAATGCCATTTACTTATTCACAAGGATATTCTACTAATCGAATAATCACATGCAATATCAATAACCACTTTCATAATGATGGAATGCATAATGCCAGACTATCATAACCACATAGCCAAGGCCTCGTGCCAGGACTACAAATAAGATTTTTTCAAGGCCTTGTGCCAAGACACTAGTTTGTCTCATGAGACCTACCGATGCATCTAGGATCTATAGCGGGCTCCACCCGTCACATATTAAGTCCAATGCATCCCCTTATGAAAAGGTTTAAACATAACATAAACATTCGTATTAAAACTAGAATACGAAATGTCAATACTTTCACCATAAACTATGAATGGTATAAAAATAGAACATCCACAGTCAAAAATATCACAAAACCTTCTATACAATATAGAAGTTTTGTATAATAATAAATCAACTTCAAATAAGCGTAAAATCCATCAAAAGATGTTGACATAGTTGAAATCAAAACTCTTTTTAGAGAAATATCTCTTTCAATTTTTGAAATCATTTAGGAGTCATATATTTATAAAATAAAACATTTTCTTTGAAAGAATTCTTATAAGCTTGTAAGGGAGGCTTCGATGATTTTATAACGGTGGAAAATAATTGCACCCTCCGTATAAGTTAAAAAAATTCTTACCTTAATTCTATCGAAAAGTTTAAAAGCACATTGTTTGGAAAACGACGGAATAATTCCTTTATAAAACTCTTATAAAAAGTCAAACAAGGGTATAAATGACTTTAACACATATTATTTTAAATAGTAAAAATGTTTTGAAATACATTTTTAAGAAACATGGATGTGGATGATAAAGAGATACCAGTAGATTATTACCTATAAACAACCTCAGATAATGAAGAGATTGTGAAATAACCCGTACCTTGTACTTTTCCTTGGTTGGGGTAGGTTAACCTCTTGTATAATGGTGAAATAATTTTTATTAAATTATACAAGAATCATATACATTCATGTGATATCATATATGATCTTTTAACATTGCTTTGTTAATAATATCTTTGTATTATCGTCATTTCGGGGGTTAACTTACTTGTTTTATTTTATATGTTTTGTTACATAAGCCATGTTTTTCATGGATAGGTTGTATATTATTAATATAAGGAAAGATTTAAAGTCCTTAAACATCATTTTTAAATCATCAAATGATAATTATACTTGAATGGATACGATGGACAATGAATCTCATCGCGTTCGTGGAGACGGTAGTCCATACGTACGCACGAGCGACAATATCATTTTTTTGATATTAAAATAATATATAAATGGATGGTATAAAATATATACCGAATCATTATCATGTTATATTTATTATTTACATGAGTTACACATCATTATTGTACCCATCGAAATAATAATTTATTGAATAACAATTATACCACGACGTGGAGACGGTAAACCGTACGTACGCACGTATGGTGACATGTTATTCAAAGGATGGATAGAATATTGAATATGGTTGTACCATATTTATAATAAAATCACAGTATATATATGATACTGGAGTTATTATTTCATAATGGTAATAACAAAGGAAGAAGAAGTGGAAGAAGAAAGGAACTTGGAAAAGGGTGGTGAAATCATTACCTCTTCTTCGGGTTCTTCCTTTTGATTTGATCAAAAGGGCTCCCTAGGATGGCTTTAGGATACAACTAAGGACTCTAGGTTGTATTGAGGGATGTTGTGAGAGTATTTGGGTAGAGTTTGGCCGAACCAAAAGGCTTTTAATGTGTGAAGAAATGAGAAGGAGGAGTGCCCTTTTATAAGAGGGGTGAGGGGCACCTTTGGAAAATCTAGAAATATTAATTTATAATAAATTCATATTCGGTTTCTAATGGCTCCAAAGTTGATTATTCAAACGTTAAGGTGGGGATAGGTCGAAAACCATTCAACCAATAAAATTTATACAGGTTTTGGTTACTATATTAACCTTATCTTTAAGTATTAACTCTAAGTTAATTAGTTTCACTTTTACAATGTCTCTTTATATTTTTATATTATATGGTTAATAAACGTACCATATACATCCAAGAGACCCCCATGTGGTCCATTAATGATACACCTATTATGATATAAGTCTCTTGGCCGAACCGTAGATTTTTAGGAATTTAATATCAATTAATAATATAATATTTGTTTTAAAAACTCTTTTATGTCAATTTTGACACTATTCAACAATTGATTTTTGTGAAACTCAAAACAGAATTATTAATTAAAAAAAGTTAATTAAATAAATCCTAATATGTCATATTATCCTACAAAATTATTTTAATTCATTAAAAGTCTAAAATTATATTTATTTGGGTATTTATAATATCAATTATTTTAAATTTTCACTAATATGGTAATTACTGTATCATCATTGTGTCATAAATAAATTAAATTATGTAATCTCTAAAAATTATAAATAAATTATCATTATGTACGAAATCGTTTTCTCTTTCTAATGAATATTTATAGTTGAAAATACCACATATATAACCCTATGTAAAAATTATATTTCTAAAAAATATATGCTTCTGTCATTTTTGTATTAATTTTAACTTAATTAAAATTAAGTGTCCCTATCAACTAAACGTGGCTCAATGGGGTCCCCAAATTGTCCCAAAGATGCCTATGGTCGAACATGTATCAACCAATAAGGCCAGGACACGTTTTATTGTAATTTAGTATTATTATAATATTATTTTTAACCCCTATTTACCTGATTTACCCTTTAACCATGGTAAATAAAATATTTACCGAAGTAATTATTCAAAATTTCTAAAAATAAAAGTTACCTATTTACACAATTTGAACATACTGATTCCAAATATGGAATCCATTTTTCCAAATACAATACACAGAAGTGGCAGAAATTTATTTAAAATTAATTCCTGTTGTTAAAACAAATAGCGTGTTTTTAAGAGATAATAACTATCAAAAGATTGAAACTTGTTTATGTCCGGTTTAATTGTAAAATTATGTCTAATGACCAACATTGAATTAAATGGTAAAAATATATTCTGAATATACTTTAAAACCACTAAAATTCATAATTTATCACTATTAACTATTTTGATTAAAAAAAGTTGTTTTTAATTAAAATTTAGTAATTTTCACTATTCATTAAAATATTAAAGTTATCCGAAAAGTACCAAAATTTTACATTAGGCTAAATTAGATATTCTGAATTCAAAAATGAAGTCCATTTTGAAATATAAAATATATATAATTTCAAAAAGTAGGTATTACTATTCATAACGGCTAGTTTGATTGGTTAGGGTGTGTTAGAACTCGGTGTTGCGTACAACACACGCTATCACATTATTCAAAGAGAAGTGTACCGTAGAAGCTTGGGGTGTTACAGCTATAGATGTAGTAGCTCATGTATATGAACCGCACGTAGGGTGGCTGGGAAAAAGTCCGCACCAAACAGGCTCTCGAAGTCTGCCCAGAGTTGTGTCGCCTCATCATGCACCTGGAGCATTAGGATCCATCATCTGCATGCTTCTACCTGAAGAAGACTCACAAAATGGATCGCCATAAGATTGGCCGGTGTCCCTACTTGTCTGAAGACTCTCACCACAGCCTCTATCCAGTCCTTAGCTGCATGCGGGTCCGTCTAACCCCTAAACCTGGGTGGCCTCTGGCACTGGAACTCGTGCAACGCGCTCAGGAAGCGTGCACTCTTTGCTTCTAGGACTGGTGGAATCGGTGGCCCAATGGGTAGTTGTACCGCTGGTTCCTCCACTGTGATAGGGTCTTCCACCGAGGCCTCATCGCTCGGTTGGATATCCATATGCACAACTCTCAGAACCCTGGCTGGTTGTATGTGGGTATGCATCCTGAAAAGAAAATGGTGCACCACAGTCATTAAGTTATACCTGGTGGGATGACTCAAGATATCACAATGAAAACTCTTGAAAACACACAAGTAATAGGGATTTTTGTGCACTGAGATGGAAATCAGAAGTCAGGGTCTTTGTGGGTGTTATCGTCGACCACTGCACCAACACTGGACTTCCTGAGCTGGAATCTACACTCAGTACCCTTAACACTATTTCTTCACAAAAAATAAGGATTAGGGTCCTGAGTTATGAGGTAGAACCGACCCCTCTGATACCAATTTGTCACGACCCATCCCTCGAGGCCCATGCCGTGACTACCCCAAGCCTGCCTTCCTTAGGCTTGGGGCTGGAAACTAGCCCTGAAGGCTTAATTCCCTAAAACTGGGAAGAAATTGCCTTTATATCCTAAAAACGCACACAATAGAGTACGAGCTGAATGCAAAACACTATGTAAAGTTATATAAAAAAGAGTGTTGAAAAGTAAAGGGGGTCGGAAATACAATCCCAACAAGAAAGTACAAGTATAACTGAAAAGCAAGAACAACTGAAGAATAGAAAAGCCGCCACAAGGTCATTCTCTGCGGTTCCTAACTGAAAGGTAGGTACATATGGCCTCCTCAGCACTCCATTTCTGTTAGTCTCCTCCGTGTACCGACTCGTCGTAAGGTCTACCTCCGGGTAGCATCCAGTCCCGCTACTCAGCCTCAGTCAGCGCTGCCCGTCGTCTGCATCCAACACAATGTGGTGCGGGAATAGCCTATGCAAGGGTGACTATAACAATACTCAGTAGGGACCACGAGACCCTCAGGGTCTCACACAATCCAACAAGGATAAACCACAAAGTATGAAATAAAAAATAACCCCACTTAGGTATATGCCTTACATATACCTATGTTATCAAGTAATACTTCTCAATCATGAGGAAACACAAGAGTTACTGACTCTTCTCACACATGTATACTAGTTATGTTGGGAGATATAGATGATCAGATATATCCACTGAATCATCAGAGCTATTGGACCAACACATGATCTAGGACTAACTATTCTGTCGGACCAACACATGATCCAGGAATAGAAGTCAGAACTTTCAGACTAACACATGATCCACGAACAATCATCAGAGTTGTCGAACCAACACATGATCTAGGACCCGGTATTCTGTCAGACCAACACATGATCTAGAAACAGAAGTCAGAACTATCAGACCAACACATGATCCAAGAAAAGTCGTCAGAGCTGTCAGACAAACACATGATCCAGGATCAGCTATTCTGTTGGACCAACACATGATACAGGAAAAAAAGTTAGAACTATCGGACCAACACATGATCTAGAAACAGTCTCAGTGCACAGCCAGCAACAGATTTTCCACAAAGCACACTTGATTCTGGGAGAGTACTCTCCTCAAGCCATGTTTCGACATGTCAAGTGACACCATGTTCCACTAATAAGTATCTCAATGGACTTTCTCATCATAGGGGTCTCAACTCAACACACAATGCATCAATCGAACGTCCGGTCTGTGAGTTATTAGCTTTTTAGTCCCAGGGCCTGGTTGGATTCGTGTACGATCTAACCTAACCGTATCTCAACATTACCCCGAACTCTAGTGGGGTATACTCAAAGGGACCTTCATGCTCTAAGAAAATTAGAACCGATAATAGATCTTCAAACAGTCATCTGATTCCAATGATAAGGAAAAAGGAAGTAATAAGGTCGGTAATGGGCCTGGGCCTGGTCTGACCTGGTCGGACCGACTCGACCCAACCCAGACTAGGACGACCCGGTCTAGGTCGACCCAGTCATAACCGCTGGGTGGGTTAGCCCACTAGGTTCGGCCTGGTTCGTTGGGCTAGGCCCAGAGTACTACAGGGGTGGTTCAGCCCGAAGGTCGCCGCATAGGCTACTCGGCCCGAAGGCCGGGGCCAGTTCGTCCATCACCATGTGGGGCATGGATCAGGCTTCTCGTCCTGGAATGCCGAGCCGGTTCGGCAAGCGAAGTGGTGAAGGACGCCGCAGGCCGGCCTGCGTGGCCGGCGCGGCACGGCCAGTTCGGCCAGGAGCTGGGACGAGGGTAGGCCGGGCGGGGCACCAGGCAGCAAGCGGGAAGGCCATGCGGGCTGCGGGAAGCACCGAAGTAGGAAGGCGAGGCGCACGGGAAGCGCGCAGGCAAACCGCGGGGCGCATGGGCAGTGCAGGGGTAGGCCGGCGGGGTGCTCGGGCAGCGCGCCGATAGGCCACGGTGTGCGCGGGTAGGGTGGTGGGGCGCTGGGTAGCGCGCGAGCATGCCACGTGTAGGCGGGCCGATGGCCGGTGGGGGCCGAGCAGTCCAGTTCGGCACGGCTCGGTCTAGCGCGGGCCGGCAGTGTTCGACCGAGAACACCGTTGTGCCACGGGGCTGGCGTGTTTCATGGAGGCCACAGGTAGCGTGTCCTTTGTCATTGGCACTTTTGTCTCTTCATTACTGCTTCGACGCCATGCCGAATGAAACTTCACAAAGAGATTAGTAGAGGGAGTCGGGACATGTTAATTTTTCTGGCACACTCCGCATTTAGGGAAGATAAGAATTGGTTCAACAAAGAGGAAGAAAGTTGAACAACACTTGTTCACAATACATCGCATCGATTCCTTTTAAACGAAGATGAGAAGAAGGAAAGGAATAATACTGATGGTAAACTCCCTACCTATGATCATTTATCAATGATGAGGTCGCAAGAACAAGACAATATTGTCATCATTCGTCGCGTCTGCCACACACTTCCAATCCAAGCTCATGCTTCGGTTTGTTGACGACAATGTGGAGGGAATATCAGTCGAAGACGTCTCACGTCGAAGAGGGTTCTGAGGAAGAAATTCAATGAAGATAATTATTCGTTTACGGTGGTGTTCTTTGTTGGAAGCGTTATTCATTGGGAGCCTTCTCCCAACATTTGTCCCAAGTTCCTCCTTTCTCTCTAGTCCACCCAAAATGAAATCGTTGCCAAATAATAGATTTGGATCTATTAAGATCATTGGTGAAAATTCCAATTATTTGTTATAATTAAATGTGTTCACTAATATAATTAATGGGGTGGGTTTGGCATAACAATTCAAATTGGAGATTTAAATTAAGTGGCTCCACCTAATTAATGCTTGAGAGGTGGCACAAATTAAAATAATGGGGAGTTGGCTCCATTAAGGTGGAGAAAGTCACGGGGTTTCTCCCCTTTTAATGGTGAGTTGAGAAGGTTTTACCCTCATACATTAATAGGGGGTTAAGACTCGTGTGGTCCCCACGTCATAACCTCTCACGGGAGGATATGCTCGGGTGGGACCCACTACCATAACCTCCCAATGGAGGTTAAGGAGTGGTGGTCCCACCTCCAACTCCCATGAGGAGGTTTTAACCCCCCAACCTCTACATGGTGGATAAAAATAAAATAATGTGAGCATAATTTATTTTATTACTTCACACAAAAACCAAAAAACTAACTTTTATCCTCGATTCACTATAGTTGATGTGAAAGTCTTCATAAGCAAATATCAGCACTACAAGTTCAACGGTGCTCTCGGATTTCAATTCCCAGCACCGGTTCAGATTCTATAAAACCTCGCTCATATGTTTACTGAACATACCTAAACAAAACATCAGAAATTGATTCCGGGCACACCGGCCCTTGGAATCAAGCACCGTCAATTTTTGTGGACTCGTAAAAATCCCATGTATTAAAAAAAATCCACAGGATTTATGGGTCTTTACAATACATCCCAAAAATCATTCATAATATCGTTATTCATATATATGATAAGAAAAAAATAAACTGTATGCTAAGATTCCCAATATCATTTATTTAATTATTAAAATATGAATATTAAATATGGAATAATAAATATTTATGAGTGGACAATCAATATAATTTCCATTCAATAAGTAACTTATGTTCACTTAACATTCATGGATAATATCAACATAATAGTTATATGGGAAAATGAAACATAACTCTTAATAAAAGAAAATTCATAACTCAAAACATTTATAATAAACTATTCTCATCCAAGAAATCATTAATATTACCATAAAATATTCCAAACTAAAACATCAATCATAATAAATGTGTTGTTGTGCATCATATACCAAACTAACATTTTTTCTTTTTGTTTTGTCTCATGATACATATTGATGCATCGATGGGATATCTAAAACTAGGCCACACCAATCAATTCCACAACCAATGCATTTTGAAAATCATCAATGATCAATAAATATAATTCTAAAAATCCCTAGATGTCAATAATTATTCATTTTTATTAATAAATACATATCATCAATATTTACCCACTAAATTAGATATTTCTCTTAATAAGGGTCCTTAAATATATACAATATATAGAAATTTAATAACTGTGAAACATTATCAAACAAATAAAATGAATCTTAACTCTTCCATGATATCAAATATATGTATATAATGGATGAAAATAATATCTAATAAACAATAGATATTGATAAGGAAGTTCTTCATAACGAAGTGATTGATCTCTAAATAAGGTTTAATGCATTAATAGTAAAGGGTGATAAATGATCATCAATTCATTGGAAATGAAACATTTTTAGAAAAACTATGACGTTTTAGAATATAATATAAGTACTTAATTAAGAATAAATATATTGAAACATTATTTAGTTATCATGTTATAAATCAATTTTCAAAATTCATTACATTACTTTGTCAAAATAATACTTATTTCTCTTAGTAAAATTAATATTAAAAAATAAAAAAGTATTGAAAAAGTAGTTTATTTGTATAAAACATCCTAATATTATAAATAAATATTCAAACAAATATTTTTTTAAATGGTTGGAATATTCTTTAATTTGGAGTACGTTAAAATAATTGTTCGCAAATTTAGTAAAAAAATCCTTCCAAAAATAAAAATTAACATTAATTTTAAATTTTTTAAATAAATTAATACATGGGTAAAAATTATATTAATTAATATTTTTAGAATATTAATATAATTCTTGAATACATATTAAAAAAATATTTTCATGGAAGAAAATATTTTGAAGTAAAACATCAAATTATATTTTTAAACCAGTGTCCTATGCATGCAACTAAGATGTTGATTACAAATCCAATAAGAGAATAAATGTGATATAATAATTTATAATAAAAACATATATATATATATATATATATGAGGATATAATTTTTCGGTTTAAATGATTAATATCATATAATTTTCTCTACGAAAATTTTATCATAATCATCCCTGAAATAAAATGAAATTTAATTTGAAATCTCTTAGGGATAAAAATATTTTTAACGAAAACAACATAAAAGTATAAAATTGAATTTAACCATTAATTACAATTAATAATATTTAATTAAAGATATAATATTTAAATTGGTTTGTATATAAACCATATAATAAAATTAGGTTCATAATATGAACATGTCTCAATGATGTTGAAATGATATGAAATTACAATTACATCAGGTCTTATATAAAATGTATTCTAACTTAAACTGTTGTAAAATAAATATATATGTATTAATATTATATTAAATAAAAATTTATATATTTATGATATCATATATTATCCAAATATATTATTTTAAAACTCATTTATTAATATTTCATTATTAAAATTGTTTTTTTAACGTTCACTATTTCATTTTTTATATATTGGTTGTTTTTGTCCGCATATATTTATCATGGTTCCATAATATCCATATTGTTAATAAGGATATAAATATAAGATATATTGATTATTTGAAAATTTATATTAATCCTTGAAAATTAGAAATGAAAAATGGATCGCATCACTTTGATGAGGTGGTGGCCTTCAAATACACACGCATGACATTTTCATATTTTAACAGGTGGAGGTGTAAGACTATATATAGTATATTGAAATAAATTAATTGTAATTATGTTTTAAATAACATATATATATATATACATTATATTAATCATAATATCCATCAATGAAAGGTGCTGATAAAAAAAATATATTTCGTATCATGGGACAGTAGTCAACATATATGCACAATCAATTACATTGCTTCCCATTTTATAGAAAACATGATGACTAAATAGTACACCATAAACAAAAAACATATAATTATATTGGAGAAATTTATTCTATTATATCATCTTGTTAATCATATAATATAATTAGGTATAATAAATAATAAAATAAAAATATCTCAATTATGAACTTTATCTCTCGATCGGAAAACATCCTTCAGATTATGACTTAATCCATCTATGTGTGGTATTTTTTTGGAAATCATAACTCTATCTAATAGGGAATCATTTTAGGATGGTATATAGATGCTTCTTTATTGATATAGAATTCTCAAAAAGTGTGTGGTAGAGAATAGATGTGGTATCCATATATAAGATAGGAGAGAGACATCCTTAGAATTACATTAATTATTGAATTAATATAAATTAATTTCCCTAAAAAATTAAAAAAATTGAAAAATATGAATATTTTTAATATAGTGTAAATATAAGTTTAAATACTCTCATAAAATAAATTTTTTAAATTTTGATATTATTTTTGAACCCCTATCACTTAGATTTGATCCAATATTAAAAAGTCTAACGATTACGATGATAACAACAATTTTTAAACTTCTGAGTAGAAGAAGGTTACAATAAAAGGAAAAGTGACCCATAAGTATACATTGGATGATTTTATAGACCATATACCATTAAAATGGACAATAAATTTATATTATTAATTTTATAACAATTAATAACATACTATTAATTATAAGATATGATTAATTTCATTTTCAATACTATTAAAAAAAATTGGATATAAAAAAGATTAATATAGTAATGAAGTTTGAATATATTATCTTAAAAAATTATTAATTTTTAATATTTCTCTAAAAAAATACATGGAAACCATAAATATCCCAAAATAAGTAATAATTGTTTTGTTTTTAAAAACATTTTCTTTATTTTTCTACATCCGGCTCAAGCATCGTGTCCACGATGAGTAAAACATTATGGTAGTTATTTTATATCTATAAATTGAATATATGATTTCATAAGAAATATTTATTCATATTAAAAATAAACATTTGTAATCATCCATTACTTATTTTTTTCCTTTTTAAAACATATTAAAGAAACCAAAATCAAGGAAGTGACATTTTGGAATTATTCATTATTTGAAATAATGTAAATGTATTTTGTAAGGAAATATAGTACAAGATGCCATATTATTGAACATTGGATGTTTATGGTAGAATTAAACATAAAAAATTTATTACTTTATAAGGTATGGATTATTTTGAAGTCATAATATAGTATTTTTATCCTTAGTTTCCTCATTTAACTTTTATAGTGGTAAAAAATATTTACCTTGGATGATATACACATACACATAAAATATAATATATATATTTACCCAATTTTAACGTCCAATTTCCAAAAATTAAATCCATATTTCATGATTAAATTTATATAAGCTGAACAAAAAATTAAATATAAATGTGTAAAATGTAGCACCATAATGTTTTTAGAAATAACCATTTTTATGGATAAAAATCAAAATATATGAAAATATCTTATAATATTTATTCATTTGAAATAATTTATATAATATTTAATAAAATATAATATTATTTTTCATTAGAACCAAATGTTAAATATTATTTTTCATTTAAATAGCATGATTTAATGATAAGATAGGGTAGTTTAAAAAAAGTATCTATTTTTCACTTCTCACAAAAAGATAAATTTTATGAGGAAAATCCCAAAAATACAACCTATAAAAATATTGACATGGATATTTCAAATTTATATTTAATTTTTTTAATTTATATTTATTAAATTGTTATAAATTATTTAAATATAATCACTATAAATTCAATAAGAACCTATTAAGATGAAAAAATATATCTGAATCATAAGATGTCTACTAAAAAAGTGGTATTTCTTTCCTAAGAAATGACTAATATATTAGAATGAATTTGTAGCTTTAAAAATATAATTCATAATTGAGTTACTTATATAAATATTCTTAATTTCATAGTTTGTTTTATAATTGTCAAATTTAAATAATATTATTTCACGGCCTATTTTTGTTTGGTGTTGTGTTTTAAACACACTATCAAACATATTAACCTTCTCTTACAAGAAAAATATTAATCAAAAATATTTGGGTATTACATTATCCCCTTTAAATATAAATTTCAACCTCATAGTTTTCATTTCATAATTTTAATATAAAATAGTAATTAATTAAATTATTGATTTGATCATATGAATTATTTTTCATGGTTATGAAAAGGAAAAATATTATTCTTGTATCTCTATAAAACTCGTACATTCAAAAAAAAATTTAAAAACCATGGGTTTTTGAGTTTTAATTCCCACGTAATAATGGATAATTAATTTATTTTTTCTTGATTTTGAGATGTTAGATTACCATATTGATAAAAAATATGATAAAATTTTATTATAGTATTTATTCCCATTAAAAAAGAATAATCTAATCATATTATGTGAGTCATCTTGATAATGGGTAATTCTTTATCATAGAAGAAATAAAATCAAATTTTAAATAAACTATACGATCTATAAATTGAGGAATATTTTTCTCCGCCTGTATAAAACTTATATTTTTATCACAAGATAAATTAATAACTAAGATAAATAAACCATAATGTGAGTAAATACTATACTAAGATCCAAATCTTCAATAATAACTCCCAAAGTTCAACTTAAGTGATTCCATATTTAATTGACTATAAAAATTATCAAAAGTACTCTTAAAAAGTCAAAAACAAAAAAATGTAAATAGATTGGATTACATATTATTCAAATAAAAATTTAACATTTATCTCAAGATAACATTTATCACTCATAAGGTTATACAATAATAATTTTTGTACCGTTTCACATAATCTAAAAAAATATACAATAATTCAAATAAATATAATAAATTACTATAAAGACATAATAAACAAATATTTTATTTATAATTATATCTATTTCTTTATTCTTCAAATAAAATTCCATATCTGTTAAAAAATACCATTCACCTTATTCATATATTGTTCCCAGTATAGTCATCTTCGTCAAAAATAAAATTAATCACATAGTTACCAAATCAATTTTCAATCTCAGGGTTACCTATGTGACAAGACATATATTTCAAAAATGTAAAAACACATTTTTCTATATATAAAAAATTAATATCCATGGACATATTGAATGAAATGTTTATCAATTTATTTCATTATATATACTAAAAATACAAAAATATTCTTCCTAAATTAAACATTCTACTTAAAAAACATACTAAACCAAAGGGTGGTATTCCCATAAATGTTATGGAAAATATATAAATTCAACTTATTATCCAAACAAAAAACTCTTAATAAAGGTTATATATTCATTTAAACATATTAAGAACCTTAAATTTATCAACCCATAAAACTTTTGTGTTATCCCATATCATTATGTAATTTTATAGGTTTCCCTAGGTTTTATGCCCTAATTCCTTATATGGGATGCCAAAGAAAATGTTAAGTTACTCAAGCATATCCTCCTTTTGTGTATACTTAGGTCTGTAGTATTATACCCACTAATATTGCATTGGTTGTTCTAAATAATTACCAAATATACCATTTTTAGTCTTTTAAACCTTATGTGCATATGTTCCACCACACCATCAACCTATCAGTTTCCAAACCTTGATATATTTCCTAAAAAACCAAAATATATTTACATTACAAAATCATCATGATATTACCCTATGAATAGATTTTTTTTATATATTGTATCAAAGGGTTATTTTCCCCAATGAATGTTTTCTTTAATGTAGTTCCCAACAGTAATACTAAAAATCCCCTAATACCAATATAAACACCATGACTATAATAAAACAGAGCTGATGATTAATTATTATATTAGTACATGATACAAGGGATTTCGCTACCAATGAATGAAGAATTTAAAGATCCTATAAAAATTAAAACATACATGATTACAATATTATGTTTAAATTAAAAAACAACAAATAAAATAATATTATTTAATAATTTAAATCACTCATCATATCGTCTCGATATACTCAATTGGGGAAGAAGATATATAGTGAGATAAAAAACATAGTAAGAGAAATGTATACAGGAAACTGTCATGAATAAATAATATGTTATCAATATGAAAAACTTGAAAATTAAATCACATGTTATTAAATAAATAAAATGAATTCAATGAACATATATGGATAATACCAACATATAAATAACATGTATAATGGAGTAGGAATTCTTAATAAAGGAAATACACAACCCAAAACCGTCACGATTAACACCTCTCAATGTAGATATTATGAATCATACCATCTATTCATTTAAATGAAGACATCATTCTTCATAAATTTGTAGTTGTAAACAATACTTATCTAATATGGAATTTATATTATTCTATCTCATGATTCATGTCGACGTATCAGGGACCTATATTTAATCATCCCCACCCATAACTATATATTTCTATCATTTCCTCTTATTTTAAATTTTGATTAAAATTCATTATAAAAATTATTTATATGTTAATAGTTATAAAAATTGAGTCAAAAATAAAAACATAAATATTTCACAAAGAATTTACATAACCTCCATAATAAGATTTTATTAACTTGTACAATATATAAAAAAGGATATACATGAAAAATAATTAATTTAATGTTAATGATTATTAATTAAATTATGACATTAAAAATATAGATATAGATGGGAAATTTATTTTTTAATGGTCAATGAATATTGATATAAAAAATGATCACATGAATGTGATTGATCTCAAAATAATAATTAATCCATTTTTATTAAAGGAAGATACAATATCATTGATTCATAAAAAATTATGATTTTCATACAAACATTTCCCTTAAAAAATTATATTGATGAGATTCATTAATAATTACTTCCTTGTATCATTGTGTAAGAATGAATTTTAAAAAAACAATTAAAAACGATTTATATTTATTTTAAAAAATAAAATTATTTTTAAAAGATTAAAATTTAAATAAAAATTACAAAAAATATTAAATAAATGATTTTATTTAAAAATAACCATTTATTTCTTTAAGTAAATATTTAATCAAAAGAGTATTCATGATGTTTTAAAGATATCTTCATCTGTTGTATGCTAAAATCAAATACTACATTCACACTATTTGTAAAAGGTGCATTCATTGGCAATATAAAAAATATTACTTCTATTAATTTTCATTTAAATTAAATGATTGAGAAAAATGATATAATGTATTCACTACCGAATTGTAATATTATTCTTGAAAACATTATGATGAAACTATTTTCATGGGGGGAAGGGTATGATAGAAAAATTCAAAATATAATTTTTTCAATGAATTTTCCTTACATATAACTTATTTATTAATTCATATTTAAAAAAATAGATGAAATAGAATATGAAATTATAATCAAAAAAGATAATAATATGAGAATTAAATAGATGGATTTTAATATATTATGATAATTTAACTTTCTTACTTTAAATATGATCATAAACAATCCCAAAATAATACGACATTGTAAACAAATCCCTTATATTATAAAAAATATTGAATCTAAACCACTTAGAAGATTAATATTGAATTGAAATATTGTGTAACATGAATAAATATAAATTCAAGATATGATTTTTCATAGGGTCCACACCAATTAAATTATGTCCATAATATAAACATGTCTCATTGAAGTGGAAATGGTATGAAATTTCCCTTACCTCAAGTACAACTATTTCATAATTGATTTTATAAACATTTAAATAAATATAAATATATTTTATATCTATTAAAAAACCATATTCATATTTATAATATCATATATGATCCAATTATAATATTTCATCACCCCTTTTTCAATAGTTATTCATAAAAATAATTGTTTCCAAGTGTTTAATTTTTTTATTCATGTAAGAACTTTTTTAGTAGCTGTAGTCATCGTATAATTCCAATGATTCCATAATTTAGAGAATGTTGATCATGATATAAATATTATTTGTATGATTTTTTTATTTTTAATAATCCTTTAAATTCATACATCAACAGTGAATAACATTTCTTTTATGAGGTTGTAGTCCACACTTAAGCACAAGCAACGTTATAATTTTTGAATTAGTTGAAGTGTTTGAAGTATTATAATATATTAAATTTATAAAATCATAATTACTTAATAAATATCATATATATATATATATATTATTTCCATAAAAATAACCATCCATTAATAGTGGTGATGAAAACCTATATATATTTCTTCACGGGGCATAGTCCACATGTACGTAAGATCAATGCTTTCATTTCCCATTTTATTGATAAGTAGATTAATATAGAATGTAAAATTTATAGAGAAAAACCATGTTTATGATAGATAATTACTTTTTTTATATCCTAATTGTTATAATTTTTTTGAGTTTGTATAAGAACAAATAAAAAGAAAACAGTTTGGTTAAGAGCTATATATATATTCTTTGGAAAACCCTCTTTTACATACACCTTTTTTCATATAAAATGGAATTACGAAAATTATAGTACCTCTAGATCATGGGGTGGAATATTATGATGGGTTTTAGGGTTTAATTGGATGATTTATATGTATAATGATGTGGGGCGATTATATGAGGGGTGGTGTTCATATATAAGAGAGGAGAGGGGATCCCTTTGAATTACCTAAAGTATGAAATTAATTTAATTCACTTTTCATGTACATTTGGTGAAAAAAATAATTAGTTTGAATTTGGGGATAATATAAGTCTATTAAATCACATAAAATAATATTTAAAAATATTTATTCAATGTTTTAACACTTAACTTTTATTTTTAACCCCTCATTAACCACATTAAAAATTGTTGTGATGAAACATTATATACTCTTTAAGGTTTAATAATGATTATATTAAAGGAAAATTTTCCCATATGTGCTAAATTATTGACATAAAATTAAATGTCCCATTCATGTGGGGAAAACATTTTGATGAATTTTAACTCATTTAGTAAAATATTTTTTATCCTAAATTAAAATTAATGTCATTATCATGATTATTCAAATAATAAGACAATAAAAAATATACATACTATAATTTAATTATATTAATGAAATTTAAAAATTTAATTATACATTATATTTATCAAACAAATTATATGAAAATAGAACTGATCCAAAAAAAATTACTTTCTATGTTTTTAAAATCATCTACCTAATACTTGCACAAGAACACTGTAACAGTTTCATAAAAATATAATTTTATTATTTCATATCTAAAGATTAATATTTCATTAAAATAATTAGTAAAATTAATTCATATATAAAATAGGGATCTATAAACATTAATAAATTTTTTTATCTTTCCTGAAAAATATTACATATATTAACATAAATAAAGTGACATTTTTTAATTATTCATTATATAAAATAATATAATGGTCATTATCAAAACAAAGTATAACAGAAAGGACATATTTTAAAATATTAGATTCGTATTCTCTATATAAGAAAATAAAATTTATTATATTCATGTGAATGGTCTATTTGGAATCCTTATTACAATATTTTAAACCTCAATTACCTAATATTCAATTCATCGTGATGAAAAATATTAAATATTGTTATTATTTGTAATGTTAGAAACTAAAAATAGAAATATTTGAAAAATATAATCATAATAATTCCAAATATAAAATTTAAATTTTCATGATTCAATTTCAAGAATTGTAGTAATTTAATATTAATATAAATTTGGTAAATGCAATGAAACCAGTTTTTTAGAAAATTTATTTATTAAGCATAAAAATGAACATATACAAAAATTAAATATAATTTTAGTTCCTATAAATAAAATTATACTATGTTGAATATAATTTACATTAAGTTAATAAAATAATAAAATAAAGGTAAATTTATATAATATTATATAAATAATAGATACAATTGTTTTTAAAAAATGGTATTTTTAATGATTCACTAAAAAATAAGTCTTTTTAGAATACTTAAAAAATAACCCTAACCAAATATTGAAATTATGATTTCAAAAAGGATATTTTTTTCAAAATTATATTTATAATTTGGATGAATGTAATTATAGTATTCACACATTAAATTTAAATTAAAACATGTTTTAAGTGAAAAACATTTGAAGCATAAAGTGAGTTTATTAAAAATTGAGTGATTTTAAAAAAAATTAATACATACAATTTTTATGAATAGGGAATATATATATATATATATATTACATATTTTGGTTTCTCATATTTATATCTTCATATTCAACAAATATGTTATAATAATCATATTAAAATATTTTTATTTCAAATTTTTTTTAAACTCGATGTTCCATGTTCTACCCTCTATCAATAATATAGTTCATTTTAAAATAACAAATATAATATAATGTAATTGTGTATTATAGTGACAAAGATCTAATGATTTATTTGTTTCACTCCTCATTCCTGTAAAAATAGTAGGAAAAGTCACATATGGGATCTCATTCACTCCCCATATGTAATATCCTAACCTTTTCTAGAGTCATATCAAGATTGAATTCAGTTATTTTTCAGGATTATTTAAGTAACTTTATTTTGATTTGTGACTTGGGGTGTGTTTGGGTTGAGTTTTTATAAACTGTTGAGAAAACAATTCTATGCATGGTTGGTGTATGGTTAGGGTAAATCATGTGCCCAGCCCAACTAATTGTGTGAACCGAGGCAGAGAGGTTTGTTCGGTTGGCGCACGGTTTGAAAACCCATCTACCCAAAGCAAGGAAATTGTGCTACCCTAGAAATTGAGATATGTATGGTTGGTGCATGGTTTTCCTAACCGTGCGCGTGGTTTTTAATTGACTAAAATTTTATTTTATAATATTCTTAACCTCTAAAGCACCTCCATTTCAACTATCACTGAGGAATAATAATTTTCTATAAATTATAGATCTTTTTGAAGGGGTTACAAGGTGTTTTTACCTCCATTATTCAAGATTCAAACCTCGAATTGGGTATGCACTCTTCTCCCGGTAAGTAGATCTCATCCTGATGTGTATCTCGTTCATTATTCTATTTTCCTGGATCTTTTGGTGGAGTTTATCCTCTATTTATATGGATATTAACTATTTGGTGTGATCTATATCTAGTATTGAAGATCTAGATATTGATTTTTATGATTTTGATATTATTTATCTTTGTTTAGGGATTAAGATCAAAAACACAGATCTACATTGTTGTGCTTCTCGAATTTTGGGAATTTTCAATGAATGAATGTCTGTCAATGAATTGAGGAAGGGGGTATAAAATATAATTCCCATAGTCATGGATTTTATGAATTTATGAAAACTTATTGAATTTCTAGCATTATTTTGCAATTTATTTTTCTAAATTGGGTTAATTAGGTTGACAAATTGATTTTTCAAATCATTGTTAAAATAGATGATTAATTTTGGAATTAATCGCGAGACTAAGGGGATGTCTTATTAGAGAATTAGTTTGGGGAAATTGATTGTGATAATTTGGAGTTCAAATCTATATAATTAATCATTGGATTAATTATGTCATTTATAATTGGCTAGATTGAGATAATTAAACTTGAATTAATTATGTGCCTTCATTTTATGATCTAAATAATTAATTTTTTAATTAATTGTGATGATTTGAAATTTATAATGAGATAATTACTTATAGAAAATTAATTATTTGTTATGAATTTTGTTATTGATTCATTAATTGATGATTTAATTAATTATATTGGGAAACATAATTAATAAGTGAGTTAATTAAGGATATTGATGTATTTAACTAATTTTTTTTAATTTTTAATGGGATTGATGTGGATAGTTAATTATGAATCAATTATGGGATTTAAGTAATCAAAACATGGTCATTCAATTAAGAATTATTAATGGTAACCTAGTTATAGTACTTATGAGTAAATTAATGGGAACATGTTTATTCAAATGAGTAGTATAAATAGTATCATGGTTATTGTACTTATGTGTAAAAGAATGGGAACATGGTCATTCTATTGAAAAGTAAGAATAATAACATGGTCATATTACTTATGAATTTTTAATTCATAACATTGAAATTTATGTGTGAATTTAATGAATGGCAATAAAGGCACTCCAAGATATGGCCTCACATGATAATAATTCATACTCTGGAATGAGTCATATTTTGTAATAAGATATCATATCACCTTTGAATACTTATATCTCCCTCATGAGTTGAATCGTGTATTAAGATATGATATTACCTAGGGAACACTTCAGGCTCTAGTATGAGATGATATTTGTAATGAGTTATAGGTATCCCCGGGAACCCTAGAGTTAATACGACTAAATAAAGAATAAATGATAATGTGATAACTATTTATTTATTCATTTTATTATTATTTATATATAACTATATACACTTCCTTTTCGCTTGATTTGTTTTAGACACCGTTGGTGGTGGCCTAGTGAGTTTTACTCACACCATACTGGGGTAAACTAATCGATACCTGAATAGACTTTACTATTGTATGACAGGTTAAGGGAAAGGGTCCTTGGTTATATTGCTGATTGGGGTTGGATCTTGAATGTTGGAACCATATGTGGTTAGAGACAATATTTGTTGTCCATAGTGTTTTAATTTTTTAGTTTTTAAGTACACTGACACATTTATTAGCATAGCAGTTTTTCCCTTTTAGTTGAATGTTTTACTTCTTATTTTGGTTTCCATATAAAATTGGTACTATTTTTGATAAACATTGAATTCCATTATTTTTTTCTATTTCCAATGGTGTTTTAATCTGATAAAAGAGGGTATAGTCTCCTCATGACTGACTTACAAGACCCTCGCTACTAGGCATTACCCTCTGGCATACGGGTAGGTGCACCTGAGGTCATGTGACCGACCAGCTTGGGGAACTGTTCCATAGCACCCAGGTCGGGACGTTACACCATTCCTATAATCATATTTTACATAATATAATAATTGATTGGGTTGACCACCATTTCCTATATATTAATTGTATATAAAACCATGGTGGATCTAGTTTACTCACCATTAAAATGAAAACTGTGACTAATGTACCATTTTCGATTGGGTTCACCATCTATTCCCATAAAAATAGTAAAAAAAGTCCCACCATGGATTGGTTTCACTCCCCATTCTGTTAAACATACTAGAAAATGTCACATTTCTGATTAGTATCACTTATTAATCTCACATATATAATCTCATCATATAAAAAGATTAAACCATTGAATTGGTGACATATATAACTTTTGGACCACCCATTACATCATATTATGTAATGGAATATGTATTACATGTTAGATAATGAAACTCTATATAAAACATTGGAATGATAAAAACCTTGGTAATGAAGTGGTCTAATAATCATGTCCCAATGAATAAACAAAGGCTATATCATAAGTTTTCTCAAGAAAACAAGAAATTAAATAATTTTTCAGGTTGATATTTTATTAAAAAAAGTTCAATAACATTCATTTCCAATTTAGGAAAATTAATTAGTTGAATTAAAGAGACGAGTGGATAAAAAATTGGACTCTATATCTAATAATTTTTTAAATGATCATCATATCTTTTAAGTAAAAAACATTATCTGTCACATTATAAATTAATTTTACTATAATTTGGTTTTATAAAATAATGAGGTTTGTCAAAATATATTCATGATGAAAAATATTTTATGAAGGTAAAAAATATCATGAAATGATAAATTGGAATGATATCTTGTGTAATGATTTTTAAAATGAAGGAATTTAGATGGGAATATAAAACATGTTTTAAAATGAATGAAGAATGTTAAATTAACATATCTATATGTAATTGTAAAATATATACAACATAATAAATGAATAATTGGGAATATTATAGATAAAAAGGAAGAAACAAATAAAGATAATGAGTAACTAAATGTAATGGAGGTGGTTTGGGAGATTCATTTTAATATTTCAAAAAAAACATTTGTTGAAACCCCTCATCCTAAAACTTATTATAAAAAAATATTTTTAAAATATGAGATTTAAAATATATGTTCACATAATATAATACAAATTTATTTTTACCATTAAAAAATGGATCATTTTCAGGAAGATAAATCATTGAAAAGGAGGGGGAAATGATATATTAGAGGATATAAATTATTACTATCATAGTTTCATATTCAATAAATAATAAAATTCAATAATAATATTAATTGAATAAAATAATATTTCCCAAAATAGATATAGGTTATACCTTATTAATTGAAATAAAAGACAACAATGAAATTTTATAACTCATGAATACATATTGATTTATGGAAACCCCAAATATTTTTGGGAAAATATTAATTGTTACACACATCAAGGATAAAAATTAATGGATGTTATGTATCAGTAATAAAATAAAATTTGTGTTATTATATGCCACAGTTGTATTAGTTTCCCAATTTCAATTGTGATTGGTGTATAATATTAAATCATTCCTCGATGAATGGTGATTGAGGTAGAAATTGTTATCATGTTCCTGTTTTCATAGATCATATGTTTGAAAAAATCTCAATAATAAAATATATTTTATTATATACATTCTTTAAAATAATTTTATTATATATTAAATTAAATATAGATAATTATTTTTAATAGGTTATATGTTTTTTTATTTTTATTATCTTTTAGGTGAAATTTGAATTTTTGCCGTCATATATTTGTAAACGTAGTGATTGAGAAGGATTATTTAATAATTAGTTAAATACTGAATATAACCATTCCAAACCCCAAAATAAAAAATTAATTTATTATTAATATAAAATAATTTTATTATTTATGTTCCCATTATCATCCATGATAGTTTTTATAGCATTAATCATATATATGGTCAAAATGATACAATCATCAACACACTATATCTCAATTGGTGAGTATGATGAATGGTAAAATATCATTGTAAAAACATATTAAGGATTTTTTATTGTATTTTTTTAGTTTTTTTAATCATATTTTATTTGTTTTGGATAATTAAATATAAAAAATATTAAAAATGAAAAATGTTACATTGTGGCGGTATTAGTCCACACAATGAACAATTAATGTTTTATTCTAAGTGGATGCAAATTAATAAGTAAATATTTTAATAATAACACAAAAAATATTAATTATAATGAGTTTATTATATTACTATTATAAGTATTTTTCGAAAATTAGTGTATTTAATAAATGATTAGGATTAAGTAATACTCACCTTGTAAATTTGAAAATTTTATTGGATGTCTCCTTATGAATGAAGAGATAAGGATTACTAAATGTGATAAGAGGCCAATAAAAATAAAAATTATTTTAAGTGGGGAATAATTATAGTGTGTTAGTAGAAAATTTATGTAATGGTTGTGTACTGTAGGGGTTAAATTTTCCCCTTTTATACATAATGAGAAGGGAAGCTTGGTGACCACTCCTTTAACATTCAATGATATTACCAACATTTTTAAGTGCCAAAATAACCAAAATATATAAATAATATATTTTTTGGAAGGTAATGGTCAATAATTAACCATATATATATATATCCAAAAAACTATTAAACATATTTAATGTCATTTTTTTAGGGTTTTTTAGTTTTTCCATTTTTTTACCTTAGAAACATATTTTTGACTATATAATTTTTATTTTACTAAAAGTATAAAAAAATCCTCATAGAAAATTTTGTTTAGATGATCCTAAATTTAATCTTCATTAAACTAATTCAATTTTGATAATATAAAATTAACTTTTAAATTAAAATATTTTTTATGTATCAAAACATTTTCTTATAGAAAATGTTGTTTTAACCATCATGTTTTTATATTATATAGACATGGTTACAAAATTATTGTTAATAAATATATTTATATATTTGTTTGGAAATCATATTAGGGGTACCGTTTAAAATATATTATTTTGTAAAATTTACAAGAGCAAGAAAGTAATTGTTTTAAAATAACATGTTTACCATTGTCAAGGTTAATTAATTTGATCATAACAATCATACTTATAAGAAAAAAATTTAAATTTTAATTGTAACATAATTTCATCAAATTACACTAAAATATGAAATCAATTTTGATATATTTAATTTCTACAATTGATTAATGGTAATTATTAATAGAATCCATTTAAAATTCCTCTTAGAATAAAATTTTACTTATGTTTATAAAAATATTACATGGTTATTATAACTAAATAATAGTAATTTTATATCACTTATTTTAGTTATATGTATATATATAATGGTTTCAAAAAAATTAATTCATTATTTTTAAATCATAAGGTAATAACAGTGATTGTTCTCAAAAAAATATGTACTTCTTCGTTACTCACATAAAATCATTATAATTCATAAGAATATAAAGAAGGATACTATTGATATGATAAATCCAAAATTTATTTCATTTTTGGAAAATTCTATATCAAACATATTATAAATTATTATTTATAATATAAATAATTATATAATGAAAAAAAAATTTATAAGAAAATAAAATTTCAATGTGGTAAGAATTTTTATTAATATTTTCATTAAATTAGTAATAAAATTACTGTTAATATATTATCAATATATATATATATATATTATTCATATAAATAATATAACTTTAATACATTTTTAACATCATGCTCATAAATAGATAATTTTAGAAAAATGACATTTTTAACTATGTAATTAACTTAATCGTTGTCTAGATATGTTAAAAATAATGATCTTTATTATACATATATTTCGTCAATTTTGTAACTATATTTATACTCTGAAAATTTATGACTAAATTAAATTGGTTTTAAAAATGTATTTATTTTGTTTTGGTTTGTCATTTCATGTGAATCAATCAATTTAACACATTAGTTTTTAAAGTGAAATACGATTTGAAATATCATGTTGTAAACTTTTACCCCCGTTTATCAAATTTCCTCCATGTAATATTCCTTATCACATACTAAATGAAAGATATATGGTTATGTAAATGTTGGATAAGAATTATTTTATAATTTCTATAGGGATATCAACCATCAGTATGAGGGAATTTATCTTTTATAGATCGAATAAGATTAATACTACTACTGAGTATTTCTCCAACCATTTTATCCATGTTTCTATATTTGTTCAATATTAAAATACACATTATATTATTACATTCTAAATTTTATTAATAATAATTATATAATTTATAGATAATCATATGTTTATTTTCATTTTGATTTCCATATTCAATTAAATAACATTCCCTATAAATAATGTGATAAAAATTCAAATAATAACAATACATTTGTCTAAAAAATGATATAAGTACATGAATGAATCATAAAAATAGAATTAATTATGATGATCCTTATACCATGGATATAATAATTCAACCACTATGTGTTTCTATTTAAAAATTTAAAAGTTGGTGAAAACATTAATGACATAATACATCAAAAAATCCTGAATTAGGAATATGTGTACCTAACACAACTTAATTATCACTATAGAATATTATAATAGTAGATTCATTGGATTTTAATTGATTCTGTGGTTATTTTTTTGGATTTTATTTTCATATTAGTCCCTTGGATTAGTGAACTAATTTGTATTATGACCAAATTCAACACATCAAAAACCCCGAACTGCCAACGAATCTTTAGGAAGATCAACATTTTAATTCATCAGGTTTGTAGAAATTTTCCTTTTCCCTCATCATCAAATTTCTCAATCAAATGATTTACAAAAAATTAAATATCCACCAATATCTTTGAGACATTACCGTGGGTGACTATTTCTTCATTTTTGACATGATCTAATTGAATATTTAATCCTTTATTATCATTTTCACCCAAACATCCATAATGCACCATCTTTATCTTCTTTGATTTGTTATGATATTTATAAATAATTCAGTTGTTAGTCATAACATGATATTTTTGTGTTAGTGTAACCATATGATTTTTACCACAATATTGTGTCCCAATTTTTCTCTTATAAATACAATTATTTAATTACACATCTTGATCATTATTATGTTTTTACTGTTGGCTCCATTGATCTATAAAGCCAAAAGGAATAGTTCTTTGTGACAAATTGTAACTTTACAATTGATTTTTCATAAATCATCATATAAAAATTCATTCTCAAAATGTATTACTATTCTAAACAATCCCATTGTCATACAGTTCATCCTAAATTACTCATGGTTTATTCTATGATAGTTTGTGTTGGGTTATTTCAAAATCATTATCATAATTTCATAACACAATATATAATTCATAACAAAATGTAAAGGTAGTTTTATTGACCAATGCATTTCCCTCAAATATTTTCTATCATGGTGTGCAATATTTCTATTAGTCATTGTGCAAAATAGTGTAAAAAAATTAGTTCCTATCTTTCCTTTTTCTGGGTGAATACCATGAGGTGCATCTATACCTCATTCAAAAGTATTTTACAACATCTAATCATGGATGTAATTTCTAAGATAACTATAAAATATATAGTACACCAAAATATCGTGATATTATCCTATAAATAAACATATTGGTTATAATTATTCCTAGATTTTTATGTAATCTTCCCTTATCTTGTTAACCAATATAGGTACAGTCATCCCTAAAAATAAGTAAAATATTCTATGATACTAAGTATAGTGAAAATGATTATAATATTTTTTATTTTACATTATTTCAATAATTTATGCATTACAACTCACAAAATAATATCAAATATCGATGATTGGAATGTTTAGTGTCTTTGAGGACTAGATATAAATGAAATGTATTTAACAAAATCTGTGTAAATTTCTTAATAATTGAACCGCACTAGACATATTCAAGTCATAACCTATCATATACTCATATTTATATCCAATTGTGTGGAAAAATAATAAACGAGTGTGTTTAAATGTTCATTAAGTAAAAAAAATCAATGTATCTTTTTGATTTATTTCATAATAGTATGAGAAAACTTGAGTCGGGTGATATTTCATAGTAAAATTGTATCGAGTTATATGATATTTTTATAAAATAAAAAGGATAGACAAGTAATCTCAAAATAAAAAAAATGTACCTTGAATTAAAAATTTAAAATAACATTTCATCCAAGGAATGAAGAAATGATCTTAGAAGTTCATGGAATCATAAATTTTTTATAACAACATAAAACATGAACCCATAAGTGTAAGTCAATATTCACTACTTCAATCAATTCTGTTAGGCTCATATTTTGTATTGGGTTTACTCCCCAATACCATATACATAGAATAAAATTTCCTTTGGTGGACTTAATTCACTCTTCCATTAACACAAACAGTATTAAAGAAGTCACATGGTTGATTGGGTTCATCCATATTACCATTAACATAATGGAAAATGTCTCATAATGGATTGGATTCACTCCCCATTCTGGTATATATAGTAGAAAAATTACCATGATGGATTGGGTTCACACACCATTCCAATAAATATAGAGGATAATGTACTATAGTGGATTGGGATCATTCCACATTCAAAACAATTATGGAAATGGACCATTTTGGAAACCGTTACTTTTCACACATAGTTATTACATCATATTAGTTGAATATTCATTACATGACATTACATAAAACACCATAACTATAATTGTTTATTGTATCTGGTGACTAGAAACACAATCTTTTAATTTGATGATTTTTTCATTATCTCCAACAATGATCTTCCAAAATTAATTTTTCTGAGACATTCCCTACATAAAAACATTGATTATATCTTATTTAATGGAATCATATGAAATGGTGTGCTCATATTCTCATTAAGAGTAAATAAGATATATATTAAAGATAACATAGGCATAATATGAAAATATTTGTACGAGAACATGATTTTCACGTTTTCAAATCCAAACCCAGCATATCATAGATCATAATTATAAATATTAGCATAAATAATGGTATATCATAAGATTCAAATCATAAAGGAATCGAAGAACATAACCCATGGGGGATCAACATTGGAATAATTCATATATTTATGGTAGACATATAATCATAGGAAATTATTTTCATAATCATGGATCACATCCATCATTATCAAAAATTGGTATGTTTCCCTCCACATTCCATTATATATTTCTTCATGGTCTACTCATAAGACTATTATGGTGGAAAGAGTCTCTTACTAAACTTTGTCCACTCCCCATCCCATTCCTTATTATATAATGATATATCGATATTTAACCAATCCATTAAAGTTATATACATTTCTCATCCCACTAAAAAAAATAATATTCCATTTCAATGAGTTAGAAATGTTTCTGTAAAATTCATAATATATCATAAATCTTTGGAAATAAATGAGTTTCAAAATCATTTTAACAAATCATCATTGCATAACCCAATGAAAATAAAAAGGTTTCATACTAATATCATAATTAAAATCATAAACCATCAAGATAAATAATAAATATATTATCCTTGGATCATATACTAAAAATTTCATTATTAATATCAATGTTTGATATCATACATTAAATAACTAAAAAATATCTCATTTAATGTTTCATTAGAAATTTACACTTTTAATTTTGGACTTACCTATTTAAAATATTACAATTTCCAAAATATTGTGAAAAAACATACCATAAAAAATAACAAAAGACTTATTTAATGGAATAATAAAGGCCCTCATCGATTATGGTGGAGTTAATTTTTGTTCAAGCCATTTACCTTAAAACAACGATTCCTAACACTGTTTTTTAAAAGCACCACATTCCAAAAATGACCAAAATATTCCATATAAACCATTTTTAAAAAATTAAAAACACTGGTAAAAGTCACTTTAATAATCATTGTAGATTAATAAATACATTATTGAAAAAATTTTATAAATCATATCTTACAGCCCTTGAAAAGTGAGACTTAAAAGGAAAAATGTAACTACGCATGTCAAAAAGGTCCACCTTTATTTTCGAGAGCCTACATTATTTGAAATCCACAGTTAAGCATACTTGTGATGGATTAGTAATCAGGATGGGTGACCTTCTAGGATGTTTCCCAGGGTGTGTGTGAGTGTGGAAAAAGATCACTGAAAGAACACGTGTTGGCCTATGGGGACAATCATTAGTCTGATAAGAGACCCTAGTGTGATTAATCGCCTATGGTGTGCTGGGAAGGCAACCAAGGTATTACAGGAGACCCATGGGGTAATATGAAAAGGTTTATGGCTTGGGGAGGAAGGTTGTTACAAATGTTATTAGAGCCAATAACCAGCCAGAAGTGCATAGGCACTGCCAGGGTTTGAGGCTTGGGGTCCACAACGAGGGCATTGCGCTTTAATGCGATGGATAATGTAACACCCCTAGAAAAGTTATACTTAAAAGGATAAATGTTACTAACCATGTCAACAAGCTGCACTTTTCTTTTTGGGAGCCTTCCTGATTTGAACTCTACAACTAATCATGTTTTTCCTGGAGTAGTAATCAGGATGGGTGACCTTATGGTATGTTTCCCAGGGTGTGTGTGAGTGAGGACAAAACACACTGAAAGAACATGTGTTGTCCTGTGGGACAATCAATAGTATAATAAGTGAACCTAGTATGAGTAATAGCCAATGGTGTGCTAGGAAGGAAGCCAAGGTATTACCGGATACCCATGGGGTCATATGACAAGGTGCATGGCCCGGGGAGGTGGGTCGTGACAACATAGATGCGAAAGAAAAATGATTTCTGACTAATAATGATATCAATTATATCATTCATAAAAAAATTCACCATCATTTTTTGTACTTAAGAGATTAATATTATATTATTACTATGAAATTTCATGGATAACTAAAGTATAATTAAAATAAAGGTGTTTATTATAATATAATCATATAATTTCATTCACTAGAAATTCAAGCATAAATAATCGTGGTTAATATTTGGTTATAACATAAATCCCCTACCCTAATAGTAAATATCAAATCAAAACCCCAAGAAAGATAGATCTTTATATAGATATGAAGATATATATAATTTTCAATATAATAATCATAATATTTAAACAATTTCTTTATCAGTACAAAACAAAACAAACAATTGTTGAAAATGGAATGTGTCTCAAAGGAAAAAATGTGATAAAATCCCTTAAATCAAATTCAACATGTATCGAAAGAACACTAACCTATAGTTAAATGGAATGAAATTTATTATAATTATATACCATTAAAATTAAATTATTATATTATATTTTAACGTTGATTAATTAAGAATTAATTATTAAAATCATCATTTCTAGGTGTCATCTGTTTTGTTTTTCAAGGGAGTTCATGTTATGAAGTTATAGTCCTTCAGAATTGATCATGGTTAGATAATATAAAGAAAAATTTTCATTATAAATATATAAATATAATCATACATAAAATTTTTAGATTAAATATTCACTAACACAATTTATTATGACTATAGGTCATGCATACCCATAAACACAATATTAATTTTCTAACGAAAAGATGGAAGGAAAATGAAATATGATTTTATTATTAAATATAATATTTATATCATAAATAATGTATATAAATATATATTAATACCACCCATATTACCAAAAATGTACAATTTAAATAAAAAAAATTTCGCATTGCTTCATATAGGTGGTAGCCCACATGTACATATAAGGGACATTACTACATTACAACAGATTGGAAAATAAGAAATAAGAAATGATTTTATAATTATGGAATCATAATTATCATATTAATGTCATTTAAACATTTTAATCAAATGAAAATAATAAACTATGAAAAAGTTTTATGGAATGTTTAATATCTTAGTATGTGGAGGTGGTAGTCCACACATACCCAGAACAAATATTTTGACTTCCCATTTAATGAAAAAATGGATAGATAATGGTGGTTTCATAATCATGATTATATTTTTAATATTTAGGATACTGAATTTATTATTGTATTATTAATAAAATATATGTATTGAAGGTTGGAGATGACATAATTTGAATGATATGGGTAATACAGTTACCTATTTTTATATACAAATCATTTTGATGAAATATTAAGGAATTAGAGAATAATATATTAGGAATATAAGAACATCTAAACAAATGGTATGGATGTTTAGAAGAGAATTTTTATGTTTTTTATTATATTGGTATCCCAATATATTGTAAAGAAGAGAATGGATGGGTTTCCTTTTTAAATTGGGGAGATGAGACATGTGGAATTTCCTAAAATATTATAATACAATAATTCCATATTAATTAAAAATGATTCCAAATTGACTGATATTTTATTTTTTATTAGTATATGGTAAAAATATATACATCAAACTTGATTCAAACATGTTTAATTGGAATAATCACCCAAATATCTTGGTGTAACCACATTAATCATGTTTTAATCTTAATTGTGCAAACAACATTTTCAATCTTATAGGGTTATAATTTTCTATATAATCTTCCAATTAGATCATTAATGTTAATGGTATGAAATTTTTGACCATTTAAATATTCATTCAATATTTTTATGACTACTAATACTTTAATAAAATGTATTTTTTCATAAAATATCATTAATTCCATTTTTGACAGTATTTGTTAAATTTAACATTAATGTATTCAAAGTAGAAAAATATTCCGAATCTTGAAACATTATCCACAAATTACACATTATAGTTAATCATATAATTCTTGTGACACCTTTTGTAAACCAAAAAATATAACTTTTAATTTTTTTAATATTTCTTTTCAGCATCTTTCACAAGCACTCTACCTGCATTGTATATGAATTTTAGGTAATCAACAAACTTATATTATTTATAAATATATTATTATCCTGAAAAAAAATCATTATTTTTAAAATAATGTTTTATATTATATTTCAAAACATATTTTTATCCTTTTTGAACATATAATAGATATCTAAAAGAAAGAGAGTGATATTTAGAATTTTATTCACATATAATACTATATAGACCGTAATTAAAATAATAAAAAAAGGATGAATCTTAAAAGTTTGGATGATTATTTAGGAAATATTCTCATCCAGTGAGTTATAGGAATGAGTTGGGTTGATTTATTCAACTTATCTTATTGTTTTAACCTTATTTTTCCCATTTTAACCATACTAAGGCAGTTAATATTTACCATTGTTACTATTATTAATGAAAAAAATAAAAGGTAACTATTAACTATAATTTAAAATAATAATTGGAAATATTGTGACCTTTTATCAATACTAAATCTCTATATGTGGAAAAAAATTATTTTTCATAATAAAGAGTAAATCACAACAACAAAAATAGTTTTTTGAAATATTCATTTTTAAGTATAAAAATTTAATTATATCAAAATCATGATAATTGATTATTCAAATGGAATCATTAATATTATAAATTAAATTAAAATTATGAATATTTATCAACAAATGAAAAAATACAATTTTATATTTGAATATTAATTTTAATGAAATGGAATGATATTATTTGAAATATCTGTATTTTTCAATATTAACTGAAACATCATTCATTTCATAAAACCCTAAAATTTTACCTCATGTAAATTTTTATATTGTTATTCCTAAAATTATTTTCATTTTATGAAATATAATTTCTAAAATAGTGATAAGATAATTGTAACAAAAAAGCAAAAAATGAAAAAAAATCATTTGTCAAGAAAATTTATTTTTGATGTATATAATGACTTCACTAAAAATGAGTGTTTATTTATATATCATTAATAAAAAATTTCCATTGATTTTGAACATTATAAATTTATGTTACAATTATATTATTCATATTCATACTACACAATTGAATATCAATGTTATACGATCACATTTAAATTATAATATTTTATAAGATATCTCAATTTGAATAAATATTGGTGTTTCTTTTTAAGAAATATATTGAACTTATTTTTCGTTTAAGTTAAATATTCATGGTGTTATATTTTATCCCTTAAATAAATTTTTCCCTCTCATGTTTTATCTTTTCAATCAATGGTTTACCACTTGAATAAACCTTCTTTGAAAACTCAAATCATACAGACAGTCAATAAAACATCCATTGAAAATGTAATTTGTGAAACATAAATATATCTTGAAATAACACATAATCAGGTTTCTAGATAAGGGGAACAGTAGTAAAAGTTAAATTATCAACTTAGATGAGAAAAATAAAATCCAATGACCAATAAAAAGTTATAAAAACATGGTTATGATAAAATTAATGACCATAAAACCATAAATCATTGAGGGTTTAAAATGCCATGGATTCTTAATAATTGAAGGTAAATGAATAAATTTTTTATTTCAAAACCCTTTTAAAAATATTGAGGTTTTTTTACATTTAATATATAAAACATTATAAAATACAATTACTTGATATATTTCTTTTTAATAATCTTAATTTCATTTTTTTGTAAATCGATCAATCTAAATGTCATATCTTACTCCGGGAAATGATTATTTGAGATAAATATTTTGTGCATGAAGAACTAAAATTAAATTTTAATGGATCATAAGTACCTTTAAAGAAACAAAAATCATTAATAATTTCTTGATAAATTTATGAAAACCAAAATCTTTGGCACAAGTTATACAATATATTTAAATATAATAAATTAATATAGAAAACATCATCAATAATACCCATGATAATCTTAATTAATCCCAAAAATAGTTAAAATATTGTCTCAAAACAAATATATCAAAATTCAAAACCATAAAATATGAATGATTTGATCCCATATTTTTTACATGATCAATTTTAACATTATATCTATAAAACATAATGTTTTTCATAATGTCACCTAGAAAACATGTGAATACCTTGATCAAATATTCTCTTCAATAACTATATAACATCAATGAAAAAAATGTGATTCTAAAAATTTACTCCATCCTTATTCATAAAATAAAATAATCTACCATTGAATATATTTAATAAATCCTAAAATAAATAAAAATCATCACAGTTGAAATAATATTCTTTATCATAAAATCATAAATCGCTTAAAAGTTGATCAATACTATCTAATTAACATAATCAATATAATTTATCACTTCATCTAACTAAACATTATTATCCTAAAATGAGGAAAATATTAAGGGTTATTTTCCCCTCAATCATGTGTATTTCAAAAGTATCTTCTTTCCACAAAATCATATATATAGGTTGTTTATACCATTCCAAAGAGGCTTGAAAACCCATAAATAAATGTCACTACTAAACATTCCTGATAAGTTTCATGAATATTATATCTATAATATCATGGGAAAAAATTTCTACAAAATAACTCTTGAATACTAATACATAATATTCTCAATCATTCCACTTAAATGATTGAAAAAACATAGGCGTATCCATGGTATAGGAGTTAACTATTAGATTAGGGAATTGAATTGGATAATTTCTTTGTTCCCCATATATAAGTCATTGATCTTATTGATAAGTTTTTACTTTATTCCTATTTTTTTACACAAAAAATCAGCATCGCCTTCATTTGATACGTTCTAATGGGTGTTTATTTCCACATTCTTGACATGATGAAAATTGGATATTCATTCCCTTTTTCTCATTACCAATTGTACCTCCATAAAAATTTATAATTATTATATTTGAAAATTTAGGGAACTCAAAAAACTATTTTGTTTATCGTATATCATGATGGATAATTTTATATAATCATTGTGATTCTCCTTCTATATCTCATCAAATTCGGTTTCCTCAAAAGGGAAATAATTAAATTTTACATCACATTTAGCATTAAAATGATTCCAAAATGATTATTACAAGTTGTTAAACTAAATAAAAACATATTGTGAGAAATAATGATCATAATGTGTAATAATATAATCATGAGAAATCACTCAAAATTATTAAATATATCTTTAATTTTATTACATCTTATGTTTAACCTGGGATATCTATGACCATCATCTATTTACGTCCTTCAAAATAATTCATACATTAAATTTTTATTAATCAAATAATTCCCCCAAGTGTGGTGAACCATGTTTGTAGTAATGGACCGTATATCATGTACAAAAATAATGGATGAAGTATAATTGACCAAATATATTCTGGGTTATTAGCCTAGATACATTTGTGCCAAAAACACAACATTTATAGTTTCCTTATTTGGATTTATTTCTCAGATAACCACATAATATATTCATTACCAAAACATTAGGATGGTATAATATACATATACTAATACTGATGGATTCTTATAAATATTTCTAACCCAAATATATAAATATTAACTAATCTCTTCTATACTACTAAATATATCATCCCATACTGTACATATATAGATATTAAATATTATTAGATGAATATTGATTGTATTACATTATAATCCATAAAAACCAATAATGGTTTAGTGATGTGGGATACTAGATGAATAATTATATTATCTTATAAAAGATGATGATAATATCCCATAGATATCATCAGTCATAGTAAACTTCATTAACATTCACTATATAAAACCTTTCTATGTTACTCGGGGAAAGAGAACATAAGAAAGGGTAAGCTCAGATGATCAAAAAGGGTAAAATAAAAATATATCAATTATCACAAAATCATAACTTGATAATATGTATTTGATAATATGAAATTAATATTTTAAAATCCATTTCCATCATATTATATACCATAAACATAAATCATTGAATAATTCATGCATGATATTAACTGATGAAACATAATGGAATCAAATTACTTATGTAAAAGATAGAATAATATGGGAATAAGAAATATGTTTTTGGAATAAAAATCTTCATAAGAAATAATATTCTTAATAGTGTCTCACATCTAAGAATATCATAGTTTATTTGTTTTACTATATATTTCATCAAATCCTTAATCAATTTTTACATTCATGGATTCCATAGTGGACAAAGTACCTTTCCAAACTATGTTTACTCCCTATTCTATTCCATATTATCTCATGAGATATCCATATTTACCCAATTAAGCGGGGGGATATATAATTCTAGTACCACCCATCACTTTATCTTAATCAACTCATATGGGAACCAAATTTTCATGAATCATTCATCATATTTTATAACCAGTGTAAAATAAACTTGTACATTTCAATAATTCAACATATCATAACCCATGAAAAATTAATATTTTTCAGAATCATCAAATAAAAATAATAAAAAACGTTATAGATAAATAATAATGAAGGTATAATTGGATAATATACCCAATAAATTATATTAACCATAAAATTATGCTATCATAAATGAAAATTCCATTAAAATATCTCCTTGAATGATTCTTGATAAAAATACCCTTTTCATTTTTTAATAACACTGTTAAATTATAAAAAAAGTAAAAATATTATAGAAATAATTTATTGAAAATAACCGTGGAAACATGTATATGAGTCTTAAAATATTTTAGTGGTCTTGAAAGTAGGAAATTACATTATTTTTATATATGTTCCAAAAAAATTCCTTTCACCTTTTTGGTAACAATTAATCGTTCCACATTCAGAAAATTTCAAGAATATTCATTTAATATATGTTTTTAAATGTAAAAAAATTAATTTATTGAATCATTGGGGATTATTAAACACATTATTTGATTAATTTTAGAAAACCTGCATATTGGAGAAAAATAATTTTGGACCAATGTGGAAATAAATTATATTTTTTAAAAAAATCCTTAATCATTACAAATTAGAAAGAGATTAAAATTGAATTATTAGGTGTAGACTCTTGAATAAACAATGTACAATAAAATTAAATAGTTTTATAATAAAAAATCATATAATAACCATCAATGGAAATTCATGCATAAAAATACTGATTAAAATGAGATTAAAAAATTAATTATCACTTGGTACCTATAGAATCATAAAATCTTGAAAGAGAGAACCATATATATATTTTTAAATACAAATTATTTTCATGAGCATAATTATAAAATTAATTCCTTTTAACTATATATACAAAAAAAATAAACAAGTGATTAATATGTCATGTGTCTTCTATAAATAAAAGTGAGAGGAAAATCATTTATCATACGTTTGAATTTCATCAAAAAATCACAAAAATCATGTATAATAAATTTAAATTAATTATAATTCTTTGAAAATATTTATTAAATAATAATAATATCATATATAATGAATTTATAGCATTCAAACACCCATTTTTATAATTAATTATTAAAATCATCATTTTCATGTGTTAAATCTTCAATTTCTCATGAGAGATTCAATTCAGTAGTTCATGTAATTGAAAGCTGATTATCACGAATCATCCCAAAGGGACCAATTCTATAACTCCCAAATCCCCCCTCCAATTTGGCTACGGGATATAAACTATCATCGAGTAGGCATATCACTAACATTGGAGGCCTTAGCCTATGTACATGTACACACACACACATCTCCAAGTATATACTATGATAAAATGTAAAAAAAATTAAAAACATTTCACGCATAAATCTAAATCCCCAAACCATAGTACAAAAGGATATAATGGCACGTAAACAGGGATAAATAAAATCCCACCACAAATGTCTAAAAACAATTCCAACCTAAAAGTGAATGGATTGTTGTCTATGAAACATAAAAACACACCTTGATATTTCCAGTCTCACTAAAAACTATCTGGTCATGGTCTTTTAAGGACCCTATGAAGATGATAAGCATATGCACAAGACACAAAACTTGTTGAAAATATTGTTTATGGGTGAGTGTAAAAATACCCAGTAAGACAGCCTGAAACCACAAAGCAGAAAAAAAATTAAATATCGTTATATCCACATAGGTGTATGTATATAACACATATAACAAGAATAGACAAATATAATAAACTAAAACACGCAATATAGAGGTAATTCAACACTATAATATCTATCCCAGTATTCTAGCTTGACGTATCAACAAATAAATCATCTATGAGAATAAAATCATATGTTCGTTAGCATAGATTATGTCCATCTGAGAGGTAATACATGTTGAGTCTCTCCATTAATAGTGCACAATGAATGTATGAGGATATACGATACACAGATGAGGTTCACTCCCAAGGCCATGGGGTATACCAAAAACTCAATCAAGAATAACCTTCTACAAAGAGGATCATCTCCCACCTGGTGTTGGTCAATGTGGTGCCATGAACTCCACCTAAGTCATGAATATGAGTAAAGGATCTTACTCTGAGCCTCACAAAGGGATTCAAATGACTCTATCCAAGACATCCTACTGAAGGGATCATTTTCCTATGTGTGGGAGGGGATTCTGTACTAAACCTTAGGTAAAGGATATGGGGAAATCACCCAAAAAATATGTCTATGATATAGAGGAAAAGGGTTCAAAGCCATGTTTAAGGAAGTGCAGGGTTTGTAGAAGGGTTACACTTCATGTCCCTTGACCCCAATTCATGTTCATATTAATGGACCATGTCCCATCTTGTGTTAGATTTTGTGAATAATTACACCTATTCTTAGCTTCTGATGTACTCTACCCATGTACCAATATATGACATAGACTATGTACTTAATAGGACATGTCTATGTAGGGGTATGAAAAGTGCTCTGGCCCATGTACTACAACCCATTTCTGTGTTCTCTCATAGGTACATGTCAAGTTTTTGGGGATATGTCACATGCCATGTGATCTAGTCACATGTCATGTGATACTTAACTATCCCCCACAACCATAGATGCCCCAAATATAGACCCACACAATATTTATCCCTAAATTAAATACTGTGTAACATAGAATTTTCCAAATTCTCATATCTGATTCCATTCATATTATTCATTACTTCAGCCTCCAATCTTGTCATGCGTCACCCAAAAAACCTATATGAGTCCCCATATAATACTTTCCATCGATGACTAGCAAAATTTGACCCATTTATCTATTTAGAAAATGTATCTGAATAGTTTTCTTCATTTTGAACAAAATAACTCTAAAACATGGAATCTAATTCATCATATCCACTTCAGTCTCCATTGTTACACCACTGTCATGTCATTCCAATCATTGATTTATAAAATTGGATTGTTTTTCCATGAAACGAGTGCACAATGATCAATTCATCAGGGTATGTCAAACCAAGGGATAATAGAATAATTCTTGTGATGGACGAAGAACTTGGAGAGAGAAAAGACAACGATCAATAAAGGGGAACAATACTCGGCCGATGTTTTTTTTACCTCGATTCATTTATCTAAGAATAAAAATTAAGAACCAAATATCATAAAGTAATTCTACCTATCCTAATTAATCTAACCCACCCCTATGGGTGACCTATCCGTGAATCAAATTTTTCATCAACTAATTCATGTTTTTCAAAGAAATTATGAATGGGGAATTATTATAATCAAAACACATAGCCTACCATGATTTGTATTGATTGATGATTAACAAAAGAGTTATGCAATGATCATTGGTGTGATCCTTCGATTTTATAGTGCATCGTTCTTTGATCATTGATCTTGTAATTATTCATGTGAGAGAGATCCGCTAATTATCTCTCCAACATCTCTTCAATGGATCCATGTATATTCATCTAACCCTGATATTTTATCATAATAGTCAACTTAAATACTCTCTAATCTCTACGTCAACTAAAAATAATTAAATTAATTAAATTAATTATTTTATTCATTTACATGCCCGTAATGACTTTTCCACAAACACTCTACACCGACGAAGGTTACATAATGGATAGGGTAAAACCCACAATCTAAACTCAAAAGTTCCATCATATTTCTCATATGGTCCCACATTTAGATGATATTACGCATTTTTAGAAAAACTGTATGTGTGTTCTACTTAATATATATAATATATTTCAATCATTTATTCTAGGAACATCGGTCCTAGAAATTGCAATCCATCTCAATGCTTGGTCATGAAAATAATCCATATAGTATCTAAAATTAATAAATGGAGAAATAGTAATCATTAAATTTTCCCCACCTTAGGGATTCATGTCCCGAAAATAAAAACAGGGGACATAAAAAATCATGTGGTTATTGGACCTCAATCTGAGCCTCCTACTCCCTTGCTATCTTCTAGAGATTCCCTTTCTACCACCGAACATGCACAAAAGGAATTTATTTCCCATAAAGTATCCTTACTAGTTGATCCTTAATCTTGGCCAGGTAGTCAGAAAAGGTTTCTTCATCCTCAATGTTCAGCTCACCCAAGTCGATAACATAAGATGTTTCATGCATGTACCTCCTCATTTATAGCATGTAGAAGATTCCGTGTTCCCATTATAACTACATAGGAAGAGCTAAGTGGTATTCCACCTCACCAACTATATCTAGTATCTATAAAAGAACCAATGATTCATCTAGATATCTTTCCACCCATGAAAAATTTCCATTTTCCACTTTGAGGTGAACTATTAAGAACACATGGTCTCTCTACTAAAACTCTAAATCCCTCCAACATATATCTTCATAAGACTTTATATGGATCTGTGTAGTCCTCATACACTCCAATTTGATCTAAAGCATCTCGACAATTGCTCGTACCAGGTCTGGGACCATGAGTACTAGATCTCCTGGGTTAGTACAAAAAACTGGTTACCAAGATGGTCTCTCATACAAAGCCTCCAACGGTTCCATATTGATGCTGGAGTGGTAACTATTTTTCTATGAAAACTCCTCTAGTGGGTTGAGATCCTCCCTACTAAGGAAAAATTATAGCATTAAATATCACGACTTTCCCTTCATAACCTAAATGGTATGCTCTATAAGGCTATCATTTTTTAGGTGAAATTTTGTGCTCAAGCATAACTAAGTCCCAAAAGCCTCATACAATCACTTCCACAACTAGGATATAAATCGAGGATAATGTTTAGAAAAAAAACACTGATGGGACTCCCTAGATTCTAACTATCTCATGAATGTAGAGGTGCCCCAATCTCACTACTGATCACTGCTCCTAAATTTCTATGAAGTGGCCCAACTATGTGAGTCATTATACTATCACCCAGATGTAATCATGTCACCTCGACATACATTTTAAGCTCATCACAGTATCCATGGATACCCCATCCCACTTCTATTCTAGAATATCAATGGGCTGAGCTAAACCTGTTGGAACATGGGGATCATCCTTCACTTAAAGAAAAGTGAGTCATAGAGAGACAAACTATGATACAACCTTCTTCATCCCTGGCCACTAAAAATTATGTGGGAGGTCCTAGAACATATTTTATGCACCTAAATGAACTTACAAAGGACATGTACGAAACTCTATTAGAACCTCCTCCTGAAAAATCACTTTTACCTTCATGTGTCCTCTAAAAATAATAAAATGCTCCCCACCTTTTGAAAATCCATAATGAAAATGTCCAGTGGATATCTGAGTATGTAGGGTGTCACAATCTTCATCCCCAAGTTGGGCCTCCCTATGTCACTTCATGAGAAGATGGGTAAAAACCACTGACTCGAGGTAATATTCTTTATCGATATCCATAAAGGATAACTACAATGATCCCAACTACTCTGATGCCATGTCTTATAACTGAGAACAAGATCTCCTACTGAGAGAATCTTATATTATGTTCCCCTTCCTAGGAGTATAGACAATATCAAATTCAGAATCCAGGATGATCTCTATCCATCACCTATAACTCATTTTAGGATCATTCTGAGAGAAGTTATACTTGAGAGTATTGTGATTTGAATAGATGATAAACCACTCATCCTTTAGATAGTTTTTCCACATCTTTAGGGAAAATACTACCTCTTCTAACTCAATATTGTAGGTCATGTACTTATTCTCATGTGGTATCAACTATCTTAAACCATATGAAATCACATCTAGGGTCTACATTAAAACAAAATAAAGCAAAGTTACTGATGCATCACAGAACACTATGTACCAGACACCCTCCTCTAGCAATCTCTAGATGAGATTACTCCTCCAATTTCATCTCAACTAATGAAAATCCTATGGGGACCTCTCTATCCACATAAAATGATTTCCCGTTTAAGTAAAATATTTCATGAGTGATAATATCCTGGAGAAATTACTCATGAATCTCCAGTAATAGCCTTTCAACACAATGAATCTATGCTCCTCTATTTCTCTCTTTGTTGTATCTTTAGATAACAATGCTTTGACGTTGGATGAATCTACTACCACTCCATATTCTATGATAATGTGTCCCATCAAGTGGATCACCAACATCTAGAACTGAAACATCATGAATATAACATAAAGCTAGTTCTCTCTGAGCATTTCCAGAACTATCCATAAATGTCTCACATTATACTCCTAAAATTTCAATTACATAAGGATATATTTGATGAATAATACCGCAAATGTTTCTAAGAAAAGCTGAAAGATCATGTTCATGAGTCCAATTAACATTTCTGGGGAATTCTTCACCACAAACAATGTCAAGAAGTACTCATATAGAATGTAATAATATCTAAATATCATCTTTAGTATACCCATAGGCCATACATGAAACTATTGATAACCTAAACTGAGGCCAACATTTAAGAATTACAGATCCCCTCCCAACTAATTGAAGGGGTCATAGATCCTTTATAGTGGATAATTATTCTTTACAATCACCTGATTGAAGTTCCAGGTGTCCACACATAACTTGAAGCTCATGTCTTCCTTCTTGGTGAACCAAAATGTGGCTGCATAGGGTGAATCCCTAGGTCTAACAAATCCTTTTCTATATAGGTCTTACAAAATTACCATCAGATAATGGAGATATGTGGAATCCTTCTAATATGATAGTTAAGATTCAGTTTCATCAGGTGGTGTAGATCAATATTGAAGTCTATCTCTTGGTGGGGAGGTATTATTGTAACACCCTCAAGTAAGACATCCTCATACTTCTCCACCACTATTAGAAACATGGAACTAATAAAATAAACTCTAAAAAGGGTCAGGATATCCAATTGATGAGTAATAAGATACACCCACTAATGAACAAGTCCATCATGCACTATCCATGTTACCTTTCCCCTAATAAAAGAGATCCTAGTTCCTTCACTACAAAATCATTGTATCATAAAAAAATAGTCAATCTGGGAATGAACAATGGAATCTTATCCATACCTAATATAGCATCATAAGGATTAATCGCTTCTAAAAAGATGTCCCAATAAAAACTCTCACCTCCAAGAGCCGTGTCACATCATCGTAATAATTTTGTGATCACTAATTCTTCTCCAATATAAGTCTCTAAGAATAAGTGAATAGCCAAGGGCTCAACCAAAATCTATATTTCTAGAACAATATAGGCTATTTTAATAATGACTACAACCAATGTCTATCAATAATGAAACTATGTTAGAAAAGGAACAAATCATACATCAAATAATTATCAGAACCATTGGGTCGTATGTTTTGAATGCCTACATCTATACCTACACCATTCCTCCACCTCCATGATCCTTATGTGGAAAACATGGGGGTGGTTCTTGTAATATTTCAAAGAGTCTACCACATTCTGCTACTCTTCCAATTCCTCATCCATTCCCTCCACTTTGAAAACATGCCTTCCCTTGTAGCTTCCTCACTATAGTATCCCCGCCATTATCTCTCTATTAGTTTTATGGATTGTCTAACAATCTCATGTAACATGTGTAACATTTCCTCTCTCTAGGATGACTGGACCGATTCTGTGAGCCCTAAACCATAGATACTCCATAATGGGACCTCCTCTTAAAATTTCTCACATGTTCATTTCCTAGATATTGTCATTTGATGCCTTATTATGAGGCCTCTTCTCAGTTATTCCCACTACCATTACCCACTAGCTTAATATGATCATTAAATAATCCCTCAACCACCAAATATCTCTCAAAAACCCCAGCATAGATTGGAATGTATAGATGGATAACACGAGAGAAGATGTATCTACGTAGCACTATCTTGATGTTCTGATCCTTTAGGAAATGGTCACAAACCATATTCAACGAGTAGGTGGAGAGGTTGGTAAAACTAGATGAAAACTCAGCTACTATCATGTAGCCCAGGTGGAACTTTTGAAGCTCTTGGATACGTACAGTCCTCAGTATAGCTGGAGAGAACTACTCTATGAAAATTCATTCAAACACTGACCTTAAGAGAATCACATTTTTATATGAATGGGACATTATATCCCACCATGGTCCTACTCGGACATGTATAAATCTAAACACTATGACCACCATCTATTCTACTATTTTCTTGAAAAGATAGAAAACATGGGTCACTATCTTAAGAAAGTCCTCATCCACCTATGAGTTGAGCTTGAACTGAAACATTAGGTTTCTTTACAACTAAACTCATGATGCATTCCCATACAATACAAATCATCTGTTGGTACTATGGGTAACATCAGCTGATCAATAGGTGGTGGTATAATAGGTTCACTACCGGGAGGTATCACACCTACAACTAGTCTCAACATTTATGCCTCCTCGCAAAGGAGACCATCCTTTTGATCATGATGTTGAATCGTTGATGGTATATGTCATGGAAAGGCATTAAGAAATTAAACAATATTCATCATGTTCAATGAGTATATCTAGAGAGCTTAATCAAAAAGGACATGGAAACCACAACCCATTCCAATAAGATGCATGTACCATTTTTTCCCTAAAACCATTTTTCTCATATATAGAGTCAAAAAGAATGTGATCAGATTTTTTGTGTATAGATACATCGGTCGTCACACCAAAAATGGAGTCCCTGGAATGAAACCTAAACATGAAATAATTGGTATTATTTCCCCAAACAAATCTCACAAACTCCAGTCCTATGGTATAATTTACTACTCATATAACACTATTTCAAGAACCCTCCCAAATGGTCCCTTGTCATGACTCCTCAAGAATACCTCAAATAGGATTAGGGCTGACTACATTAATGGAGTAGGCAAATCATGAACTTTGTAGGCCTTATCCTATGTACCTATACACACACAAACAAATCTCCAAGCTTATACAATGCTGAAATTTGTAATCAACTGAATAACCCTGCATGCATACATCCAAATCCCAAAACCAGATTTTTTCAAGAAATAAATGGATGTAAACAGGTCCAAATACATGCCCACCAAAAAATAAGGAAAAAATACAAATTTAAAGTAAAGGGACTATTTTCTAGGTACTATAAGAACTCACCTCAGTATGAATGATCTCACTAAAAATATTCTGGTCCTAGTCCATTAAGGATTCTGTCAGAAGGTCGATCACCTTCATAGGACAAGACACGTATGGGAAAATCCCGTGCAGGGGAGTGACCGCATTGTTGTGACATGTCAATTTGATTATTTTTTAAGATTCATTAATAGTATAGGGAAAACCCCAAGTCGTCTCTCAATGTGCATTGGTAGGTATAGTGTATGTGTTTTTAATAAAAAGTACTAAAAAGGGGGGGTGATCTTGAAAACAATTTTATGAGCCTAAATTAATGTTAAGAGTTTAATAGTTGTGAAAGAAGTAGATTTTGAAAATATATGATAAGTGTGTGATAATTGCTATGTTACTACACCACTTGAAAAGTTCCTTGTTTTTAATTGATTATTAGGTTTTTGGTGTAATCCTTTGATTGAGGGTTAACCAAGATCTTGCGTACCCAAAACCCCTAAAACAATGAAATTATGACTAATTCATGAAATAAAAAACATATAGTCAAGTTCCAGCCCCTAAGAATAAATTACGATTTTTCAAGGAACTATAAAATCTAAAATGTTTGGGAAAGAAGAGGAGTCTTATGTGGTCCAATCAGAACAACACAAGTTGTACACTTAAAATTGCACACTGATCAGCTATGAAATAGGAAGTGTTTTAATTAAATGAATAAAAACAAGTTAATATACATAAAAAATAACAATTCAAAACCACAAAATAAACCAAACCAGTATATAATTGTCTTCCAGAAATCCCCCTTCAAGTGTATATTTCCCTCGTAACTATCACCAAGTGCTTAGCTCGACATCAGGAGGATGAGGAAGCTCGGGTGGAACTCCATATTCATTATTGATCCCCCAATGAGGATGGGGGACTCTAGAACTTCATGGATGAGGATAGGACTGCTTTGGATATCCAAAATTCCAAATCATTTCCTCCCAGTCAAACATTCAAATGAGGTGCCTATGGTGCCATTTTATAGCCAAAATGGGACATCGTTTTGAGGTCCTTATTTTTTAGATACCACTTGTGAATCAGTTTTGGAATAGTATATATCCATATCATGACATGTCCAATAAAGAATAGTTTTTTTTTGGAATCTTGAATATCTCTATGTAAAATTTGGATACCATTAGACATCTGGATTTGGAGATATGGTCAAATGACCAAACAAAACTTTTTAATTCGGGAAGATTATGTTCCTTGGAATGAATGGTTTAGATTGGAAATTAGGGGGATGAATTGGTCTTTGGTTCCTTGATATGGGTTGTATCCCATGATGTTTTGGATCGTTCCACAATGTTTCGTGCCATTTTAATTAATGAAATTCTCTTAATTCTCAAAATAGTGGACAGATGTCCATGGGATTCCATGTAGTTTTGACCATTTTTCTTCTAGATTATCTCACGGGCCTCCAATTCACATCCACCTTCAATGAAAATATCAAAACATATATAATTTCCCCTTTTAACAGTGATAAACAGATAATAAATTAATCAAACATGAAGTGATTTTTGTTATTATATTTTAAATTTACAATAAAAATTCATTTTAATACAACGCTGTAAGGGTGAAAATGAAACAGTGAATCGTGGTGCGATCACATCCCCACACCTAAACATTTGTGCTCCTAGGAAAATTATTATATCCTAACCAAGTCACATTAATAAATCAAATATGAGAAAAGTTCCAAGATTATTCTAAAATGAAATTCATCATGTCTCATTTATGAAATCATTTTTCCAATCATATTTCTTCTCTCACATTGAAATTTATTCAACTTCATTTATTCACTGATGGGACATGTCGCAGCCTACCTCACATAGAAATTTTACCTTTTCACTCAAGGAACATGTGAATGTGGATTTATTCTCCTTTCCCATAATTCATGATATATTTCTATATGCTTACCATGATTATAAGTTCTCTAATGGTAGAAATTAGTGTGTTACTCAAGAGTACTTCTAACAGGTTGTTATGAGGTTCAAGGCTTGGTAGGATTTAATGTATAAAAAAATCTCAGGCAGATGAGGAGTGTTTAATCCCTTAAGTACAAAACATGTCAAAATTCAGAAAGTGCTCATAATGAATGCACACACTCATCCCCTCAGAAAATGTATCACTTCCAACTCGCTATCCCCATTGTCCATTTTTGTGGGTCATAGCCAATCAGTGAATAATAATGAATAAACTTCCTCTTTTCTCCATTAGTTTTTGTTTATTTTTGTTTTGTTTTTTTCTTCAATGTACTTAACTGATTTCTTTTTTTAAAATTTTCATTGGAGATAAAGATGAAAAAAATTTAAAACAATGATACAATATGGCTTGTGAACCCACTACCCAAGGAAAATGTAGGCACCCATTTTATCAATCCATAAAACTGATTCATTCCTAATAATTCCCATAGAAATACCCTGTCCCTCAAACTCGGTTAATGTAAAACAAGAATGTACACAAGATATGGGTGGGTAGGGAAAAATGATCTTGTAATGTGGATACGTAAAAGTCATTTCATGGTCTCTCAGGATTAAGAGGTTTAAAGTGTCAAGGTGGCCAAAAATAGTGGTTAATTGTAAAAGCAGGATTTTAAATGAACGATGGCCTCTTTCATGAATGTAGAACACTTGAATCTTATGCCTTCATATTGAATCAAATAAAGTTCTATATTCTCTACATGACTCGAGACTCTCAATAAAGCGATTAAGAGAAATATTATACAATAATGGTCTTAGAATTTATCTCAGGTAATAGATTAAAATATTGATCTGTGCTAATGGGGCATGGGTTTAAAAAATCCATTAATAACCTAAGAATGATTTGAGAATATAAATTCTAGAAAAGTATTCCATATCAACTTTCATTTGAAAAACATATTTCAGAAAAAAATAGAATTCTCCACACAATCGACTCAAGAATGAAAATTTATTTGGAATTATTTTAATGTGGTTATCTCCTTCCATGATAAAATTAACAATTAGGAACAAAAAATAGGGAGAAAATAGGGGGTAAGTGACAATATTATTCAACAATCGAGAAAAGAGAGAAAAAAAGAAAAAAAAGATGAAAATTACTAACTATCACAGGAATGTGCCCATCCCCCCACCCACACACCTAGAGTGTGCATTTTCCTCACTGAAAAAAATAGAATGTGGAATGGAAGGATAAAACATGGTGGGTTTCGATGGTATGTTGCTTCATGAACACGGAGATCCTCCATTGGGAACTCTGGAAGGGATTTGTGGAAGTCCTTTAGCCATTGCCCATTGATTGTGAAGGATTTCATAGTTTCTTCATTTTGAACCTAAAAACACCAAATTATGATACATTAGTAACAGTGTATGGTCCAAACTAGTGGGAAAAAATCTTACCTGGATGCAACTTCATCCTTGTATTGTAGAGGAAGGCCTTCTTCCCAATGTGAAATTGGTGATGAAGGATGCGACAGTCATGGGAAGCCTTTGTTTGATCCTTAAAAATCATTGAGTTCTCATATGAATCTCTTAACATTTCCTCCAACTCCTGACTCTACAACTTCATTTGATAACCTATAGAAGAAAGATTAGAATTGCATTGTTTGATGTCCCAGTAGGCTCGATGCTTAATCTCAATAGGAATGTGACTGCTCTTTCCAAAAACAAGCCTATAAGGTGACATTCCAATTGGGGTTTTAAGAGCAGTACAGTAATCCTATAATGAATCATCAAGTCTAATACTCCAATATTTTATATTGAGTGTAACTTTTTTTAATTTTTTTTGACTCTCTGTTTGAAATATCGGTTTGACCATTGGACTCTAGTTGATATGCATTAGACACTCAGTAACTGACCACATACTGATGCAAAATATATTGCATTGTTCGATTGGATAAATGATAACACTATTCAATGATGATAATCTTAGGCAATCCAAACCTAAAAAAGATTTGGGTTCTCAAAAATTCTACAATTGCCTTAGAATCATCAGTCCTTGTAACTCGTGCCTCTACCCATTTTGACAGATAATCAACAGCTAGAATAATGTACAAGTAGCCAATGAAATTGTGAAATGGCCCCATAAGGTCAATACCCCAAACATAAAAAAATTCATTAATGAGAATTTTTTTTTTGTAATTTCATTTATTTTAGACACATTACCCATTCTTTGACAATGGGGATAAGATTTACAAAAATCATGGGCATTCTATAAAATTGTTTTCCAAAAGGGACCAGAATCAAGTAATTTGTGAGCAGACTGTTGGGGACCAATGTGGCCCCCATAATCAAGAGGGTGGGAGAATCTTAGAAAAGACTGAAACTTCCTATTAGTAACACAATGCCTAAGGACTTGATCACTACATGTGAGCCAGAGGTGGTAGTCATCCCAAATGTATCAATGATATTCATTTTTGAAACGACTAGATTGGTTTTTCTTGAAATCAGTAGGAATGCAAGATGCTACGAAATAATTTAAAATTTTGGCATACCAAGGAATAAAATCATTCAATCCGTAAAATTGATCATCAGGATACATATCATTTATAGAAATATTGGGGTATGAGTAAATGTTTGGGGATTAATGAATCCTATTGATATGGTCAGCTACCACATTCTATACTCCTTTTTTATCTCTAATTTCTAAATTAAATTCCTGAAGTAGGAGCATCCAATGAGAGAGATGTGGTTTGGATTTTGGGTTCTTAAGGAGATAATGGTGGGCTGTATGGTCTTAGAACACAGTGACTTTGAACCCTAAAAGATATGACCTGAATTTATCCAAGGAAAACACAATGGAATGAAATTATTTTTCAGTTTTAGTGTAGTTTTCTTGGGTAGGGTCCAGTGTACATGAGGCATAGACAATGACATGTAGAGCTCGATCAACCCTTTGTGATAAGACTGCCCCAACTTCATAGTTAGAGGCATCACACATGAGCACAATGGGTAAATCAAACCGAGCTGGTTGGATTATCATGGGTGATGAGAGACTCCATTTTTACATATTAAAATATTCTTCACATTATTTATCGAAAAAAATTATTTTTTAGTGTAATCAGGAGAGGGGGAGTGAAATTTTACTGATGTAATGAATTAAATGATGGACAAATCAAGAATGACATAGGAATGACCACACATCCCATACATTTTTTTGGGAATGGTATGGAAGAAATGATATCCACATTTTGTTTTTCTACATGGATATTATCCCTAGAAATGACATTCCCCTAAACTATACATATTCTCACCATTAAATAGAATTTCTCATAATTTAATACAAGATTCTTTTTAATATGGAGACATAGGACTAAACCAAGACTACTCAAACATTCATCAAAATAAGATCCATAAATATTGAAATCATTGATGAATACATCTATAAAATTCTCTAGGAAATCTGAAAAAATACTAACCATACATCACTAGAAGGTACATGGATCATTGCATAGACCAAATGGCATCCTTCTATAGGAAAATGTTCCAAAGGCGAAAGGGAAGGTTTTCTTTCCTGATCCTATGAAGCAATATGGATCTGAAAGTATTCAGAATACCCATCGAGAAAACAGTAATGGGACTTCCCCTATAGCCTCTCTAGAATTTGGTAAATGAATGGAAATGGTAAATGGTCCTTCCTAGTGTGTTGGTTTAGTTTGAGGTAGTCTCTGTAGATATGCCAACTATTCAGTACATGAGTTGGAAAAAAATTCATTATTTTCATTTTTGATTACTATAAAACTAGTTTTTTTGGATCTACTTGAACAAGACGGACACATTGGCTGTCACAGATGGGGTAAATTATTCTAGTAGACTATAATGGTGTTACTTCCTTTTTAAATTCATCTAAGAGGTTTGGGTTTAGCCAACGTTGTACCTACCTCACTAGTTTAACCTCATCATTTTACAAAATATGATGTGTAAAAATTAATGGAATACTATGAGGAATATCCACAATTGTCCATCCCAATTATTTTTTTGTACTCTCCCAAAAGTTAAAGGAGTTGAAATTCATGCTCAATAGGATGCGAACTAGAAATTATGATGGGTAGCTTATTTCCATTCACAAGATATGAATATTTTAATTCTTAAGGAAGTTGTTTCTATTCCAATTCAGGTGGATTTTGGATTGATGGGAGTGTGTGTTAAAGTGGGAGGTCACTATGCTAATCAAACTACTCAATGGTATCATCCTCAAATGAGTAATGATCTTTTACAAGGTTAGTAGTATCATCGATGGTCATTGGATCCTCAGTGTTCAAGAAATCATCAATTAACAAAAATGCATGAAAGTTTTCTAGATTAGTACAACATTCTATACATGATTAATTTCTTATAATTTTAATCAATGATGAAAACATGGAAATGGGATCCGTGGAATAAAAATAATTCATTTTAGGGGAATGGAGTACATTAATTGAATTAACAGAAAAAGAGGAATGATATTCTAAGGGGTTCTTCATATAATAAATGATGTTTAAGTGGTCAATGTCACCACCAAAATCGATAGATAATGTACCAATGTGGACATTAATTATGGTTTTGGCAGTTCTAAGGAAAGGTCTCCACATTTTAATTGGGTCTTGTCCATTCATCATATCATCTTCCATTTTTAGCACATAAAAATCAGCATGAAAAATTAAAATTTTAACTCTCATAAGAACATCATATAACACACCAGATGGGTGTGTTATATTCCAATTTACTAGAAAAATGACTACTCTAGTAGGATTCAGTTCACCGACCTATAAAGAAGAGTAAATGGAGTGACTAAACACATTTATAGAAGCACCTAAATCAAGCATACCATTGGAAAATGAATACCCCTATATGGTGCATGGAATCGAGAATGTCCCAGTATCATTGCATTTGGTGGGATGGGATATCTCTATCAATATTGGTAAGTTTTTCCACAAGAACACCATTTCATCTCTATGCAGTCTCCTTTGGTGTGTACACATCTCATTCAGAAACATAGCGTATCTTCAAAAAATTTCACAACATCAATCAAGGGGATGTTGAAATGCACTTATTTGTTAGTTTCCAAAATTTCATTATCAAGTTTAGTTTCCTATTGTCTCCTAGGTTGGGTGACCCTTTGGGGAAATGGAAAAGGAATGAGTTGGATATGAGACTCATCGACAAACACACTCTTTCCTTGGGAAGGGATTCTCTACAGACATGGTTTTTCAACATTTGGGATATTTTTATTGGTTGGGATATATGTTTCATTAAGAGGGGATGACTCTAAAGGAATATAAATTTTAATTTCTAGATTTTTTCCACTCCTATGTATGATGGAACAAAAATTTCCTTTATCTCTATGGTTGACTAATGGCTGAGATGGTAGTTTACCTGACCCGTGACTTTGAATTTCCCCCACTAGGTTAGCTAGTTGGAAAAATTGGGGTTTGAGGTCTTGTATGGCTGCAAGAGTGGTTTTTTGGAATTAATATTGGATATTTTTTGAATCCATTTGTTTCATCATATCTTCTAGGCTAGGCTCTGGTTTTGGAGGGGTGTTTTGGAAGGGCCTTTTTTGTAGTTGGGGATTACTAGGTCATGGTTGATGACAACTCTTCCCTAGTTGGTTCAATTATTGTTGAGGTTGTTTTGAATAACTCCTTTCCTATAGGATTATCTTTCTTTCCACCAAGGGTTGGATGGATAGTAAGGTTCCTTCCTAAAGGGTTGGTTATAGGGACAACCTAAAAATATTTCCCCACAACTCTTAGATGATTCACTCAATTGAGTACATTAGTCCGAGTAGTGGGTTTCAAAAGAACATATACTGCACTTGATGGGAGTAGGAGATTGGGATTTCCCTTGGGAAAGAGAAAGTTGTCAAAGAAGGGTACTTACCTCTTCAAATTTTCTGTCCACCTTCTTCTCAAATTTAGAACATTTCACCTCGTGGACACCTCGAATGGGTATACCAGAACATGAACTGAATTTTTGAGTGTTCTCCACCATGTTCTCAATTGGTTTCTTTACCAAGACTATTGTTTTATCCACTATTACACCCCATGCAATATCATCAATCATGTTACAATCAATTGGAAGTAAACCTTCATAATAATATAGTATTAAATTTTATCGCTTATTTGGTGGTGTGGAAAAATTTAATATAATATTTTAAATCATTCCCAATATTTATGAACTGTTTCCTCTTGATGTTGTCTTATACTAGATATTTCTTTCATTATTGTAGTAGTTCGACAGGATGGGAAATATATCTCAAGAAAATGGTGTTTCATGTCCTCCCAGCCTCTTATTGGATAATTTACGTAGTAAATACAATATTTTGATGTATCTTCTAAACATAAAGGGAATTATATAATATTTAATTGTTCCTCATCCACATTAGTAGGTTTTAATGTTGGACAAATGGTGTGAAATTATTTGAAATTCTTGTGTGGATCCTCTCTAGGATATCCATGGAATCTTGTTAATAAATGAATTAATATGGATTTTAGTTCAATATTGGGTGTCTTGCCTTGTGTTTGAATGCTTGTGGGTCGGATATAGACATTATCTGAGGTTAGTTATTATAGTGTTCTATTGGTTCCATCCATGTTATACACGTTAATTTATAGTTCTAACTTGGTTCGAGAAGAAGAAGAAGGGTGAAGAAGAGTTTCAATGTGTGGTGTGTCCTCCTTCAAAGTGTTGTCTTATGTGTCTCAGTGTCATTGATGTAGGATCCTATCTAGTTAGTGTATGAAGGGTTCTAAATATTCTAGAGTAGATTTTTCCATGAACCAACCCAACAATATAAATAGATCATAACACAAAAGGATTGAAAAGGTAAATAAATATTCACAACATTTACAAATTCCTTATCAAAAACATGAACTAAAACCCAAAATGATCCACAAAAACTGTACCAAAATTTGACCGCATTGTCATGACACATCAAATTGATTATGTTTTAAAGGTTTCTTTATAATATATGGATAATCCTAGGTCATCTCTCAGGAAGCATTGGTAGGTTTAGAGTCTGTATTTTTAATAAAAACTACTAAAAAGTGGGTGATTTTAAAAACAATTTTATGAATCTAAATTAATTTAATGACTGTAATAGTTGGTAGAGAAGTAGATTTTAAAAATATATGAAAATTATGTGATCATTGCTAATTTACTACACCACTTTAAAAGTTCCTTGTTCTTAATTTATTTTTAGGTTTTTTGTGTAATCCTTTGATTGATGGTTAACTAAGATTTTGGCTACCTAGAACCCCTAAAACTATTAAAATAAAACTAAAACATGACCTAAAAATAATATGGTCAAGTTAAATACCCTAAGAATGAATTAGTTTTTTTCAAGGAACATTGATATCTCAAATATTTGGGAAATAAGAGGAGTATTATGTTTTCCAATCTTAACAACACAAGTCACACACTTAAAATTGCACACCGATCAGTTATGAAATAAGAGGTTTTTCAATTAAATGTATCAAAACTAGTTAATATACATATAAAATAACAATTACAATCGATAATATGCACAAAAAAGTAGATAATTATGTTTCAGAACTCCCTCTTCAAGTGTGTATCTCCCTCACAACGATCACCCACCACATAGCTCGACCTCGGGAGGAGGATGATGCTCAGGTGGAATTTCATCTTCAGTATTGATCCCCCTATATGGATAGGGTCCTATAGAACTTCCTAGATGAGGATATGACTTATTTGGGTCTCCAAAATACCAGATATTTTCTTCCTAGTATAACTTCAAAATGATGTGTCCATGGTGCCATTTTATAGACAAAATTTGACATGGTTTTGCGAACTGTGTTTTTGAGATGCCACTTGTGTCTCAGTTCTGGAATATTAGATTGTCATATCACGACATGTCCAAAAGAGAAGAGTTGTTGGCCGACCCCTTCAATATATCAACAGTAAATGTGGCAGCCATTAGAAATCCAGATTTGTAGATATGGTGTAAATACCAAACAGAACTTTTGAATTCGGAAAGATATTTGTCCCCTGGATAGAATGGTTCGGATGGGCCATCTGATTGATGAATTGGGATTCTATTCCTTGAGAGGGGTCTTGGACGATAAAGTTTTCGATTGGACCACAATGTTTCATCCCATTTGGATGCACGATATTCTCTTAATTCTCAAAAAATTGGATTAATGTCCATGGGAATCCATGTAGTTTGGCCCATTTTTCTTCTAAATCATCTCTAGGGCCTCCAAATCACCTCCACCTTCAATGAAAATATCAAAACAAGTATAATTTCCAGTTGTAACATTGTTAAATGAAAAATAAATTAATTAAATATGAATTTAAATATGTTATTATATTATAAATTTAAAATACAAATTCAGTTTAATACAATGGTGTAAGGGTTAAAATGAAACAGTGAATCGTGGTGCGATCAAGGAGAGTATAAAAATACCCAGTAGGACACCCCAAAACAAAAAAGAATACAAAAAAGGTAATAAAGTCATCTCTAAAAAGGTATATATATATATATATTCAAAAAACAAACATAATATAAATGTAATTCACAACCATAATATCTAGCATTGGATTCCAGCTCGAAGGCTAGCCAAAGCACTCATCTTAGAGAACACAATGCGAAGTCTGATAGCCCTGAGGAAATCCATCTAAGATGTACTTATCTTCAGGTCTCTCCATTATAAGTACATTATAATGGTATGAAGAGATAAATTTTATATATAAATATCAGTCACAAGGACATTGGGTATACCAAAAAATCAATCTAGATTAATCTTCTATATAGAGGGTCGGTTCCCACGTAGTGATGGTCAGAACAGTTCTACGAAATACACCTAGGTCCTAAAGATGAATAAATGATCTCAATCCATGCCTCATGGAGGGATTCCAATGATTCTATTTAATAAGTCCTGCTGAAGGGATCACTTCCATGTGTGTGGGAGGTGACTCCATACTAACCATTAGAGAAAGGATAATGGGAACACAACCTATGAATATTATCCATGATATAGAGGACAAGGACTGTAAATAATGTTTAAAGAAGTAAAGTGCATATAGAAATGTTGCACATTGTGTCCCTTGTGGCCGAGTTTTCTCGTATAAATAGCATATGTCCCACCAGGTCCATGTAGAACTGCACATTGCGTAGGATTCCCATGTAATCTACCTATTTTCTAGTACATGGAATATCTTGTGTACTCATCCAGGTTGTGTTCATGTATTGGAGTACACAAAATGATCCAAACCTTGTACTCCATCCCATGTATGTGTACCCTTTGAGGTATAAACTATGTCACTTGGGAGAGGATAGATGTTGCATGTTACTTAAATATCTCATAAAACCCTATCTACCAAAATGGGGGACGACACATCATGTAGATCTGACATACTTTTCATGTAACATGGAATTTTATAGATTCTTAGTTCTGGTTCTGTGAATCTTTCCTAGAGCTCTAACCATAGATCCAACCAGGAATCACCTAGAAAATCAAGTAGATGCCACCTTTGAGCCAAACTATTGAGAAAAAACAACTTTTAACACTTATATTATTTCCTAAAATGGATTTGAACAGTGTTCTTTACTACGTGCTGAAGAACATTAGATCTTAGCTTCTACGTCATCTGGTCCACTGTCATCTTTATCGTCACACAACAGTCATGTCATGTTGAACCCAAATCGTCCATATCGGATCACTGGGCCAGCAAATATGTTCAAAATGATCTATTCATCAAGATTTGTTGAACCATTTTCTAAACAGATGACCCCCATGATGAATGGAGAACCGGGGGAGAAAATCACAAGAACAATCAAGAGGAAGAGACAATTGTCTATTTTCATGTGGACCTCGATTAATTTCCTTGAGAATAAAAATAAATAATAATCCAAAAAAATTTAATTCTCCCAATCCCGATTAATCTAATCCATCACGCAAGACGATTGATCCATGAATAATTTCTTTCAATGATTGATTCATATTCGTCATTGAAATTATGAATGGGGAAAATCGAATAACAAATATGTACTACCTCGAATCAGATCAATTTTTGATGATTAACTGAGCTATGTCATGATCATTGGTTAGATCCTTTGATTATGTATCATGAAGATCATTGATCCATGATCTGGTCCTCATTCGTCTGAGATACTTACACCAACGCTCTCTCTAAGGACTATCTATTGGATCTAGGGTTATGCCGCTAACCCTACTATTTCTTCAAACACATCTACATAAAGACTCTCTAATCACCCCATCAACTAAAAATAATTTAATTAATTGATTTAATTATTTTATTAATTTCTTGGCCCCCAATGAATTTTCCATAAACACTATGCACCGACCATGGTTATGTCGTGCCTAGGGTAAAACCCACATTCTGGACTCAATAGTGCCTTCTAGTTTCTAATCTATGCCTGCCATTAAGAATTTATTCGCCTTTTTTAGGAAAAATTCTTGCATGTCCTATTTATTATATTTAATATATTTAGAAAAATTATTCTGGGCACACGGGGCCTCAAAAACACATGTTATCCCATTGCTTGGTCTAAAAAATAATATATACAATATCCAAAAATATTTCATGGAGAACTCCAAGTCATTAAACTCATAATGGTCTTATAATACACATATTATCATTAATGATATAAATATATTATATATTCATTATATAAATATTTATAGTAAACTATAATATGTAAAAATTGTAATTTTATTTACATGATTCATGAAGACAGTTGGCCATACTTACAAATGAATGTTGTTTTAATTTTTATAACGAAAAAATGGAGGAATAATAAATAATATTTTATCCTTGAAAAAGTTCAAATGTATCATAATTAACATATATATAATTATATATATTAAATTAATTCTTACTACCATCAATGTGAAGTATAAATAACAAACAATTCACATCGTATTGTGGGTGTGGTAGTCCACAAGTACACATGAGTGATCCTATCATTTGCCAAGGGATCATAAGGTAAGAATGTATATTTACTATTAAAATTTAAGGTGAAAAATTATTTCATAAATATGATATATATATATATATATATAATCCCATTATAATAATAATACATGAAAATTGGTTATGGAAAATGAATTGTATTGCTACGTAGAGGCGGTAATTCACACATATGGGAAACAAATACATTTTGTTCCCATTTACTAGAATAGAGGGAAGTTAATAGTGGTTAAATAACAATAATAATAATAATAAATTTATTTAGTATTCTGATTTTATTATTTCATGATGAGAACCATGAATTTAAAGGATCTAGAATTGGAAATATTTTTAAATAGGACGGGTATGATGGTTACTTATTATTCGGTAGGGATCTTTTTAACCCTTCTTAAGGACAAATATAACGGACATTTAAGAAGACCAAAACCTATAAATCATGTATTTAGTAGTTGATAAGTCATATGTATTGGGATTGTTTGATAAACATGTCTCAAAGATGTGTTAGTAAGATAATGTAATGGTTTCCTTTTATATATGGGGGAGAGGATACACTTGAAATTCCAAATAGATTAAAATATATTATTTTTCATACTTAGGAAAAATAATTCCAACTTGAAAAAAGATTGGTATATTATAACATAGATATTTTTCTATAAAAAATATTTATAGAATTTTAATTTGAAAATGTACACTAATCTACTAGTTTAACCCTATACCATCCTATTTTATCCATAACCGCATAAGTGAATTTTCCAATATTATTATCCTATGATTATTCATATAACATAAAAATTGAATGATAAATTGAAAATGGATCGAATTTTTTTTAACAAATATCATCCAATTTTTCCACTTTCATTATTTTTATGATTCTTATACAAATTCATAAAATTTTAATTGTCATAACATATTATTAATGAAATTTTTGACAGTATTCATTTAATTTGATATTAAAGACATCCTGATAACAATATAATTATAATATCAAATATTTTTTCATAAATAATATTTTATTAATAATCATTCAGTCCCTATGAAACCATAATTCATAAAAAAATTACCTTTATTCTTTTATAATAATTTAATTTGAATATTCACCTTCTTGAAAACAGCACTTTTTCGACATTGTGTAACTGTTTAATGTAATTATATAATTAGTAATTATTCGATATAATTTATCATATTGAAAATCAATTTATTATTATCAATATAAAATTTTATATTCTACAAAAACTTATCTTTATCCCTATGTGAACTTATAAGAGATATTTAAACCCTAGAGGGTGATATTTTATATTTTTATATATATAAAATAATATATTGGTTATAATCATTTATAAATGGGAAAATGTAACATTTTAGATATCTAGATGATTATCTATGGAATATATATAATGAACCTCACTTTCATACATAAAAATTCCATCATTTTTAGGAATACTTATGACATTACACAAAAATATTCCCAAATGACAATATTAGTTTAGTGCATTTGGAAACACAGAAACATAAACACTAGTACATGAGTGAGCTGCATTTTCTTCCGATAGTTTCTACAAGACTATAATTCCTCTTATAAATATCATACATAAAATATATCTTCATATCATGGGGTAGGAAACATAAATTGGGGTGATATTAGTTTCTCATTAAGAGGAAAATAGTGTTATGTAAGCATAAACATGATCACAATGGTATGAGAACATGATCCTAACAATAGATAATTGTACCCAACATAATAAATATGATTAAAATGAGTTGTGAAATAAATATTAGTAGTTCATAATTCATGAAACATAATTGATAAAAGAGCATAATATATTAATGAACAAGACATGTAACTTTTGGCATACACATAAAAAAAAGAAAATCCTATGATAAGTCAACCTAACAAGACCATTATAATAAGATAGTATTTGGCTAATAACTCATGTACCTATGTTTGGATTTGGATTCCCTCCCATGTACCCTCACATTTCAAGTATGGGATTCCCTTCTGTTTTCCCTCTTGTTTTGGGATTAATATTCCCTCTTATTTTACGCTTGGGATGCCCTCCTGTGCACCCTCTTTTTTCAACCTTAATATTCCTTTTGGTTTTCATATTGTGACTCCCTCCCATGTACCCTCTTGTTTAAGTCTTATAATGCCCTCTTTTTTAGGCATCAGATTCCCTCTCATCTACCCACTTATTTCGGGCTTATGATGCCCTCATGTTTCATTATTAGGATGAACTCCTATGTGTCCTCTTTTTTCAGGCTTGGGATGCCCTCTAGTTAACCCTCTTTTTTGGAATAATGATTCCCTCTTGTTTCAGGCTTGGGAATCACTCTTATGTACCCTATTGAGATCATAAATCATTTATTGTTACCCAATTCCTTGGTGGGAGATATAGGTCCCACCCCTCATATAATAATATCATATATAAATGTCACATTATATAATAAATCATGAATTATATCATTACCCATAAAAATATATGGGTTTCATAAACATTAAATCATAACCTGTGAAATTAAATCAGTCTCATAAATATTTAATCATATCATTACTTATGGAAATTATATAGGTATAATAATTATTTCATCATAAAGAACCCCATGAAAGGATGTGGTTTTCATGAGAATTTATCATGGTATATGTCACGACCCGCCCTCGGGGTCCGTGTCGTGACTACCCCAAGCCCGCCTTCCATAGGCCAGGGGCTGGCGACTAGCACCAAGGCGTAAATCCCGGTAAAAAGGGAAGGCATTGCCTTTGTAAAGTAGACAAACACCACAGAGTAAGCAAGTGGAAAGTAAACACTAATCAAAAGCAGAGTACAACTGAAAGTGCGGAAAAGTAAATGGGCCAGTATTCAAACCCAAACTGAAAGTAAAGTACAACTCGAAAGGGGAAAACCGCAACTGAAAAGTAAAAGCCGCTACACCGAGCTGTCCACTGGAAATCCCACTTGAAGGGTGGGTACAGATAGCTCCACTGCTCCACGGGTCCCATCGTCCACTCCGAGCACGTCCCGCCCAGTGGTCCACCTCCAGGTACCGTCCCGCTCTGCAAGCCTCAGCTAAGGTCAACGCTGTCCGTCGTCTGCAACCAACACAATGTAGTGCGGGCAAAGCCCGTGCAGGGGGGAGTATAAGCTACTCAGTAGGGACCCCGAGACCCCTGAAGGTCTCTCAAATCCACAAAGGATAAAGCACGAAGAAAAGTACAGTCACGAAGTATCAACCGACACTGATTAGGTATATGCCCATACATATACCTAAGTCATAAATTTCAAATACGTACCAACCTCCGAGCCCAAGTACAACTCAGTCCACACAGGAAAGTAAACGTATTCAACACAGGAAAGCAAAACGTAATCCACACAGGATTGCACAACACAATCCACACAGGAAAGTAATAGGATTCAACTCACACAGGTATACTTCTTCGAAAGACGATAAAGATGATCTCTGATCCATCTAAGTCGTCGGACCCACGAAGGATCGATAGGTAACTAACCCCCGCAAAAGACCCACACAGGATCGGGCCCACGTAGGACCTGTAGGCGCTGGTTCACACAGGACCACTGAGCGCAAAGACCCACACAGGATCGGACCTACACAGGATCGGGCCCACACAGGACCTGTAGCACTGATCCACGTAGGATCGCTGAGTACTGAAGTCGTCGTCGTCGAATCCACACAGGATCTCTGTACTGTCGTCGTCGCAGTCACAGTAGCAGTAGCAGCAGTAGTAGTCACAGTAACAGTCGCAGCCAGCACTAGGGTTCCCGCACACAGCAAGCTCGTTTGGAGGGTCCGCTCTACGAGCCGAGAGGCTGATACATCAACTGTCACAAAGTCCAGAGTTGATGTATCCAAAAGTTCTGTATCGTCAACATGAACTCAACGCAACAGACGGCGCGTCGATCGAACGCCCGGTCTGAGAGTTATTGACATTTTCGTCCCCGGGGCCCGGTTGGTTTTTAAGGCAAAACCAACCCGACCGTACTCCACCTGCATCCAAACCTTGGGCGATGTATGTCAAAAGATCCGTCTCACTAAGAGGAACACAACACAGCTGACGACACGTCAATCGGACGTTCGTAGCTCAAGATATGAGCGTTTCCCCTCCGAAGGCCCGGTTGGTTTCGTGAAGGAACCAACCCGGCCGAACTCAAAGTAATCCGAAACCTTGAGTGAGATATACCGAAACGACCGTCTCGATCCAAGGATCGTGTTGCTGCAGACGGTTCTTCAATCGGAGGTCAGTGGCTCAAGTTATGGCCAAAAGACCGTAACTGATTCGAAACGGGGGGGTCCGGGTCCGGGCCGACCCGACCCGACCCCCCCTGGGTCGGCCCGAACCGGGTCCGACCTGAACCGGGTCGGACCGACCCGGTCCGCTGGACCCGGCCCGGCTGGTGGCGGCGCGGCGGCGCGGCCAGCGTGCCGCGCAAGTGCCGCACGCGGGGGGTGAAACCCCCCGTTTTCCGGATCTCGGCCGGCTTTTGCCGGCCGTTTCAATTGACCCACGGGACCCGCGGGTCCCGCCTTCTGACCGAACCGGCGGCCGGCGCGGCCGGCAGCCTTCTTCTTCCCCGCCCCGGCCAGCACCGCAGCTCTTCCCATCTCCGGCGGCCGGCGAGGCCGGCTGCCCTGGATGTTCCGCCGCGGCCGTAGGGCCGCGGCCCTCCTGATCTCCGGCGCCGGTGAGGCCGGCACCCCTGGCTTCTCCGCCGCGGCCGTAGGGCCGCGGCCTTCCATGATCTCCAGCGCCGGCGGCCGGGCCGTCCGCCGGTCGCCTCCTCGTTTCGCCGGTCGCCTCCTCGTTCCGCCGGTCGTCTCCTCTTTCTGCCGCGGCCCGTCTCCGGCCACGGCCTCTTTCGTAAACAACGACGCGGTGCGTCGGCACCGCATTTCTTTATCGATGCTCGCTCCGACCATAATTTCTTTTGTTCCTGCGCGGTGTGACGACACCGCGCTGTCTCCGCTAAAATCAACACGAAAGATTAGAAGGGGGAGGAGAATCGGCCGTGTTCGTGCGGTCCGATCTCCTCCCGTTATAACGATATCAGTTGGTCAATCGTGTAAACACAACAATGAACGATTCACAAATTTTTTAATAAAATTTGGAACTATGCCCAACGGATTTTCTTTCATGCTCGAGGGAAAAAAAACACATAATTTAAAAAGGACAAACCCCCTACCTTGGTTCTGGAACGAAGTTCGATGATCGACAACGATTCGCGGAAGTCGAGCGTCGCGGAAGAAGAATGTCGATGTCGCGGTTATGTCGTCACGGGAGACGGAGAAAAGAGGAGAGGCGTTCTTCGTCGGAGTTCGAAGGTTCTTCGTGTTCTTCGTCAGAGTTTGAAGAAGAAGAAGAATAAGGTGAAGCTCCAAAATTCCTCTCAAGGTGGTAAAAGAATTCTCCCAGAATAAAATAAGCTTTAAGCTTATATTATTACACAACATTACCACATGAATTTCAAAGGTTTGAAATTGAACAACTCACCTCAATTAATACTTAAAGTTGTCAAACATTAATTAAAAGGAGAGTTAAAGGGAGATGGAAGGTTGGGTTTCGTGTGGGCCCCACCACACTTAATCCTCCCAAGGGAGGTTAAGTGGATGTGGGTCCCACTCCCAAATCCCTTTGGAAGGATTTAAAAAAACACATCAAGTTAAAATAAAATTTTGTATTTCACAAATTTTATTTAACTTAATTTAAAAACCCAAAAACTAACTTTCAACCCGTAACAAACGCAACTTCCGAAAAGGTCTCCTTAAGCGAATATCGGCACTGCGAGTTCATCGGTGCCCTCGGATTTCAATTCCGAGCACCGGATCAAAAGTTAGGAATTCCCGCTCGTTCGTTCACTGAACGTACCAGAGCCAAACTTCGGAAAATGATTCCGGGCACTCCGGGCCGCGGAATCAGGTGCCGTCTGAAACCGCGCTCTTGTAAAATTCTAAAGAAAATTAAGAAAAAATTTTCCTTAAATTTTACGGGTCTTTACATTACTCCCACCTCAGGGCTTTACGTCCCCGTAAAGATACATCAAAAACTAGGGAAACTAATGAGGGTACTGAGCACGCATCTGAGCCTCCCGCTCCCATGTGCTCTCCTGGAGATTCCCGTGCTGCCATCTGATGCGCACAAGAGGAATCGATCACCCACGCAGGACCCGCTCCTGTCGATCCTCTATCTCCACCATGACCTCCGTAAATGTCGCCCCATCGTTAACGTCAAGCTCCCCATGATCAATGATGTGCGTCGGGTCGTGCACGTATCTCCTCCGCTGAGACACGTGGAAGACGTCGTGCACCCGGTGCAACTGAGGTGGTAGAGCCAGGCGATAATCCACCTCACCAATCCTGCTGAGAACCTGGCAGGGTCCTATGAAGCGCTGAGATAACTTACTGCCTCGGCCAAATCTCTGAATACCACGTCGAGGTGAGACCCGCAAGAAGACGTGGTCTCCATCCTCGATCTCTAGTGGCCTCCGCCACCTATCAGCATATGACTTCTGCCGGCTCTGAGCTGTCCTCATCCGCTCCTGGATGACCTGGACCTTCTCTGTCGTGGCCTGGACCATCTCCGGACCCACAAGTGCTGACTCTCCAGGGTCTGTCCAGAACAAAGGAGATCTACAAGGTCGGCCGTACAACGCCTCGTACGGTGCCATCCCGATGGTGGAGTGGTAGCTGTTGTTGTACGCAAACTCCACCAAGGGTAGGTGGTCCTCCCAGCTATGACCAAAGTCAGGAACACATGCGCGGAGTATGTCCTCGAGAGTCTGAATGGTCCTCTCCGTCTGTCCATCCGTCTGAGGGTGAAAGGCTGTGCTCAGATGTAGCTGCGTCCCGAACGCCTCCTGTAACCCCTTCCAAAGCCGGGAAGTAAAGCGGGCATCTCGATCGGAAACGATAGATGATGGCACACCGTGGAGCCGCACAATCTCCTGAACGTAGAGACGTCCCAAGCTCTCCACTGAGCCCTGCTCTCTGATGGGTAAGAAGTGTGCCGACTTGGTGAGTCGGTCAACAATCACCCAAATGGAGTCGTGACCTCTGGAAGTGCGTGGAAGTCCAGTCACGAAGTCCATAGATATGCCGTCCCACTTCCACTCCGGAACCTACAAGGGATGTACCAAGCCTGCTGGTACCTGATGCTCTGCCTTCACCTGCTGGCAGATGAGGCATCGAGAAACGAACTCTGCTACTGCCTTCTTCATGCCCGGCCACCAGTGCTGTCGTCTGAGGTCCTGGTACATCTTCGCCACTCCAGGATGTACCGCCAATGGAGAAGTGTGAAACTCTCTCATCACTTCCTCTCGCAAAGCGACTGGTACCATGGTACGACCTCTGAAAAGGATGTCGTGCTCTGCTCCAAGGGAGAAACCATCAGGTGCCTGTCCTGAGGATATCTGTGCACGCCGTGTCTCACAGTCAGCATCCTCACGTTGTGCCTCTCTGACCCGCTGCAGTAGTGGAGGAGTGACTGTGAGAGACTGAAGGAAGGCTGCTCCATCTCTATCCACGAAGGATATCTGCAAAGAGGCTAGCTGCTCCGTCACCTCCTCAAGTAGCTGAATGCCCGTCCTCCTGCTAAGGGAATCGGCTACTACGTTCCCCTTCCCAAGAGTATAGACTATCTCAAAGTCATAGTCCTAGAGGAACTCAAGCCATCGCCGATGTCTCAGGTTCAGGTCCTTCTGCGAGAAGATATACCTGAGACTCTGATGATCGGAAAAGACTGTAAAGCGCTCGCCCATCAGATAGTGTCGCCATGTCTTCAGAGCGAAGACCACTGCTGCTAACTCCAGGTCATGGGTAGCGTAGTTCTTCTCATGCGGCCTCAACTGACATGATCCATAGGCGATCACTGCCCGCTCCTGCATCAGAACACATCCGAGTCCGGTCCCTGATGCATCGCAGTAGACTAGGTACCCTACTCCCTCCTCAGGCAACCTCAAGATAGGTGCGCTAGTCAATCTCTGTCTCAGCTCCTGGAAGCTCTGCTGACATCTGTCTGACCACACGAAGGGTTTCCCCTTCTTCGTCAAAGCTGTGAGTGATGCCGCAACTCTAGAGAAGTCAGGCACAAATCTCCGATAGTATCCAGCTAGTCCCAAGAAACTCCGAACCTCAGTCACGCTCCTGGGTGGCTCCCAAGCTAACACAGCCTCAATCTTCGCGGGATCCACTACAACTCCCACCTCAGAGATAACGTGTCCCAAGAAGTGGACCTCAAGTATCCAGAACTGGCACTTCGAGAGCTTACCATAAAGCTGGTGCTCTCGGAGTGTGTCCAGTACAACTCGTAAGTGATAGGCGTGCTCCTCCTCTGTCGTAGAGTAAATCAGAATGTCGTCGATGAAGACCACGACAAACCAATCGAGGTATGGCTGAAAGATCTTGTTCATGAGAGCCATGAACACTGCTGGAGCATTGGTTACACCGAATGGCATAACCAAGAACTCATAGTGGCTATACCGACATCTGAAGGCTGTCTTCTGCACATCCTCGTCTCTGACTCTGAGCTGATGATAGCCTGACCTGAGGTCTATCTTCGAGAACCACCGTGCTCCCTTGAGCTGATCAAAGAGGTCATCAATCCTCGGTAGCGGATACTTGTTCCTCACTGTCACCTGGTTCAGGCAACGATAGTCAACAAAAAGTCGCAAGCTTCCGTCTGCCTTCTTGGTGAACAAAATCGGCGAAGCCCAAGGTGAAACACTGGGTCGGATGAACCCCTTGCCCTGCAAGTCCTCCAACTGTACCCGTAGCTCTCGAAGCTCGACGGGGGCCATCCGATATGTTGGAGTAGATATCGGGGCTGTCCCGGGGTACAAGTCAATATAAAAGTCTACCTCTCTACGAGGAGGTAGCCCTGGAACATCGTCGGGAAAAACGTCCGCAAACTGATCCACAACTGCAGGAAAACCAGGACTCTGCACGTCAACTGCTCCAAGGATAAGGCTAGCCAACTGATGAGTGATAGGCTGTCCTCTCCTCCGTGGAAGTCCATCCTGTGCTGCTAAGGCTCCCTTCTCGCCGGTGAAGGTGAACCTGCTCCCGCCGGTGCGTACACATCGCACCTTGCGCCTAAAACAGTCAATCTGTGCATGGACCGTAGATAGCCAATCCATGACCAAGATGACGTCGTAAGGCCTCGACGCTGCTACAAGAAGATTCCAGCCGAAGCTCTCGCCTCCTAGAGTAAGCTCACACTGCCGGCACCAGTGCGTAATCGTCGAGTCTGCTCCCGTAGGAGTCTCTAGCCGTAAAGATCGAGCCAACGACTCTGTCGGAATCTCCAAGCTCCGAACAAGGGCAGCGGCTATGAAAGAGTGACTCGCTCTTGTGTCTATAAGAACTGCAGCAAGGGTGGAGTAGACACAGATAGTACCTCGAATCATCTCGGGTGTGCCGTGGTCGTAGGCCTCTACTGCCTGGAGCTGTGCCTGTCTCTGCCCGCCAGCTCCCTGTGGTCGGGGTGGACCTCTTGGTGGTGGTGGTGGCAGAGCCTCAAAGCGTCGCCCACTACCGACTGCTCGTCCAGCTCCTCTGCCTCGTCCGCCTCCTCCCTGCGGACCGCCATGGTCGACCCTCTGCCTCTGCCTCGGTGGTCCCTCAACCGTCTTCTGCTCCTCGGCACGGCGGGTCGGGCAGTCACGAGCCATGTGGCCCTGCCCGCCGCACGAGTAGCACTGTCTGCCTCTCGAAAGACTGGCTCCTCGCTGTGTGCCCCGCACTGCTGAGCCAGAGTCCTGAGGTCGTCTGCCCGATGGTCTGGTCTGTCTGGACCCCTGAGTCATCCGTCGACTGCCTGCTGCAGATGACTCTGCCACGTGCCGCCCTGCGGTGGGTCGCTGTGCTGGTGTAGACTCAGCAAGGAAGCTCTCGATCAGAGGGGCCCGCTCCAGTACTCCTGTCTGAGTCGGTATGCTGAGGGAGATCAGCGATGCCCTGATCTCGTGTCTCAAACCCTGCTCGAAGGTCCGGGCCCGAAATAATGGGTCCCATACCATGTCGGTCGAGTACCGCGAGAGATCAGTAAATCTCGCCGAGTACTGAGCAACCATCATGCTACCCTGCCGCAGCTGAAGAAGCTCCTGGATACGCACCGCACGAAGGGTGGCTGGGACGAACTCCGAGCGGAAGAGGCTCTCAAAGTCCGTCCAAAGTAGAGAAGCCTCATCGTGCACCTGGAGCATCAAGCTCCACCATCGTCCTGTTGCTGCGTGTAGTAGGCTCGCAGCGAGGATCACCATGAGGTCTGCTGGTGTCCTCACTAGCCTAAACACTCGAACCACTGCCTCCAGCCAGTCCTCTGCTGCCTGGGGATCCATCTCCCCGCGAAACCTGGGCGGTCGCTGGTGCTGAAACTCATGCAGTGCGTTGAGGCGACGTGCATCGTCAGCGGCTGCTGCTAGAAGCATCGGGGGCTCGGTGGGTAGAGCTACCGCCGGTGCCACTGCTGACAAAGGTCCCTCCACCGAGGCCTCGTTGCTCGGTGGGCTGTCGTCACGCTCGTCTCTCAGAACCCTAGCTGGCTGCCGTCGTGGGGCCATCCTGAAAAGGAAACAGGTGCGCCACGGTCAGAACAGTATATCTGGTGAGCTGATATAAGTAATCACAAAGAAAACTTTGAAACACACACGCAATCAATGTTTTCGTGCATTAAGTCGGAAATCAGAAGTCAGGGTCCTGGTGTACGGATACGTCGGCCGCCGCACCAACACTGGACTCCCTGGACTGATAACCAAACTCAATACGCTAAACATTATTGCTTCACATAGAAAAGATCAGAGTTTGCGGTAGAACCGAACTCCTCTGATACCAATTTGTCACGACCCGCTCTCGGGGTCCGTGTCGTGACTACCCCAAGCCCGCCTTCCATAGGCCAGGGGCTGGCGACTAGCACCAAGGCGTAAATCCCGATAAAAAGAGAAGGCATTGCCTTTGTAAAGTAAACAAACACCACAGAGTAAGCAAGCGGAAAGTAAACACTAAACAAAAGTAGAGTACAACTGAAAGTGCGGAAAAGTAAATGGGCTAGTATACAAACCCAAACTGAAAGTAAAGTACAACTCGAAAGGGGAAAACAGCAACTGAAAAGTAAAAGCCGCTACACCGAGCTGTCCACTGGAAATCCCACCTGAAGGGTGGGTACAGATAGCTCCACTGCTCCACGGGTCCCGCCGTCCGCCCCGAGCACGTCCCGCCCAGTGGTCCACCTCCGGGTACCGTCCCGCTCTGCAAGCCTCAGCTAAGGTCAACGCTGTCCGTCGTCTGCAACCAACACAACGTAGTGCGGGAAAAGCCCGTGCAGGGGTGAGTATAAGCTACTCAGTAGGGACCCCGAGACCCCTGAAGGTCTCTCAAATCCACAAAGGATAAACCACGAAGAAAAGTACAATCACGAAGTATCAACCGACACTGCTTAGGTATATGCCCATACATATACCTAAGTCATCAATTTCAAATACGTACCAACCTCCGAGCCCAAGTACAACTCATTCCACACAGGAAAGTAAACGTATTCCACACAGGAAAGCAAAACGTAATCCACACAGGATTGCACAACACAATCCACACATGAATGCAATAGGATTCAACTCACACAGGTATACTTCTTCGAAAGACGATAAAGATGATCTCGGATCCATCTAAGTCGTCAGACCCACGAAGGATCGATAGGTAACTAACCCCCGCAAAAGACCCACACAGGATCGGGACCACGTAGGACCTGTAGGCGCTGGTTCACACAGGACCGCTGAGCGCAAAGACCCACACAGGATCGGACCCACACAGGATCGGGCCCACACAGGACCTGTAGCACTGATCCACGTAGGATCGCTGAGTGCTGAAGTCGTCGTCGTCGAATCCACACAGGATCTCTGTACTGTCGTTGTCGCAGTCACAGTAGCAGTAGTAGCAGTAGTAGTCACAGTAACAGTCGCAGCCAGCACTAGGGTTCCCGCACACAGCAAGCTCGTTTGGAGGGTCCGCTCCACGAGCCGAGAGGCTGATACATCAACTGTCACAAAGTCCAGAGTTGATGTATCCAAAAGTTCCGTATCGTCAACAGGAACTCAATGCAACAGACGGCGCATCGATCGGACGCCCGGTCTGAGAGTTATTGGCATTTTCGTCCCCGGGGCCCGGTTGGTTTTTATGGAAAAACCAACCCGACCGTACTCCACCTGCGTCCAAACCTTGGGCGGAGTATGCCAAAAGATCCGTCTCACTAAGAGGAACACAACACAGCTGACGGCACATCAATCGGACGTCCGTAGCTCAAGATATGAGTGTTTCTGCTCCGAAGGCCCGGTTAGTTTCGTGAACGAACCAACCCGGACGAACTCAAAGTAATCCGAAACCTTGAGTGCGATATACCGAAACGACCGCCTCGATCCAAGGATCGCGTTGCCGTGGACGGTTCGTCAATCGGAGGTCCGTGGCTCATGTTATGGATAAAAGACCGAAACTGATTCGAAACGGGGGGTACGGGTCCGGGCCAACCCGGCCCGACCCCCCCTGGGTTGGCCCGAACCGGGTCGACCCAAACCGGGTGGAACCGACCCGGGTCCGACCTGAACCGGGTCGGACCGACCCGGTCCGCTGGACCCGGCCCGGCCGGTGGCGGCGCGGCGGCGCGGTCCGGCCAGCGGCGGTGCGGCCAGCATGCCGCGCAAGTGCCGCACACGGGGGGTGAAAACCCCCTTTTCCGGATCTCGTCCGGCTTTTGCCGGCCGTTTCAATTGACCCACGGGACCCACGAGTCCCGCCTTCTGACCGAACAGGCGGCCGGCGCGGCCGGCCGCCTTCTTCTTCCCCGCCGCGGCTCTTCCCATCTCCGGCGGCCGGCGAGGCCGGCCGCCCTGGATGTTCCGCCGCGGCCGTAGGGCTGCGGCCCTCCTGATCTCCGGCGCCGGCGAGGCCCGCCCCCCTGGCTTCTCCGCCGCGGCCGTAGGGCCGCGGCCTTCCATGATCTCCGGCACCGGCGGCCCGGCCGGCCGCCGGTCGCCTCCTCGTTCCGCCGGTCGCCTCCTCGTTCCGCCGGTCGTCTCCTCTTTCCGCCGCGGCCCATCTCCGGTCGCGGCCTCTTTCGTAAACAACAACGCGGTGCGTCGGCATCGCATTTCTTTATCGGTGCTCGCTCCGGCCATAATTGCTTTTGTTCCTGTGCGGTGTGACGACACCGCGCTGTCTCCGCTAAAATCAACACGAAAGATTAGAAGGGGGAGGAGAATCGGCCATGTTCGTGCGGTCCGATCTCCTCCCGTTATAACGATATCAGTTGGTCAATCGTGTAAACACAACAATGAACGATTCAAAAATTTTTTAATAAAATTTGGAACTATGCCCAACGGATTTTCTTTCATGCTCAAGGGAAAGAAAACACATAATTTAAAAAGGACAAACCCCCTACCTTGGTTCTGGAACGAAGTTCGATGATCGACAATGATTCACGGAAGTCGAGCGTCGCGGAAGAAGAACGTCGATGTCGCGGTTATGTCATCACGGGAGACGGAGAAAAGAGGAGCGGCGTTCTTCATCGGAGTTCGAAGGTTCTTTGTGTTCTTCGTCAGAGTTTGAAGAAGAAGAAGAATAAGGTGAAGCTCCAAAATTCCTCTAAAGGTGGTAAAAGAATTCTCCCAGAATAAAATAAGCTTTAAGCTTATATTATTACACAACTTTACCACATGAATTTCAAAGGTTTGAAATTGAACAACTCACCTCAATTAATACTTAAATTTGTCCAACATTAATTAAAAGGAGAGTTAAAGGGAGATGGAAGGTTGGGTTTCGTGTGGGCCCCACCACACTTAATCCTCCCAAGGGAGGTTAAGTGGATATGGGTCCCACTCCCAACTCCATTTGGAAGGATTTAAAAAAAACACATCAAGTTAAAATAAAATTTTGTATTTCACAAATTTTATTTAACTTAATCTAAAAACCCAAAAACTAACTTTCAACCCGTAACAAACGCAACTTCCGAAAAGGTCTCCTTAAGCGAATATCGGCACTGCGAGTTCATCAGTGCCCTCGGATTTCAATTCCGAGCACCGGATCAAAAGTTAGGAATTCCCGCTCGTTCGTTCACTGAACGTACCCGAGCCAAACTTCGGAAAATGATTCCGGGCACTCCGTGCCTCGGAATCAGGTGCTGTCTGAAACCGCGCTCTTGTAAAATTCTAAAGAAAATTAAGAAAAAATTTCCCTTGAATTTTACGGGTCTTACAGTATAACCCATTGAAGTGAAATATGTTTCATAAGAATATACCTTTTAAAAGTAGAATGGGTTTACTAAACATATAACCTAAGAAAGAGAAATGGGTTTTCATAAACATCACTCCATAAAAACACAAACCTTTTAGAGAAATTATATTAATGAAACCTTAGGGTCATTTCCTAGAAATGCATGATAAACACTAATGTATGTCATTTTCCTCAAGAAATATTTTAAAAAGGATATGTCCTCATAGATGGAAAATAATTTTGAAATATCCTTTAAAAAATATTTCCTGAGGAAAATGTCCTTTAATATGTTAAAAATAATTCATTTAAAAAATAAAAACTTTTGAAAACCACATTATTTGAAAATAATTTCAAAATATAGAAATAAATCTTGAAATAATTTTGAAAACCATTTCCATTGAATAAAAATAAAATAATATTGTAAGAATATTGAAAAACCTTTTTCCGTGTAAACTTATAAATAATTCTTGAATATATTTTGGAAACCATTTGTTTAAAAAGGACAATTAAAAACATGTTTTAAAAGCATTTCTTTGAAAAAGAGGCTTGGAAAAAATTGAAAATAATTTTGCATGAAAAAATATAAAATAATATTGAAAAACTGTTGAAAGAAGTTTATTTAAAATTACTTTGAAAACATATCATTAAATCTTGAAAACATTTTTAGAAAACATAGTTTGGAAATAAAATTGATTTTCGACCGAAAAGGGAGGTAAATTTGGACTTTATTAAAAACACTTTCTTAATATTATTATGTAACAAAGAGTGTAAAAATGGTACCATTACATGGATATATAATTAATAACCAGAGGGTAATAAAAATACTTATATTTCTTGATATATCGATTATAATATGTCATCAATTTAAGCATAATCACAAACAATCTCGATAAATGATCAAATTATAGTAATAATACATTATATATTTGGTAACCTTGAATCACAATAAAATAGAATGAGTATCATTACATAAAGATTAAAATATAATTAAAATAAATATATTAATAATATAACATCTTAAATATATTATATACACCTCATAGAAAAATATTGGTGCATAACATGAAATTGAGACAAAATTACTTTAACCATAAGGTGACTTTTGAAACATAAATCCCATGAAACAAATTTACTAAAATAGATATGTATATACCCATAAATTTTAGTATAACAATCATATAATACATCCATGATAAGTATACACACTCCACAAAATAATTGAGTGCTTAATAAGGGAAGTGTCTCATGGAAATCAAAATTGAGACTAAATTCCTCTACCTAAAGTTGTGACATTATTCTTAGTCATTGAAACCTTACATATAATAAATATAAGTTTATTATAAATTTAAAAAACCATATTATTATATATAATACCATATATGTTACACTTATGACTTTATAATACCCGTTTATTAGAAATTCCATAGTAACGTAATGCTTGGGTAATAATCGCTTCGTTTATCGTACTAGTTTTGACTTATTATTCTTTATAATATTATGAAGATAATGATTTAATTATTTAAATAATCTAAAAAATTATTTATATATCATATTTATTAAATATAAAGATATTTATAGAAATCTATACAAGATTTAAATATTAAATGAAATACACCATTCATGGAGATGGTAGGTTGTACGTATGCATGAACGTTGCTTCTGTTTTATTTTCATATTGATAGAATGAAATTAAATGACATATATGAATATAAATACATAATATAATTTCAGTGGAATTATTATGTCATATATATAATATACTTTTACTAAACCCATTAATAATACATTTAATTTAGAGTGTGAACGAATCACATCGCTTTCAGGAGGTAATAGTCCAAACTTCCCCAAAACAATTATAATATTTAAACAAAATAAAAACTAAAAATTCATATTTATTTAATAAATAAATAAGTATAAAAAATCATAAATAATATATATATATATATATATAATATAAAAACATATTTTGCATCATAATTCCCAACTATGAGATGTGGTAATGTTAAAACGAACAACATCATTTTGTGAGACGGTAGTTAACCATAAAAAAGAATCGTAAGTTTATCACTAATTAGATAGAAGTGTTTGTATGTGAATTTAATAACCATAGATAAAAAAATTTATATTGAGGGTAATTTTTTTATTATATTATCATTTAATAACAATAATTTAGGTGGTGGAGAAAGAAAATAAAGGAAAGGAGCTTGAACAAGGATGTTACCTCTTCTTGGGGTAACTACTTTTGGTTTGCACCAAGGTGAATCCTTGGAGTGATTTATTCCCAATGGGTGGCTTAAAACAAGAATATAGGAATTATTTTAAGTTAATTGGGTATATATTTTCCAAAAAATATTTTTTTATTAGTTTGAAGGAGGAGGAGATGTGGTGGTATTTTATAGGGGGTGGGGGCACAATGGGCATTTTTGAAAACATGTTTGGTGTACACCCATCGTTACTTAATAAAAGTAATAAAAACAAAAACAAATTAATATAGGAAGTTTTATGGAATATATATGTCTATAAAATGGGTTTTTAACAAGTGTCTATTTCATTTTGATTCTTCAGATTTTGTTTTTTCCGTTATTAAGCATAATTTTACATTAATCATTGTAATTAATTTTAATCACTTTCACTAATCATTTTTGGAAAATAATTTAGTTGAACATATGATAATATAAATATTATATTGCAAAAAACCATGTATTTCCATTTTTCCAAATTCAATAAAAATTAATGTGAAAATTGTGTTAAATGTTAATCTCGCAGACGTTGTGAGAAAGAAAATTTTTGATGTGGGAATGTTCAAAAGATCATTAAGCTCGTATATCTAAATTCTGAATAAAAATAATTACAATGAAATAAATTGGATTAATATATGTATAATTGATCTATTTTAACATCATAAATAACTTAAAATATAATTTAACTATATAAATAAAATAGGCAAGAAATAGTTTTGAATTAAAATTCCATATTTTTCAATATTCATCAAAAAATGATGTTTCTTAGAAAAATCACCAAAGATAACCTTAATATAATTTTGGAATTATGAGTTAAAAAATTATGTTTATTTTATTAAATTAAGTTTTTAAAATTTCCTAAAATTGATTTTATTATTGTTTATATAAGGATAACGAATGAAGTTCTTTTAGTAAAATAATATTTTCGAACATATAAAGACTTCACTAATATAATAGTATGTATTATTATCAATATGATTTTTCAATTTCAAACCATTATAAATAATAGTTAAAAATTATTTATTACTAAACATGTTATTAAGATTAAATTCTATGTTATAACTATCCATGATTAAATGATTATAAAACATGTTGTTTTAAAGAAACTCAGTGTTACATGTAACACAAGACAAGTCAGTGTTGCATAAAGCACAAGCTAATCTATGTCTTTATTTTAGTGTTGACAAGACAAAAATAGTTATTTAATGTACAAGAAATACTATTTTTAGTGTTTTATAAAATTAAAAATAACAAAAAGATTAAATTAATTGGAAAAAATAAGAAAATCTTAGGGTGATACATTCTACCCCCTGATAATGAATTCTGCCCTCTAAATTTTTATAGGTTTTCAAAATTTTCTTACTTTAAGGTTTATTTCATAGAAAACCACAGTATAAAAATAAATACTAAAAGTTCATTTACAAATGTAAAATTTTAAAAATAACAGTTATACAAAGTAACGCATAACAAGGATACCACATATGAGAACATAGCTAGAAAGTGAAAAAATGGACATGGATGATAAATCCAATTATCATGTTATAATAGAGAGTGATAGAGAACATGGGTGTTAGAAAGTTAAAAATAAAATCCATACAAAACAAATGGCTTGAAAACTTTCATTTATATCATCATAAATGATTATAATAGGACAACATTCTATTTCTAGATCCTTTCATAAAGTATAAATATTTTCACAAGGAGACATACATACATGAATTAAAAAAATCTTTCCCATTTTTTTTGACTTGATTAATATCCACATCACCCCATTATCCAAAATGGATGGTGATTTTTTCATTACTAAAGCACTAATAGGTCATGAGATCCATGATAATCCAACCCAAATATTATTACTTACCATCAACACCAATTGGTTAGAACAAGTTATCAAATAAACCTAAATCCTCATATTATGAGATCATAAATTAATCTTACAGACTTCGGTCAAGGATTAACTTAAACATTCAATAAATAGTTAACCTTGTTACCCTTCAAAAATATAATTAACCCTTTATTCCTTAAAACAAGATCTTATCTTATACCAAAATATTTTCATTGGATACAAGGGTCTATCAATATACTGGTAGAATACAGAATGTGATTTTATTTGATCTAGAATCCATTTTTGTAGAGATAACCACATGAAACTTCAATAATGTTTTAATTATAAGATTATCAGAGGGGTTAATAAAACTAGATAAAACATGAAATTATCAACAAAGGATTTGAGGATAAGTGTTCCCTAATTATCATGATTCACTTCATCCATTGTGATTTCATAAGCTTTTCCATTTTTAATTTTTCCTTGAATATTATTGAGATATATCATCCACATTTTTTCTTGGATTGGGTAACTTGTTATCATAATGAAAAAACTCCATGAAATTGAAATACCAATGTGTGGGAGGTGAATTCTATGGGGCCTTCTCATTGTTTGGATCATTAACTGACTTCTTCTTGTTACATGGACATTAAGCCACTTGATAAACTTCCCTTCCACAATTAAAACATTTTTTAGACTACATAATACAATACACAACATGATTCTTCACACACTTTGTGCATAATGAAATTCTTATATTCTTTTATTAATGGTTTTTATATTTTCCTTTGAACTCTATCTTCATATTCGTGTTAAAATAATTAGATTAATATGAAATTACAACTCCCATTTACACATTTATAGCACATCAAACAACATCATTATATGTGAAAAATATATTATATCCAAGGCCTTTTGAAGACTTGGTTTCAGGATACCAATGAATCGATCAATTTTCATTTCAGGTTGCATGATAATACCCTAAGAGTACTTCAAAATCCTTATAATTTTTCCTCATTTTCTTTAATCAATTCATCATCTTCTGTTTATCCTCTATCAATTACTTTTCCATATTATTATGAAGAATATGAGTAAAGTACTTATTAAAAATTATGTTATTGAAATCATATTATTCTATAGAGTAAATTTCATTTTGTTGCCTCATATTCTTAAGAAGATTCCACCATTGATTTTCATCACCTTCCAAATTGAAGAAAACATGAGTGATTTTTTCTTTCTCTAAACATTGGAGAATTGAATATATCTTTTTTTGTTGTATTGATCAACTTCTTAGAAACTAATGGGTTATCATAAGTAGTTAAATATGGTGTATTTTTTCACATGAAGGACTGAATATATTTGTTTCCCTACTTTTCACGTTTGTACGTTCACCATATGTCAATTCTTGATAAATTTGTGTGAGCATAGTGGAGAGGTTTTTCATTATATATCCCATAACATTCTGTTGCTCTTGAGTAAAATAATTTCATCTTCCAACTACATTATGCATTAACATTATTCATTTGTAATCATACCATTGAATAAAACCAAAAAAAATGAGTAAAAAACAATCATCATAGTGGGGAACCTCATAATATTTAAAACTACTTATAGTATGTCTAAATCAAGACACCTCCCTTCTTATCCAATGACACCTCTAGTTTATCCTATTTCATTAAAATCATTATTCTATTAAAATCTTTCATGAAGGTTTTTATAGAGTTTGTGAATTTCTAAATAATATCCCCTAAGAGTATCAAACTAGGTGTGTAGTAAGGCCCATTGTCATATAATAGGTAATGCTCGATTTAGGCCCAATGCACCTTGTCAAAGCTTTTATCCCAAGGTACATTTGTGTCAGATCCACATCAACTTATATTATACATAAATTGATGTGATTATAGAAAACCACTCACTCTATCCTTTACCATAATTTAAGGACATTTTCCTAAACATTAACCCATCCATAGATTTATCCTTTGAGAAATCCCTAGAAAAATCCTAATAAATATCCATAGGGATCTCACTATAGTTTTCTTATCCTAGTTTCCAATGGTTGACTAAAACTGTTCTCTAATACCAACTATAAGTACCCCATCTTTTCATATATCTATATTAAATCATTTATGTGGAATACATAAAATATTAAAAAAAATTCCCAATGACTATATTAGTTTTGTGCATTCGGAAAGATGGAAACATAAACACTAGTACATGGTTGAGCTACATTATCTCCTACTATGTTCTCCGTTACTAGCACCCTTCTTAGAAATACCATACATAAAATATATATTCATAACCTACGGAAGTGAACATAAAAAGGGGTGACCTAATATGATCCGTAAGGTTAATGAAGAGAGACATGTAAGCATAAACATGATCATAAAGTATTGAGAATGTGATCATAACATTAGATAATCATACCCTAAATATCAAATACCACAAACTTATATCATCTCATGAATATAAGAAATTAATATTTAATTAATCACAATGAAGAAAAGAGCATGATACAAAATTTAATAAGACATGTAACATTAAGAATACACATACACATTGAAAATCCTATGTCAAGGCTACCTACCAATACCTTCATATCATGTTAGTATTAGGATAATAAATTATGTACCAGCTTTAGTCTTGGGATTACCTCCCATGTACCCTCTTGTTTATGGCATGGAGTGTCATCTAATTTAACCTCTTTTTTCATTCTTGGTATTCCTTCAAATTTACCTTCTTTTTTTGGTCTTAATATTCCCTCTTATTTCAGTCTTGACATTCCCTCCTATGTACCATCCTATTTCTGGAATAAGAGGCCCTTTTCTTTCAGGCTTGGTATTCCCTCCCATGTACCCTATTATTTTTTGCTTAATAGGCCCTCATGTTTCAATCTTGGTATTCACTCCCATATAACCTCTTATTTTGGGCCTAATACGCCCTCTTGTTCCATGATTGGGATTCCCTCCCATGTACACACTTGTTTTGGGAATGGGATTCCCTCCCGTGTACCCGCTGGATCTCACAAAACATTTATTTTTAAATAAGGTATTAGAGGGAGATATAGGTCCCGCCCATCACATAATAAAATCATACATAAAATTTTCACAATATTATAAAACTTGAATAACATCATGACCCATAAAATATATGTATTTAATAAACATAATATCATAACCCATGAAATAAAATGGGTATCATAAACATTTAATCATATTATAAGCTATGGAAAATATATAGGTTTCATAATCATTTAAATATAGAATAACCCATTAAAGGAAGTTAGTTTCATAATCCATTGTCATGGTATAACCAATTAATGAGAATCATGTTTCACATTCATATATAAGGTGTATGAGGAATGTGTTTTATAAACATATACCCCATGAAATAGAAATGATTTTTCATAAACATTATTCCATCAAAACATAAACCATTTAGAGATATAATATGAATAGATATTTGGATCATTTTCCATAATGCAATGAGAGACATCAATGGATGTCATATTATATGGAAAATAATTTGGAAATATTCTTTTAAAAAAATTTCTTGAGGAAAAAATCTTTTCTAATTTTAGAAAAACATTTAAAACATTAATCCTTATGAAAACCATCTTCTTTGAAATTATTTTTAAAACATAGAAATAAGGATTGAAATATTATGGAAAAAAGTTTCCCTTGAAAATGTATAAAAAATCATGAATACTTTAAGAAAACCTTTCCCCATGGAAACTTGTAAAATAATATTGAAAAATAATTAATATCATTTCTTTGAAAAGGAAGCTTGAATACATTTCTAAAACCCA